>VXBX01004435.1:618602-683812 GCA_013400415.1 Scytalopus superciliaris
AAAAAAAAAAAAAAAAAAAAAAGAATTAAAAATAGAAAAGTATATTGTTGTATACAGAGGGATGAAGCTGACTACAATATACAATGCACTACCAAATCCATGCTTAGTGCCCTGTTGTTTTTTTTCCAGTGGCATTATAGCACTGAATTATTTATCAAACAGATTAACAGTTTGTACATGTATATTTAATGTAGAAATTATCATCCATTTACAGAGGGGTTTTAAATTAATACATGGGAGAGGCTCCTACTTAGAGTGTTTGCACTCCTTTATAGCAGCTGTCCTTCCTCAGCCTGTGAAATCCGTCCTATTTTTTGAAGATATTCCTCCGGGTTTCGATGCTGTTGGGCAGAGTGCATTGCCACTTAGCCTGAAATGGCCCGATCCCACTACCTGCAGGTCTTCTGGGGGAAGATAAACTTGTCACATGACATGGCAACTCAAGCATCTAAGCTGTTGCTTAGCCACCCTCACAAGCAATCCAGCTTTTCCAAGTTTTCCAGCAGCAGCATCTCCTCAGATGAATTCTTACTGCACCACAGGGCTCTGCCACTGGTACACATTGCAGAGTCATTTCATTGAAGTGGGGGCACAGGCAGTTTAAAACTAATGAGACAAAGTTCAAATATAGTTCTTAAAATGAGGGTCTTTTCAGTATATTGTTTGCAGTTTGAAAAAGATCAGGCCTTCACAAATTTAATTTACTCCTTTCCCAAAGCTGAAAAGTGTTTTCCTCTGCCTACAAACAACAATGTGATTATCAGAACCTGGCTTCCTCGTCCTCTCAGCATAAACATTTATGGTATGGCCTATTAGGGAGTGAAACAAGAATATTTTCACAAAGGCTTGGTTTGAGTTATTCTGAGCAGCTCTTAAAAGAGGGGGAAAATAACGATAACAAAAGATTTAACTACAGTTTGCAACACTGTAGTCAGGGAAAGAAGTGCAGTGTTACAACTAAATATTTATAGCAGAACACTTGCTAAAAAGCTCTGTACAGTAAATAATTACCATACTGCTTCAGTCAGGACTTCTCTGATGTGAGCCAGGCAAAGCCCACTCCTGCCAGTGTTTCAGGGTGGGAAAAAACCATCACACACATCCCAGTTATGTATCCCAGACTCACTGAAGGTACAGTATCCTGGAGACACCTGCCCCATCCCTGATACCACTACCAAGGCCTGATTTTAAAGCTCTGGCAACTGGTATTGACCAGGACATTACCCTGCTTCATTTTCTGTTCTCTTGGAGGACAAATCTGCTTTTAATTCTTCAGATATCCAAAACAATCTACTTATCTAAGCCTGCAAAACTTTCATGTGAGGATCAAAAATATCCTGGCGCATTAGGAATAATGAATTTACCCTGTAGGATAATGCATTTTAATCCTTTAGTGAGCCAGCTCTCCTCTCAGTTTTAAACCAGTGAGGCCTCTTAGCAATCTAAAAGACTTGAAAGACTTGATACTCTCCTGCATTAATGCACACATATTATCGCTAATTGTTTAGGTTCTCTTTAATCTATTTAAATGCATAATATAGACTTCAAACATCTTATTCTATTTCCATTTCAAATTGCATACGAGTCATTAAGCAGAGAGATTTGTTCACTGGTAGTTTTTAAATGTTGACATGGTGGCCAGATCCTACCATAGGGTTAGCTGGAGATAATTGCCTTTTCACCCAAGTGCTAGAGGTGGATACCTCTCACTGGGAAAATGCTCAGGTTTTCCTTTCTCCCCTTCTTTTCTCCTTTCCATCATATTGGAGAGATTGAACTTGTTAAACTCAGGTATTTGTACTCAACACATGAATTTATTATTCCTGTATATGTGTCTCATACCTTATGAAACCCTACCCAAATATTCTTATGAGAAGTCAAGTTTGTCATTATTTGGCTTATTCACAGATATCAATAGCTTTGGGCAGGAATCCCAGATCTGAGTGTTTAGAGGAGCAGCACTGACCCCACACCTGTGAAGATGGGAAGATTCATATTCTGAACTCATTACCATTTGGGGTCTATGGATAAATGATTATTTCATATGGAAGAAATAAATAAGTAGTGAAAGCATATCGAGTGTGCCTAGAACTGAGCCAGAAAGAAGAGTTACCTGGGAAAGAAAATGTAAGTAAGTATGGACTCAATGCAGCTCTTAGGTAAAGGTTAAAAAGACAGGGAAAGAAAAACAGGGCTATAATGGAGTCAAAATCATATGTAATGATCACAAACTTGAAGTTTTATCTCCTATAAAATCCCACGGTATATAGAAAAGGCAATTAAAAGTGGTTGGCAGCTCAGGGGTCATGAATGAAGTAAGATCTCTTTGTGATAGATGGTTCCATTAAAAGCTTTCCTCAAATAGAAGAGTCTTCATTTTTTAAGAGGTTTGAAAAGTAAAAGTTCTAGTATGAGGTTGCCTTCGATTGTGTTTATTTGTATTTACAATTCACATCAGCACAGTAAAACACATCACGATGTCCACGGCAGGCAGGACAAATAGCACCATATTTCAACTATCCGTTGTCCCAAGACAATTCACCTAATTAATGATGATGATAACTTCAATTTTTCTCTTGAGAGCCTTTGAAAGGAGGTGATAGATATAGTTAGAGAACAGTGACAAGTAACTTATGTAATTGAACCAATAAACTACATTTCACCTCTTAAAACCTCTGAGGACTATGGTAAATTTAGTGAGAATTCACTGGTTTGTCCTATGAAACAGTACCAGTAAATTAAATGGTAAAAATAGGGAAAAAAAGAAAATACTGAATACATCCTCTAGAGACCCACGTGCCCATGGTCACCCACAGCTCCATGGGGCATCCCCAGAAGACATTGTCAGGAGAAAGTCAGATAACATCTCAGAGACCAGAGAGGGAAAAGCAAAGGCAAATTCCTTTTCTTAGTTTTTTTGGGTTTTTTTTCTTATAGAACTGAATTTTTTTTAAGTTATATTTTATTTCCTCTCCTTAGCACAGCCAGTGATTTGCCATTACAATCAGGGCAAGCTGTGTGCCTCATCAGGAGATCTGGACAACATCTTTTATACAGATGGAGCAGTCAGACATTACTAGTGCAGTCAAAATTGCCATGGATGGTTGTTTTTATTGGTAGCTAATGGGAGATTTTTTTTTTTCCAAGTTACTTATAAAGATGATTGCATGGAAAAAGTATTATGGAGGAACAAGGCCATGCTATTTATAGGGTGAATCTGCTGAAACAGTTCTTCCTGTGATAAAAACCCTTTGAGAAAATTGGCTGATTCTACAGCCACATCTCTTTTCGAAGATGGAGCATTTGATCAATTCTGCATGTAGAGACAGTAAAATGCCATTGGCGATCACACATCATCAGTTCAGTGATGTAGGTTGGTCTTCAAAGTGAATCTTGTGGATCTCATAGCTAATAGCTAATTTTCTATTAAACCACAGGATAAAACACTTAGTTGATATATACATTTTAAAATTTATTTATATATAAGGAAATAATTTAGCATAAGTAAGAGAATATTTGCAAAACAATCCTTTTCCTTTGGTATCAGTTGTACATTGGCTTCAAAAAACCCTCCCATTGAATACATTTCAAAGATCATCAGGAGTTAGGTCCACAGATTAGTTTTGGTTATAAAATTTCAATGTTTTGCTGTCCTGACATATGCCAGCTTTTCTGCTGAAACTGCTTCACCTCCTAATGGAATGTGAGGAAGAAAAGCTGGGCACAAACAGTGTTGATCCAATGAATTTGCAGCCTGCTTAAAGAACTCAGCTCTGCCCTAACAGGATTTTATGGGAAACAAAAGAGGAAGGGAAAATGGGTTTTCTGACAGAATAGAAACCCTCTGGTTTTACTAATGCCAAACTTATCTCAGTGCCACATGACGACATGTCCCAGTAACACATAAGTGAGAGCTGAGATCAGATTGGTTCCACACTGGGTGAGAGGAAGCCCGTGCAGCACCATTAAATCACTGAGATGACCTCCAAATGAAAAGATTTCGTGTGGGCGTAAGTGGAGAAAAATCCTGTAACTAGTTTTATTTTGGCAATGTCAAGCTTGTTTCAAATGTCTTTTAAATAGAAACACTGGGCAAAAGCAGTTCCTGGGACATCTGGAGTGGGGAGTGTCGAGGGTTGGGCTTAGACTCCTCCTTGCTTCTGCAAGGGTGGGGGAGCCACTGGACCCCAAATCACGCCGCTGCCCTACTCCTAACAGCCCAGAGAGCCTCTGAGAGGTGTTTTTCTGGGCAGGGACCTGGCAGAATCCAACTTCCCATCTTCCTCTTCCTTTTCACAAATCAGGGAATGACTAGGGTGAGGTCAGGAGGTGAGAGAATCTCCAAATCCTCCTCCTCAAGTAGATCCAACAGCCCTGTAGATTTCAAGCACTTACCCCATCATTTCCTCTTGGCAAGAACACACCCATGATTTGTAATAATAGACCAACATCTTAATCTTGAGATGTGCCTGGTCCTGGTAGAAAACAGAGGGAAAAACATTTGGGATCACACTCTCTGGGTCACCTCTCTGTTTGACTGGTTTGAGGCAAGACTTGTGAAATGTCAGACTTGGAGTCATAAATGAAAGGACAAAAAATCCCTATACATGGTGTTTTGACGGGAAAACTCAACAATCCACTCTTCCCCTGAGTTAATTCCCATGACAGCCTGCTGGATTTCCTTCTTGATGAAGTAATACTGTTTTGAAGCAGGAATCATAGCAAATGATTGCTGGACATTGCTGGACATAAAGTATTCTATTGTATAAATGTTGTGTTGTATTGCATTGCTTGATTGGAGCAAGGACACATGGCTGAATATAAATTCTGTCTCGGGGTGATTTTTTGGGGGAGTTTTTTTTTTGTCTTAGGGTTTTTTCTGAGAAGGTTTCTTGATTGGGTGTTTTCTGTTGGGTTTTGGGGATTTTGCTTTAATTTTCTGCATGATGCTATTTACTCACTCAAACCTGAACACCAAAAAGCCAGTTTTTGTATTTTTAATGTTTTCCTTTCCTCACACCTAATCGGTTGTTACGGAGGACTTTCACTCCCTCCCTGGGGTACACTCAGAGCAACACAGCACAGATTTCAAAACCAGCAAAATGTTTGATTGTTTTGAAGTGTATTCTTAATTCCATGTTACCACATGCCATTGATGGTCCCCAGTTGCTTAAATATAGGTGGGATACATCGATACATCTCAATCAACATCAATTAGACACCCGAGCTGCAGCATCAGTGTCTCCAGAGAGGTGTGCCTGTTGTCCAGCAGGAATCCAGCACTGGTGTCAGCAATGGGAAGCATGTGTGTAACTGGTAAAACATTTCAAAGGGGAAAGCACACCACAGCTGAGTAATGAACAACTCACTGCAGAGTTTACAATAGTATTAAACACCAGTTTAGTACATATTCTGCCAAAGTCTATGTTAAATCCATGGGAACAGCATTAGTTTGTGCTTGCACAGCCCAGTTTGGGGCTGTAAGTGTGCATTAAATCCTTGCTGGAAGAGGAACAAGTAATCTGAGCCTCAGCATGATCTCTCCTAGCTTAGCTCTCTCTCTTATTACAGTTGTTCACCCAGAGTATTGCTTTGAATATAGATGAACTTGGAAAAACTAATGAAGGCAGCAGAAGGAGGTAGAGGTGTCAAGCATCACAACGGATCTCTGAGCATGGAGCACCAGCTCCTTCTGTACCTCACATTCCAACCTTTCTGCAAGTAAATTACAGTTACTTACAGTTCTCTTTTATATTAATCAACATCCCTTTTTCTTCACAGGTGATAATTGCTCCTGACTTTCACGGTGTGAAAACCAGTGAGGCAAATCCACTGCTGGCATACGCAGCGGGAATATTGTTGGGAATCCAGGGGGATATGTCGGGTACACTTGCTGGTGCTGGAAGGTCCTTTGTATGGCTTTCCTCATGTGCTCAACACCTCCACAGCACTAAACAGGGCTACTGGGACACAATTACTTTCCCTTTTAAATGGAAGGGCTGAGACATGGTGTTTTCTTGTCATTCCTATCAATTATGACTTTTACTTATGAGGACTGATTCGAGCAAGCTGTCAGCACAGGAAGAGTGGTGGCAGAGCTCTTCAATCCTTTCTCCAGGGATGTGATGGTATTAATAATATCATCATTTTCCTTTTTTTTTTTTTTAAATCTATTATAAAATCCATGAAGCATAAGAAGAAGCTTTTGAAACACCTTCTCCTCTCTGACAGTAGCTGGTAGCAGTTGCTGAGGGAAGGGACTAATTACGTACTGCTCGAGCTATCAGGCAATTATTTGCTGGATTTTTTTTGTATTTAAAAAATAAGGGATTTAAATAGTAAATGCAATACATGATTAGTGAGGCGAATTCTGAAATGCTCAGGCAAAATGACACATGGCATCTCAGTGGGATAAATCTATAAAATGTTATGCTATTATTTCCTTACTCACCCCTCCTCGTTTCTTTCCTGATGCCTTTTAACGTTTTTTAAACTGTGGCATTTTAAATCTATAAGAGATCTATTTTGTATATTCTGCCCAGACTGAAAATAGTAGACAGTTTAGAAAGAAATACGTTATCAAACTTCAACTTAATTTTGCAGGGTCTGTTTTGGTTTTATGAATTCAGAAATATCTGGGCAGATCCTCTGCTATGATAAATTAAAACTCTGCAGTTAAGACAATATAAGTTTCAAATATGCTCTCCATAAATTAGAAAGTTATTTGAATAGCACTATGGTTTGTTCTTCAAAGGATATATGTCAAAACAACAATGTGAATTATCAATAAAATAAAAATCCTGTTTTATTCCAAACAAAAGCTGGTTCTTCTTCAGTTCTGCTACTTTCACAAATGAGAATGGCAAATAACCTCCAGAAAAAGGAGAGCTCTTCCTAAACTGTGCACCGCCTGCTCATGAAAAAGGAAAGTTACTAAATATTCCTTACATTTTATGCCAGTTTGAAGTTACATCACTGAAAGGATTGATTAATAGGGCATCACAAAAGTGGAACTACATTATATTAACATTATAATACTGTACTAACACTTATATCCTGAAATGTCACAAATTTTCAAAGTATATAGTGCACTAGAGGCACTAATCTTCCTGCAGAGTCTGTGACTGAATAAATGTGCTCCAGCCCAATGTACAGTCCTCCTAAACCAGCTCATTATCTCTTAGGCATCAGTACAGATAATTGAAATCAGTGTCATGTTTATAACCCCTGCTCATAGAGCATGTGTGTGGAAATGGGCTAAAACCTACTGAATAGATGTTTTGACCTCTGGTGACCTTCATTTAATCACCTTCATACAACACAGAAGAAAATAACAGTGTTAAAGAAGAAATTAATGTCATTTCAGTGAGTTGTCTCCAGTAGTCTCATAAGGTCATTTATGAATTTCACGGATCGTGGTGGGTGCTCTTTAGTGTGTGCTGATTGAGAGGTCAATACTGGGATTTTTTTACTTGTTTTTAGAGCTTCACAATCTGCTGAGCAACACATTTTTTATTAAAAAATAAAAAGTACAGAATATGAGAAATGGAAATTTATGTCAGGAACATAGGAAAGGACTAAGCATCTCTATTACACAGCCTAGGAGATTATGCATGCAGTACCACATCACAGAAAGTGTGGAGAGAATAGAAATGCAGCAGCTTGGCATGTCACCCCTACGGGGGGCTCTCCTGTTGTCTCAGGTTAGCTCCCAATTCATCCTGGAGACAAAGGAAGGCCCTGAGATGAAAGTCCAAACGCACTGTCACCCCCCTGTCACAGCAGGAAGAAGTTGCCAGACAACACCTAAGTGTTGTATAGCTCCGTATTGACCCCAAAGGCTTTTGAAATGAGCAAACAGACTTTGATGTGGCAGGGCAGGAGCTGCAGGGCAGCAGGGGGGATCCTGCAGGAGCAGGTGATCCCTTGGCAGCCCCATAGAGCTGGAACACGGATGGGTGCCCAGTATGGTGGATAGACCAGCGACCTCACAGCTGTGATATTTAACCCTCCATCACCTCTGGCAAAGGGACTGCAGGGGCAGCCATGGATAGTGGAGAGGGAAGAACAGCATCAGTCTCAGGAGAGGGCAGAGCCAAGGTTTAATGTAGCCACTCCCAAGGAGTGATTGTAATGTACACATTTCTGTGCTTAACACTCTTGGTGTTTAATTTTCTCAGTAGGGAAAAGTGCTGCAAGCCTGTCCAAGGTAAATAAACCACAGCTACTTCTGTGCTGTGGGCACCTGTCTTACCCAAAGTCTGTGGCTTCTTCCCCCACAGCTTTTTGTGATACCTGGTCTTATCCTTCTTCTCAGACAGCAAAAATCCCCTGCAGCCCTCCCCTTACCTTCCATCTCAGCTGCTGTAACTTCCCTCACACAGCTTTGCAAAGATGCCCAGTTCCCACTGGGGTCCCTTTCCCCTGCACCCAAGAGAGCTCTCTCCTCCCCACCCCAACCAGTCCCAAGAGGACGTGGGTGCTTGGTTTTTCCAGACTTTCAGGTAGCACTGTCATCAACTTCAAAGGTTCTTATTCCTGTCACACTTGGACTCAAGGGAGATCCTCATGGCCCCTGCCTGCGAGCTGGTGTGGTCACCTCACCCCCACCAGCCAGTGACTCCTCCAATCCATCAGTCAAAGGACTCCCCATGCTTCCCACCAGTTCCATTTCTGCTACACTCTGCTGCCTTTCCAGTCATTTTGTGCTTACAGTAGTGCAGTCTCCCTAATAACTTTCAGTTCTGGCATAAATTTCTTTTTTTTTTTTTTTTTAAATTAAATCCTTGATATTCAGAAAAATAATTAAATTCTGGATTTTTTAAGCAAAAGTTATGCCTTATCTGTGGGATGACTAGACCTTGCTCCTGCCTGTTCCAGCCTTGGTACTGTAAGAATAGGGACTGAGGGAGGCAGACAAGGAACATGACATACTCTGTGTCTCACTGCAGAAGAAAGTCTTTATACCCAGGGCTACAGGTAATGATGACAAACAAACACCTTCCTGAGTTCCTCCCAGGCTTGGACATGTTAAGACAAATCAATTCCTTATAAACCAGGCTACCTTTCTAAAATGAGAGAAGCTGTTGAGTGTCTCTGCCAGGATTGTCACTTACAAATGAGACAGAAAGTGTCCAATATTCTCCGGAGGTATTTGTTCAACAAGTATTTTGATTTTTGCATCATTTAATGATTCCTGTGTCAAGGCTGCTGCAGATTTGAATTCTGACTTTCAGCATGAGAGGAAGAAAATTGTTGGCTCATTTGACAAGACTTACTTAATGCCTCTCATTGACTACAAGCTGTAGCTGTGAGTGACACCACAGCTACAGCCACTTCTCTTGAGCATGCAGTTCAAGCCACTGGCCAGTATTAGGTACATGTCTGCAATTTCTTGTCTCCAGTGAACAAGCTGAGGAAAAATCCAATTCCAATTACTGCAGGTGGAGCTAAACATCTCCTCCCAGATTTCCACAAGCCACATGCATAAGAAGGTATTTTCCATGCTGGCAAATATATGATTTTTCACATCTTGTATTTAAAACCTCAAATAAGGCCCTGCAACTATATTCATACAACCATATACATTAATCTCTAGCTATCTTATTTTAGGTGAATTGCTACTCAGATATTTTATGTCAGTCTTCAATGCAGTTGCCAAATCCCTCTCAGTCTGTAACATTTTACCTCTGTCAAACAACAGAGGAAACCTGTAAGTAATTAAGTGCAGATTAGATGCAGCTTTGTAGACACTGATAAACGAACCTGGCCAGAACAGCTGTGAGCCATGGAAAGATGAGTGCCTGCTCCAGCAATGAGCACATGCAGAGAAAACGTGGAGCAGAGCTGGAAACAGGATCCAGATCCATGGAGTCCTGCTGATTTCACAGCCCAAACACCTCTTCTCTATCTACTTGAGATGGTCTTGGCTGTCCACTGCTTTGGAAATGTGCACATGTGAGTATGAATTTCCTGGATCCACGGCAGCAACCCATTGCCACCCTGTGTCACAACAGTCTCACAGATTCCCAGGAAGTGTTCAAGGCTGGGTTTGGTGGGACTTTGAGCAACCTGGTTTAGTGGAAGGTGTCCCTGCCCAGGGCAGAGGGTTTGGAAGTAGAGGATCTCTAAGTTTGGTCTAACCCAAACCATTCTATGAGTCACACCTTTCTTTTGGGAAGGGTTTTCCTGTACCCGTGGCTGAGGGAATATCAAGTCACTGCTTTGGTTTCTTGCAAAAAACAGCAACACTGAAATCCCAATTAACATAGAAATTTAGAAGAACCTTATGTCTCATCCTCTCAGCCTCAAGCTAAGGGGAACTCAAAATTCTGACAGCTGATAGTTGCATTCCAGTCAGGTGAAGGAGAAATGCTCAGGAAAAGCCATCCTATAAAGTCAACATCACACATACAGCATAATGACAGAGCAGGAAAAGGCAAAGAACTCTGAGAGCTCTATTTTTTAAACCTTTGACTCATGGCAAAGAGGGGGAGGTGTTAAAGGCTCCCTATAAAGAGACATCAAAGGGAAGAACGCGATGACCTCAGTGAAACAGCAAATTACACCACAAATCTCAGGAAGACAATGCCTGTGGTTCTTCTGAAGGAAGTTTTACTGTAAGCCATGGGAGCTGGGTTTTCCAGCACCAGCCTGAGAGGTGAGGCAGGTGAGCACTTTGCTGAGGGCAACCAGCTCTAATAAGCCACTGCACTAATAAGGAGAAAGCTCATTTCATCCACCATTAAACATCCATTAAGGACTTTAATTCTTGCCAGCTCGCTTGTATGAAGCAGAGTCAGAGGAGAGCTCTGTTTATTAAGCTTCACTATTCATTTTGCCCAAAAGGGCCTTGTATCCTAAAGGGGACGAGAAAAGCCAGTGATTCAATAGATGAATGCTGTGAAAAGTGTTTCAAGCTGCTTCCCTACTAATACCATAAATGTTAATGGACATAGGCTTCCATTTAGGTTCCTTGGTCACCTTAAGGGGCCGAAATACTTTTCAGGCTTGTCTTAGAAAGCATGAATGATTGGCTGTTAAATGCTCCCCATGAAATGCAGTCCACACTGGTTTCCATGACATCTGGTGCTCCTAAGAATAGCTAATGGTAAAAAAAAAAAATATAAAAAAAATTAAAAAAACAAACAAACAACACCCCCCCCCAAAAAAAAAAAAAAAAACAAAAAAACCCCAATGGGCCTAATCCTCAGAAAGACATTAAATAGTGAATAATAGTCCAAATCATTTTTCCCCAGTACCTGCAGGTTCAGCTTTTATGATGTCCATGGTGTTGCGACACGGGGATTTCATCAGCCTTGAGGAGAGTTGAAGCAACGTGATGGCCTTGTGGTTGGTATTTCTGTGCCTGATGCAGGGATCAGGGGAACCTGTGCAGAGCCTGCGTTCCTTACTCAGGTCTGGATTTTTTTTCATTATGCTTGTTTGTTTTTTTTAATGAGGCAAAATGGAAAGAAGCCAAGATGAAATTACAAAATGCAATCAGGAGGATGTAAATATGTGCCAACCTCTCTTATCCCTCTCCTTTGCTTATTTCTTAAAAATAGAAAAAAGATTATATCTTTACCATTTTCTAAGGGGGGAAAAAAAAAGCTAAATATTTTCTTCTTTAAAATAGAAGTGGGAACTAAAAATTCCCACACCGCATGAATTTTTAAAAGCCCCTTTACCTGCAATTTAAAAGATCTCTGTCAAACCTAGATTGATGCTGTGCCAGGGGAAGCTTCTGTGCTTGCTCAGCTAAAGGCTAAGGACTGTCTTTTATGGTGCTGGCACCTCCTCCCAGCCGTGCAGAGGCACGCAGGCCAGCCAGATGAAAGCTCACTTGGCTTCTAGGAGCAGGAAAGTTGCCCCAGACAAGATGTCCTTGGCTTTTTGTCACACCATAAGTGCATACTGAGTGTTGAGCTCTGTGTCAGCATTAGCAAGAGACTAATGCTGATTTTCCTTGGCAGAAAACCTACCACAGAGCAGCAGGAGAGGGACGCCTGGTCCCTGCTTGGGGTGCGGGAACCTGCAGTGATGCAGGGAGGGAGAGGGAAGGGAACAGCACCCAAAGTGCTGCACAGATTGTGTGAATGTGTGCAGGGTGGCACGAGGGGCTGAGATGCACCACTACCAAACCTGTAGTGGGTTGTTTTAGTGTGACAGCTTCTAAGGGCTGTAAAATAAAGTAGGTTGCACCAAGTGTGTGAGTCTGGGAGTAACCCCCCTCCCCAGATGAGTCCTCACCCACAGTCTGGTGCTGTGTGAAACCAGAGCACCAATACACCGGTCTCTTCTCCCAAAATCCTGGTTCCCAGAGGTCAGAGAACAGTGTATCCACGTCTTGGATCTTGGTAGTTGGGGTCTGAGGACAGAGAGATGAGGCATCCACCTTCCAGTCAAGAAGCCCAAGACATTTTCTCCCTTTTCTTACACAGTTCAGTGACTGCTTCCTTATTTTTAGAGGAAAAATCCCCCTTCAAATACTTCTGTACAATCTGTCCTTAGGGTGTTTATTTCTGCTCAGACTCAGGAGGAAGACAAACTCTCTGGAACATGCAGTCCCATTCCTAAGTAAGCAGGTTTAAGGGAGTTGCGATTAGCATCAGATAATTCTGGGAGCTTATGGAAAATGAAACCTCTCAGATATTTCAGATTTGTCTCCTGCTGATTTTGGAAAACATTCTTTACACAAACATAGATCCTATATCTTTAATTCATATTTTTTGCCTTTACATCAAAACCTACTAATCGGGTTTCTGAAAATGTTTGAAAATATTAGTTCTGCTATACTTTTTTCTTCTTCTAATCAAAAAGCATGACAAACAAATCATTTAAAATAGCTTTCATTTAACTACTGGCACTACATATCAGACTAGTTCACTGCTTCCAGCTGCTACCAGTTTAACAAACTCTCTTTTTCCCTGTGGGAGAAAGTCTTGCCAACCTCGACTAAATATTTGGACTTTCAGGTTGTTAAGAGTTCTGTATCAGATTTATTTTTATAGCTCTAGAAGTGATCCTGGTTACTTCTCAGAACAAACTTAGCATTAAAGCCTCAGCTCTGGAGAGCCTGGAATGTAAACCATGAAAGATGGAAAGAAAACAGGTTGCCATGGTGGATAAGAAGTCCTGCAGACCAGTAAGTGACCCCCTCCAAGTATGGTAGGGATATTTGCCACATGGAAGAGTTTCTTTTGTGACAGAGTTGATCACTCAAAATATTTTGAATCATGATAGAAAAACCAACCTGGAAACACAGAATATTCCACAATATCAAAATTGTGGTGCCCATCGACATCCAGTGTTTTCTTCATCGTGCAAAAATTTATGTTTCTTAATACAGAGACTAAAATGAAAATGCCACTGAAGTGTTCATAAAAGTCCAAATGCCTTTTAAACATTAAACCTTCAGATTTTTCAGAAAAATCTACCTTCTCCAAACACTTCAAAAAGAGACCGAAATATAAGCTGGGGGAGCTATTTTTCCTGCTCTCAAAGAGCACAGTACAGGGACCTAAACTGATTACAGATTAAAAACTAAAACTGAAAAACAAAAGTTCTTTTTGAATGGTCTCTGCATTGATTAGTTTCAGAGAAGGAGGCTGTGTCCCTGATGCTGCACTCCAGCTCTAGCAAAGGTGTGTAAATGGAAATAGGAGAAAACAAAAGGCCCTCTATAAAATAGCAGTTGGATTTTGTCTTTTGCTGGCTTTTCACTGTTTTGAAGCCTCCTGATGAAACATGTGAGACACTTTTGACTTCTGCTGATTCCATGGGAGCGGAGGGTCCTTAGCTCCCAGAAGGCAGGCTCTGTAATTACCATCACTGCTGTGATCACTGTATTGATCTGCAGTGAAACAGCACCACATCAGCATATGTGAGTGTTCCTTTTACCTTCAGGGGGAAGGCCTGGAGAGTTTATCTTCCTATGAGAGTATCTCCTTTATGTTTTCTTGCAAACCATTAAGAATATTGACAAATTAGTGAGACTTTAGCAGAAAGGGGTTTTTTGTTGTTTTTTTTTTTAGAAAGATTAACTGTCTCAGGGATGCATCAATTTTTATCTATCAGGGAAAAAGGTTCTTCTAACAAAAAACTACAATCAGGCAATCAAGCCCAAATGCCTTCTTTAAAAAACCCTGAAACTTATGAGCATGAGAATGCCAAATAATCTAGTTTTGTACAATCTTTTGGCTACCTTTTAATATTTAACACGAGCTACATCCAAGACAGGTCTATTGCTTGCTATAAAATTAAACTGCAAGAGCGAAATTCTCTTTTCATTGACATGCCAGCCCCAATAGATGTAAGAATAGGCTGTGATGTTCCCCTCTTAGGCACATGGGTTTAAATTCTGTACCTAGTGTTGCTCCTTTATATGCTGCATTCATTTGCTTTTTGCTCCTGGCAGATAAGCTGAGCACTATTAATATGAATTTCCTTGAATAAATATGTTAATATGCTGGGGATCAATGCAGATAAGTAAGGAGCTGGAATGAAAAGATGTCCTCTACACATCCAGATTTTCAGCCATCCTCTGATTTTTTTTTTTGCTGTCTCTTTTTCAAGCAGTTTAAGATTTCAACTTTTAAAAAATGATAAAAAATGACCTCTGAAGAAAAGCCAAGAACATAAAATGAAGAAGAAATCCTCACCTACTAGTGAGGTAGGTGCCAGTATCATCTGTATGATCCAGCCCTCACAGACTTCCTTTCTGAGGCTGGATTGAGTCCAGGTGTTATTACTCTGCTAGGTCCTGCCTGCATTTAAGTAACTCTTTCTCCTTTGAAACCCCATTTTTCAACAGTGTCACTTCATTATTGCTCTTCTGTGAGTTGCATGCTGCTATTTTCTTCATGCATTAATTTATTTTTTCATAGTTATATACATGGTTACCTAAGAAAATTCAAGGAGAAATACACAGAGTTCTGAATTTCTAAAGAGGAAAAAAAAAAGTGGGGTTTATTTTACTTTTTTTTTTCAGGGAAATATGCTCAGAGACTCAATATCTGAATTACTGCTACCACCCTAAGGAGAATAGTATGGAGGGATTTTTTTGAAGTAAATTCTCCTCATCTGCCTTCATTTCCTAGAGTAGCAAGTCTACAAAATGTCAGATGTACCTATATATAGAATCAGTCACTTTAAAATTATAGCAGTCAACCTTTGTATTAGTTAATTAGATAGCATGTAACATGGTAATGAGGTCACAGAAACTAATTTGATGACCTTTGCTATAAATAGCCATTAATTAATGTATAATTAATCTTCCCTTTCATCAGAGACATTGCCTCTGAGTTGTACACAAAAACAAAATTATAAAACATCATATTAATGTTATGTAGGATTGTTGATTAAATGGTTGTCATATTTAAATTATTCCCAAATTATCATGCAAGGAAGTGATGAAGGTAATCAGATAACAATGATTTGCTCAGTGTTAGAGTCTGTTCAGTGTGTGACTACAAGCTAAATCATTAGGCAGCTGTTTGAGCACGATGCAGACTCACCAACACATCCTAAAACAACATCTCTTGTTTACAAAACCAAGGTTTTACTTCTGATAAAACCCAGATTTCTAGAAGGAGAAAAGAAGAAACAGCCACAAGAGAGGACATTGTTTCACATGGACTTTTGATCAGATCATAGACTCATAGGATGGTTTGTGTTGGAAGGGACCCTAAAGGCCATCTAGTTCCAACCCTCCTGTCCTGGGCAGGGACACCTTCCACTAGAAGAGGTACCTCAGAGTACCATCCAACCTGAGCTTGAACACTTCTGCTTTGGGTTTCTGTGGCCAGGTTTTAGTAGCAGGGGGAGCTACAGGGGTGGCTTCTGGAAGTGAGAAGCTGCTGGAAGATTCCCCTGTGTCTGGCAGAGCCAATACCAGCTGCCCCCAGGATGGGCTTCCTGCCACTGGCCAAGGCTGGGACAGCCAGCAATGACAGCAACACCTCTGTGATAACATATTGAAGAACTGAAAGGTATTGTGCAGATGAAAATTGCAGCAAGGTCAGTGGAGAAGAAGGGGCAGGAGGCAGTGAGGCAGCTGTGCCCCTGCAGCCCATGTTGGGTCACAGGAGTGCAAAGATCCACCTGCAGCCCATGCAGGAGACCCACACTGGAGCAGGTGGATGCACAAAGGAGGCTGTGACCCCCCTGGGAGGCCCATGATGGAGCAGAGCCTGGCAGGGAGCTGCTGACCCATGGAGAGAGGAGCCCACCCTGTGGGGGACCCATGCTGGAGCAGGCTGTGCCTGAAGGACTGCACCCCATGCAAAAATGGCCCACATTGCAGCAGTTTGTGCAGAACTCTTGCCTGTGGGATGGACTCACACTGGAGAGGTTTGTGAAGGACTGTCTCCCAAGGGAGGGACCCCATGGGAAGCAGGGGAAGGACTCATCTCCCTGACAGCGGGAGAAACAACTGACCGTAACCCCCATTCCCCATCTCCCTGTGCCACTGTAGGGGAGGAGGTACGACTTGAAAGGAGGGAGAGGTGGAAGGAAGGTGTTTCTTAAGACCGTTTTACTTCTCACTCCTTTGCTCTGATCCTGTCAGTAACAAATTTAATGAGTATCTCCCACTTTGGGTCTGTTTCGCCCGTGATGGGGATCAGTAAGTGACCTCTCCCAGCTCTTACCTCAACTCATAATCATTCATTGTATTTTCTCTCCTCTGTCCAGTTGCAGAGGGGAGTGAGAGAGCAGCGTTAGTGGCTACCTCGCATCCAAGCAGGGTCAACCCACTACACCTTCCTACAGCATTTCTAAAATATGTAAATTATTAAAATAAGAACACATATTTGCATGTGTTTATCTGTAACTATATATGCATATATATACACACAATACAAACCTCTTAATTCAGAAATTTGAAATTGCCTTGCAATGGTTTATTAATGCTAAAATTAACAGGAAGTATAAATATTTGAATTCATTTCAATGTCTATAGAAGAACACTGCATAGTTATAACTTTCTCNGCTCACAGTCCCTGGGTCATGCAGCTGGTCTGGTCAAACACCTGCCCTGCAAAGCCTGCTGAAACATACAGGAAAGAAAACAGGGAAAAAAACAAAAGGTTTCCCAGTCCTTTTATAAACTGAACTGAGGGCATAGAACACCAGGATTATCAGAAATGATGTGTATGTGTGTTTTTTGGCAAAAGTGCAGGGAAAAAAAGCTTCATTTCACATTTAATTTATCTGTAAAACCTTTCTTCAAGCTTTGGTGGAAACTGAAAATAGATAGATTGTCTTGTACTCTTCTCAGTGCCCTCAATCCCTTCTACCTCAGTACACTGTGAAGAACAAATATTAGCAGAGCTTAATGGCCAGGTCAGCTGCAAGCTNTCTGATCCTGTCAGTAACAAATTTAATGAGTATCTCCCACTTTGGGTCTGTTTCGCCCGTGATGGGGATCAGTAAGTGACCTCTCCCAGCTCTTACCTCAACTCGTGAATCCTTCCTTGTATTTTCTCTCCTCTGTCCAGTTGCAGAGAGGAGGGAGAGAGCAGCTTTAGTGGGTACCTGGCATCCAGCCAAGGGTCAACCTGCTACAGCTTCTGTGGATGGGGCATCCACAGCTTCTCTGGGCAACCTGTGCCAGTGTTTCCCCAGCCTCACAGTGAAGATGCCCAGAGTCACTGACACAACTTGTCACATGTTACAAGATCGAGGTAAAATACCTCCAGATCCATGGATTTTGAATGTCACACTCTCCCATTCCCTCTCTCAGTGAACAGTGACTCCTGCACAAGCTCACAGTCCCTGGGTCATGCAGCTGGTCTGGTCAAACACCTGCCCTGCAAAGCCTGCTGAAACATACAGGAAAGAAAACAGGGAAAAAAACAAAAGGTTTCCCAGTCCTTTTATAAACTGAACTGAGGGCATAGAACACCAGGATTATCAGAAATGATGTGTATGTGTGTTTTTTGGCAAAAGTGCAGGGAAAAAAAGCTTCATTTCACATTTAATTTATCTGTAAAACCTTTCTTCAAGCTTTGGTGGAAACTGAAAATAGATAGATTGTCTTGTACTCAGTGCCCTCAATCCCTTCTCCCTCAGTACACTGTGAAGAACAAATATTAGCAGAGCTTAATGGCCAGGTCAGCTGCAAGCTCTTAAAGTGTGGATTTAAAATATGGGATGAATTCAGCCCAATGACTTTAAACATGTTACATCTTGACCAATGTTATTAATGAAAGCAATGACCTACTTTCTGGCTTCATAGATGAGGGGATAACTCGTTAATGAGCACTAATATATCAGGGATTAATATGGGGAGGTAGCAAGAAGCAAACAGTTGGCTTATGGGACATTCAGTGTTGTTTTATTCACAGTTGCCACCTCTGACTAAAATGGAAATTTTTAGGAAATCTCTTTCTATGGGATCCTTTATGTATTTGTCATGAGCACATGTGGTGAGAGCAGTGGAAGAAATGACAGGAGAACAAAGATACATTCGAAAAACCAACAGTGATTAGAAGAGATGGGGGGAAAACCAAACTGAAACACCAAACTTGAACAAATTACTATGGAAGCAGAATTTTCCTTCAAATCTAGAGGGGGAAAAAAAGGCTTAATAGCCCATAAGCAGTTCAGAAATAACAACAAACCACTTTTTGCTCTACCCTGCCCCTGTATTGACATGCAGCCAGGATGGTCTTTGGTTCTTGGGTTCCTCTTGGTTTCTCCATCTCATGCTGAGATGTGAGAGGAAAAGCTTTTTGCAGAGATCTTCTGGGGTATCTGTTGCTATTGTCTAGGTGAGGTTTACCTTAGACCTTTGCAAATCTAGCCTTAAGGAATCTCCCCTTCATTTCCAACACCCCTGGTTCAAGCTCCAGAGAAATCATTCCCAGATCACCATAATCCAAGTAATCGTTTTTGCATGGTCATAAGAAGTGATTTTAAAAAATTCAAAATGTTGAGACTTGATCATTTCTAGGAAGTGGTTGTAAAAATAGCACCTTATTGTTTCTAAATGATTTCCAGATCAAAACTGTTCCATTTTCAAATTAAAGCTTCAATCTGCAAGCATTTATAAGTAGCAGCTTTCTTCATGTCAATGGCTTTATTGAATTTATGTTCTGAGCTCAGAAAATGAAACCACGTCCCCTCAGCATTGCAAGCTCAAGCTGGGACTGGGATTGTGCCCTGTCTCACATTACACCAATTACAGAGATGGACTTTCATTAGCACCAGGCCTAATCAAAGGCATTGGATCCAAAGCATTTTGACAGAACATTGGCTACTTGACAAAATTAATATTTTCATGAGAATGCTTTCCAGAGAGAAAGTCAACTTCTTTGTGTAAAAAAAAAAATGCTCCCTTTTCCTTTTCCCTCCCACAGTTTTGGACATGAACACACACACAGAGATGCCACCACACATTTCTAGTGCTATTTGCACTGAGGTCCCTGTGCCCCATCATGTTTTCTGTGCTGAACTGACCTACCAAATGAGGGGGCAGATGAGGATGCTTCACAGGAAACAGCATCTAGGCAGAAATCCAGGGATTAAAAACTAAATAAATTAAGAATTAGCAAACTCCTTCATTTTCCATAAAATACTGACACGGCTTTCTGAATCCATTTTTGAGATAACTGAAAGCAGTTGGGTTTCTGAGAAGTTAAATATTTCTTTTTAAAATGTGCCTTTGTTTGTGATTGGATATCATGCAATATTTTGTTGTAATTGGTAAATCAGATGAAAAAAACCCAAATTACTGAAGCATAGCTATTGCCCTGGAAAGTAGAAACCCAAAATTGCTTTAAAATGTGCCAAATTCTCTGATCTCCTACAGAGAAAACTGAAAACAGAGTAAAAATTAAAAATACTGAGTTTACAACCGAGACTAACATCTCACAATGTCCTTTTAACTAATGTTGAGCATTTATTTTTTTAAAAATCCCTTATTATACTTTACTGCAATATATAATTATAATAATCCTTTGGATTTGTATGGAAATAACAACGAGACCAATGTTAACAGTAAAAAAAAAAAAACAAAAATAAGATATGTCTGACAGTCAGACTCATGTCTGCTTTGGTGTCAAAGTATATCTGACCAAAAATACAGCAGTCACACAAAAACTTGTGCTTATTGTTTCAAAATCAAAAATAAACAGCTAAAAACAGGGAGTTCTTCCATCTATATAAAGAAATCAGTCTTTTCATGATCACACATAAGTAATGTCTCATTTTAAGTTAATGTATCTTTTGGATGACTTCCTTCTCAACTCCCCCAGCCGGCGTGAGGGACCTGAGCACCAGAGCGTGCCGAGAGCCCCCTGATTTGATCAGTACATGCTCTGGCTGTTTGGTGTTTACAGACAATTACACTGTTGAAGGTTTGTCCTCAAACACAAAACATGAGCTGGATTTTGAAAATAGAGTAGCCATGGGCTGGATGAAAATGGGGGACTCAACATTGGGTTTTGGGATGGGTATTAGAAATGATCTTGCCATTACACAGTGAAGATCCATGCTGACTAATTTACCCCAATTTCCCTTGATGATAAAAAAGATATGTGTAAGCTGTAAGCCATTATATCTATACAATTAATAGAAGTAATATAATATTTTATATATATTATAGCTATAATATTATTGCTGTAATATGGAGAGTACCAAACACACACACATCAAGTCAGATACTGGTATTCCACTAGCAACACAGATAAAATAAATACATTTGAGACATATTAAACTTGAATGTGGGCTAGGATTTTCTCTCTTTGAGCTTCCTGGATGAAAGGCACTGTATGGTTAATAAGCGCTAGGTCTGTGATGTATTCTTAATATTCCTGTAAGAGTAGACATGTTTGGAAAGTTCATTGCTGCTTTTATCCAGAGAGAATCCAAAAGGTCTTACTAAGGCCAAAGCCAAGAATACACATGCTTTCTGCTGAAGACCAGATTGCACACAACTTTTTTATAACTGGCACTATCATATTAAATTCAACCTACGATTTATTTCAGAGCTCCTTGTAAAATAGGTTAATAGAAAGGGACAAGTAGTTATGATGGAAACCCTGGTTCATTCACCTCTCCTTGGTAACAGACTGAGTGTGAAGATTATGGCAATGGGAGGAAAAGTGGAGGATTCTGCTGGTAATTGTCTTTTTCACATAGTGAGTCTCAAGTCCAATAACTCATAGTGTGGTCTCAGCTCTCACTCATCCCTTACCTGCTTTTTATTTATTCAATTCCTAAAGTTAATCTTCTTGATAATGTAAAAAGATAGAATTTAGAAAGTGTAATTTAATTTGCATCTTTCCCTCTTCACAGTCTCAATTGCTGCAGATTTACCTGAATGCACTGTTGATTCTGTATCGAATAAGTTATTGTATGACCTTAGTGCTAAAATTTTGCTTTTCTGCTGTAGGATATTAATGATTAATTACAAAGTGGCACTTGGAAGGATAGCACCGACTCAGGTTGCCGGAACCAACATACAAATTGAGGGACATATGCATATATACTATTATAATAAAGCAGCTATAATAACCTACAATCATCTTGAAGGATGACAAGGATAAGAGAGGGGAGAGGACAATTTTCCTTTGGTATATGGATATAATGAAGACAGCCTCATGCTGTCAGTCATCCCTTAACTCCTGTGAGGATGCTTTACTGAAAGCAGTGCCCTCCGGTATCCTACTCCAGTGACCAGGCACCAAAGGTTGCAGGGTCAGTGGCATTTTGGGATAAGGATCTGAACCACCAGCAGAATCAGATCAGAGATAAGCCTGGTTTGCTCCAGGCTGCATTTGTTAAAATTAAATTCTTTCATGAAAAAGTCACCCTCAAAAATGCGAATTGTTTTTGCAAGCTTACAGACTTTTGGAAATGGGAAAGCATGGAAGCTCATCCAGGCTTGTTGCTGATACTTCTCCGAGAAAGAAAAAACAAACCATCAAAGCAAACCTTTGCTAAAGTTTTGGGATAAGGCAGACATAGAACCACTTAGAAAACACCTTCCAATATATTGATTTCATGGTCTCGATACTCTTCTTTCATCCGGAGTCTGTCCCGGGAGGAATCCCAAGCCTTCATTTTTCCCTTTCCATGTTGTGGTGTCTGGAATGCTAGAGCTGGACAAAGGAGCAGAGTCTGAGAATGCGACATGGATGAGGCAGACCAAAATTTAGCTTTTATTTTAACAGTTATCTTCTTCCTAGATAGAAAAAAAACCAAACAATGTAAATATCACTAAATAATAGAGGTACAAACAGAGAAAGAGCTTATCTGCTCTTCTCCCACAGTTTGTGTGCTCAGCTTCCTTGAAAGGGTCTCCATGTGATATTTTTCAATGTTAGATATGTTGGTGTTACCATTTAATTCATTACCCAAGGGTCTGTGGTGTAAGACACAATTTTCCTACTTGGATTCCAACCATACCTGCCATGCATAATAAAAGCCACACATTCAGTTCACAAAAATAAATTGAATTCCTTTCGGGGGCAAGCTTTCATAGATGGCTGAATCTGCAGTGCTTCTGATTAGACTAAAATAAAAAGAAAACGGAAAAAGAAAGGAAAAAATTTCTCCCTGTGGATATTTGTTCACAGTGTTACAACAGCTTCTGGGAAGGAGGATTGCCTGTTCCTTTAAATAGAGTGTTAGTTGTTAGCCATGTGTAACACACAATTAAGTGTGAGACAATTACTCCGCTGTCTGCAGACCAAAGAGAAATGTATGCATGGAGATACGTTCTGGCTTGTTAACATGCTGGAAAGCAGCTTTGTGCAGCTGCCACGAGGTTTCCCCCCTCTTTGCTGGCTGATTTCAAGAGCTGGCCTGGCTTGGTGGGCTCAGGAAGGACAACACCACAAGTCCAGCACCGAAGCCCCTCTCTGAGCTGGGAGATGGCAGCAGCATCTCCGATCTTGGCTCTGCAATGCATGCTGACATTGGTGACATGAACAGCTCAGTGTGACCTGCCAGCTGGAGTGTTCAGCATCCTGGCTGCAAAACACTGCTCAGGGGGTCCTGGCTGACAACCGCACTCCAAATGGGTGAGTTCTTCACAAGAATAGCTAACAAAATATTCTGAGTTGGAAGGGACCCATAGGGATCATCGAGTCCAGCTCCTGGCCCTGCCCAGGACCATCCCCAAGAGTCACACCATGTGTCTGAGAGTGTTGTCCAAACACTTCTTGAGCTCTGTCAGGTTTGGTGCTGTGACTGCTTCCCCAGGGAGCCTGTTCCGGCACCCAGCTACCCTCTGGGTGAAGAACCTTTTCCTGATATCCAACCTAAAACTCCCCTACTCAGTTCTCATGCTGTTTCCTTGGGTTCTGTCACCAGTCACCACAGACAAGAGATCTGTGATCCTCTGCTTCCCCTGACAAGTTGTTGCCTATTGAGTTATTAATGTATATTAATGATTAATAGTTAACAGTTTGCCTCAATGGTCTTTTCCAACCTTAATGGTTCTATGCCTCTATGATTTATTGTATCACCATTTATTTTGCCCTGAAAGTGGCACTCTGCACTGATGTTGTAGCAGGAACAGCACAGCTCTGCCCTGAATTTCCATGGAATGAAGTGGGATCTGTGGTTGCTCAACACCTCAGAGGAGCAGACACTAATTGCCAAGCAGTGAATGGAGCACAGAAAAGCACCCAGAGCAGGAAAGTTCACTATGATGCCACCCAGAAGATTAAGAAGCTGTCACACTTGCTCACAGTAAGTCATTAGCCACCATGTTTTATAAAATAATAACAACATACAATGCTCCCTGCAGTCCATGCTTGTTTCTGCACTAAATGCAGCATGAGTTTGCGACAGGGAACCTAAATGAAAAGTGCAAGAAGGATGGGAAGACTGCAGTCCCTCTGTCCTTATCCTGTTGCTGGGAGTACAGCCAGCCTGAGAGCACAGAAAATCAGAAGCATCCACATGAAGCTGCATATGCATGACTCGAGGCCAAGAAGAAATCCCATGTGTATCTCCAATATCTGTTAAAGGCTGCTGTTCCCTTTCCTAGGACTTTATGGGAACCTCTCTGTAGTCATGCAGATTATGACTTGCATTGCCTGGGTTTCAGGTGTGTCCCAAAAACATCTGACTGGAAAAAACCTTTACCTTTGCAAGCTTTCAGCAAAGGACTCACATTCCTTATCATATCTGCTAGCTTTTCATATCACTGGGCTGGTGCAGACATAGCATATCAGTAAATGTTCATTTTGAACTTGCTCACTAGTCTTCCTTCGTGTCAGGGTTCTAATACCAAGTAAGGTTCACTGTGTCTGTTTAACTACAGTAAAATTAGAACCACAGCACGTAAGAAACATCAATTTGCAGAAGGTGGGAGTTCTGTGTGTGATTCAGCAAGAGGACTAACTCCCAGGACTCCTGCTGTCTTATCAAGTGATCTTGAGATTATAGTGGCGCAGTTAATTTTGGGTACTGAACTTCTGATAGCTGAATAAATAGCTTGGTAAATAAGGACAGAATCTCATCAGTCACTCATTCTGATCTGCAGTTGGATTCAGCATGTAAATTAAGATTTGAATTTTCATCCATCCGTCCTGTAGGGAAAGAAAACATTTGAGCAAAATGTATTCACATACTCCACTAAGCCGTCCCCAAATGGTTCAAACAGAATCCAAACCTACAACTCGTGCCCAAAAATAAAACTCTAACAAAAACCTTAGAAGATAATTAACTTCATGAAAAAAAAAGAAAAGAAAAAAAAAAATAAAAGACCAGTAACAAAGAAACTTGGCCTTGATCAACTTTTCTTTTTGCCCTCTGTTCCTGTTTGACTTTGCTGGAACATCTATAGGATTATGTGTGCATTTCGCAGCTGCCCCACCAGAGATAAAGGAAGTTTTGCATTTGCAATAAAGAAAGCAGTAACAGACCTCGCAGGCTTGATCTTCATTCCCAGGCACTGCTTGCAGAAGCATTTCTGAATGTGCTCTGACACTGCTGGGATTTCACAGGAGCAAGGACACCCCCTCAAGGGGATGACTACAGCCCATCTGAAGAGCCTTGGGAAGAAAGAGCCTAGGCAAAGCTGAGACTCCATTCCCTCCCTTCCTTCAAGGGAAGATGCCACAAAGCAGAGAGAGAAGAGGGAACACTTACCAACTCCTGCAGCCTCCTTTCTACCTTCTCCCATCAGTTTATGATTAAAACATACATATTTAATGGAAGAACAGTTAGGTGGCACTTGAATTAACAGAGTTACCTGCACAACACCAAATCAGACATTTCCAGGGTGATATACTGAAAATCTTATGAGAACACAAGCAGAAGCATTAAGTGTGTATATCATTAACTCCAAGATAATAAAACATTAACTGCTTAATTCCTGCCAAATATACCAGGTACCTCTTCCAACGCTGTGTTACTGTTTGAAGATTACCTGTCAGAAATGGATAGAAGTTTAACTTTGATTAAATCCCTTCAGAATTTGTAGAGTTTGGAGTGCTCACTGGACTTAAACAGAGAAGGAATTCTTTCAAACAAAATGCAGTATTTCAGAAGTTGAGTTGGTTTGTGTTTTCCTAGATTATTAGAATTAGTCTTGGTTTTGCTGAAACACTTTTGGGCCTTTCAAACTATTCAGAAAGTCTGAGGAAGAGGAGCAATTCAAAGTTGGGGTACAGCTAAGGAGATGTGCAATCCCACACAGTTTTCCACATTTTTTTGTTCTGATCCAGCTGTACAAAGTTTTCCATTAGGGTCCTCTGGATTCCTCTGTGATTATCTAGTCAATCACAAGATCAACTTCCAAGTATAGGGAAGAGAGAAGAAAGTCTGTGCCATCTCTTCTTCCTCGGCTGTTGGCAAGTGTAAAGTAAATCCTGCAATCAAGGGCTACTAATAAGGGAGTGTTTTATCTTAAATATCTCTCAGCTCTGTGCCATGGCAGTATCTCACCCTTAATTGTGCTACCACTGCTGTTTTGGTCACAATATAATATACTATCCATGTAGACAGAATGATGACTGTATAAATGTATTCTCCCTGTGCATCTAATGTATCCCCGTCTCTTGGTTTGAAAGAGATTAAATTCCACTCAATGGACACTGTAGTCACCTTGCCCTTTTTTGGATGCTGACACTTGATTCTTTGTATCAGGAATTTCACCAAAACCTTTTATTTCCTGAGGTCGAATTTAGCTTGTGTTTGGATTCAGTAAGAGTCTGCTGGGCAGTTGTACTTGCCCCACAGATGAGTAACATACATGGTTCAATTCAAGCATATAATTAATGGTCATTGCTTAAAGGCTGTATTTCATTTGATTTAGAGCATGTAACATTCTTTTTCAGTCCCACTTTTTTAGTAAATCTTTCTTCCACTATCTTTCATTCACTGCATTCAAGAATTTCCTGATTTTTGGAGGCAAGTGGGTTATTCTACACCAGCCCTGCTCTGCTGTGGCTCCCCCAGTGTCCCCCTGGCAAGGTGGGTATGCCCAAACTGCTTATGCAGCCTGAAAAATACACAGCAGCTGCAAAAAGAAAAAGATCAAGTTTGAGTGAAAAAACAAAAGTAAATAATTGGGAGTGGCCTCCTCAGTCAGACCTTTTTCTCCCCTTCTCTGGGCAGCATCAAAGGCTGGAATTCTGCCAGCTCCTTCCTCCTCAGAAAAAAAAACCCTAACAAAAACAGTGGTTGGGAGGTAAAGGAGTCTTATGCTGGATAATATTCTAAAACTCTTCCTTTGGAATACACTCACTCTGTTTGCAAGTGGCTGGGCAGTGCTTGGAGGCCATCTAATTGTCATGGATAGATCAGCAAACCCCTTTGAAAGCCATGTCAGCCCCATTTAATTACTTTGCTTCACGCTCGGGTGCCTTTAACACAACAGTGACTGCAAGGTGTTCTCTGCGCCGACGGCTGCCTGGGAGAAGAGCAGCTGATTTAAAGGTTGGAGCAGAATTAAAAAAAAAAACAACAAAGGTCCATTATGGTTTCCAAGGAGAGTAAAATGAAATGAAATAAGAACTAAAAACAATTGCCCCGGTAATCAGCATCATGATTAAGGAAATGGACCAAAGAGAGACCAAAAGATGCATCATAAATCTTCAGGATCAGCTCCCCACATGCTGCTCTATCCCAGCTGGCTGCTCAGTGCCTTATTAATGCCCTGCAATTCGGCTGCTGGAAAATACCTGCTCATGATAACACTGATAAGCCATTACACCCATGTAGAAGAGTCTCACTCTTCATCTGGACAGCATTTTGGAAAATCAGCTCCCTTTGAAATATTCTTGTAATGCCAACATAAAGCCTCACTTTGTCGAGTTTCCCAGGAGCCCAGACAAGGTGAAGGACCATTAGAAAGGGTAAAACCAGAATACCTGAGGAGTCTTTCCTAAGGCCACATCAAACACTGCTTTGCCAGGAGAAATGAGGTGGAGCAGTTTCCCAAAGAAGGCTGTCAATGATTATCTGCCGCCCAGGCCCATTGGGATGACGTTGGCTTCTCAGGAACGCATCTGATGTTTCAGCAGAGAAACAGCTTTCTGCTTCTGAATTACATTTTCTTATATGTAGACAAACATTAGAGGGTTTTTTATGTATAACACTTCATATTATAATTATATATATATTAAAATTATATATGAATTATTACATATAATACAGCCCACTGTTCTCCCCTTCTTAGCCATTAATTTGTTGTCACATGACTTCTTCCTCCTTTTTAAATAATTGTCTGAAATCCTTATTTTAATCTGGTATTGCTGGCCTAGATACTGGCATAGACATGTTGATATAGTGTGTTCTGTTTTCATTTTCTCCAGAACTCTCCTAAGTTCCTGTGCATGTTATTAATTTCAGAGTTGTACTCATGAAGAAGTGACTTTTGTACATAACTAAATAATATTCTCTGTTTTTTTTCTTCAGGATGGTGAACAGCCAAAACACGTAAAATAATATTAGCATTGATCAGCATTAATTTTGTCAGCAGTTACATTTTCCAAATTCTATTCTCCACCTTATAATAACATTCTCAAATTATAAGGCGCAAGACTCAAATTGCTACTTACACTGACATCAAAATGTAGCAATTAGTCTTGTTATATCGAAATAAGTGTGTGGGAAAATAAGTAGGTTTGTGTCTCTTCTATGGCTTTTTCCATATAAATTAGTCTTTCCGCTATCGGAAATGTTTCTTTACAAAAGACAGGAAATAGAGTTTGGCTCCTACATGATAAAGTTGACTGAAGCCCCACAGCCGCCTCTCCTAGGCTTTCTTCTGTTTGAACACTGCTTTTCTCTTGAAAATGGTCATGCATGAGGTATGATTTAAAAAAAAAAAATAAAATCAACATTAAAAACTATAAAAGCAATAGGAGGATTTTTGAACTATTATTTTGTAGGGGTTTTTCTGCAATTTCCCCATTGCATTTCAGCATTACAATTTTGCAGAGCTAACATCCTACAGGATTCTTTTCCTCTTACAAGTGTTTTTTCAAAAATCCTTTAATCTTAACCCAGGAAAAAATGTGCTTTTTAGCAGTCACTTGTAGCTATGGAATTATTATAAGTGATAATTATTACCTAGTTATTAAAGTTATTTCTTTTAGTTACTACCTCAAGGAGATCATAAATGTTAGTGGAGTTATAAATGGAATATAATGATGCACTTAAAGATTGGCCTTCCTTATTGGTAAGTTAATTTCTTGATTGGTTTATTGAAAGTGAAGAAAGGGAGGAAAAAGGAGGAAAGAGCATCCACAAGAGCTGATGGATATGAAGTAGGGAGAGTGTGATTTCATGTATCTAGTGCCATATAGCCCAGATGTAAATTCAGTGCAGAAGTGTTTTCATGACTGAAGTTTTGTTTCAGTACCAAGAAACAGCAAAGATGTGGAATGATTGAAACATATCTAGAAAACAAGCTTCTGCCCCTCCCATTTGTCATCGCAGCCATCTCCAGCAGAGCATCCACAGTCTGACTCCACAACAACTGTCTCTTTGGATCCAGCTTCGTCCTGCCTGTTCAACAGCAGTGGGGTGGCAACAGAAGATGGCACATGCCTGTAATTCAATAGGCACTTGGCAGAGTCTCCTTGTCCCTCCTGGCAAAAGATTAATATGCTGCCAGGCATTTCTGGGTGTTCTGTGCCACTTGGAGTCAGCAACACTTATGGTCAGCCCCAAGGAATTCTTGGCAGGAGCAAAGCCCGGGTCCCAAGCTGTGAGATGCGCCCGTGTCCAAGAGCAGCTGGGACTGGCTGGTCTCTGAGCCAGGGACTGGACTGTCAGTGTGTGTGTGTGAGGGACAGGCCGGGGGGAGAACAAACAAATAAAACAACAACAACAAAATTTTGTGTGGAACATCGCCCCATAGGCATAATTCTGTTGATTGTGTGTGAAAACCACTGGATTTCTTCTTTCCAGGGAAAATTGTCTTTTGTGCCAGCTTATTACTTACCTCCAGCTGTGGAAAGTTCACATCAGACCACAGGTGGGGCATGAATTAAAAAAGTGATGGGATATCTTCATATTGTGTCCCCCCAGCTATTCCCCTCATCGTTTTTCTATGGTTTTATATTCCAGCTGCCTCTAGAGCCTTCTTGTGAGTTGTCTTTTATTTTCAGCTTATTTACCCAAAGATGCCTTTACATTCCCAAAGGCCTGAACTGCATTGACTGCAATTTCTGATAGTTGTTACAGGGCGTTAGAAAACCCATGAAAGTATCTTCAGCTTGGCAAGAAGGAGTTGAAAAATGACCGTATAAGAGAGAGGGGAAAAGGTCGAAGTGTTGGATGTTATCCTGAAAGACAGTGTTTTGTTAATAAATACGTTGTTTGCCAAGGGTGGCAGGCCCTGAAATATCCACGCTGTGGGAAGTCTTTCTTCTGTCCTCTCAAAAGCACCAAGATGCTTTGCCATGTGGACAGAAAATATCCACCCGAGGATCATCTCAGGGCCAAATCCTTTCCCTCTAAGTCAATAAGCAGTCAGAGGTTTTTAGAATATTTTGCCAGGCTGAGAGCAGCTCTTGGATGGACTTGCAGGAATGCCGATCACATTGTTATCCATGTGTTTGGAGTAGAATTTATTACATGTCTAATGGGAAAATTATTTAAAGCAAAAGATAAAATGCTGCAGGAAGGGTTCCCTTGCAGTGAAAGAAGACCACAACAGAGCAGAGGGACATCATCCATTCCTGCTGGAGTGGCATCAGTACCACAAATGGGTTTGCAGTATCACAGGAAGAAAGCGGTGACAGTGGAGTGTTGATTACCCAGGAGACATTTCCTTTATAACAGAAACAATAGTCCCAAAAATTCATTGTACTGTAGTTATTATTCAGTGTGATGCCGGCTGAAAATAAAAAGGAATTTTTCATTATAAACCAAATTCTACATTCCCAGTTGTCACAGCCACAGCACTAAAGCACTTAATGATTTGTAGGTTTCAAGATTAAAAAAAGCTATTCATTGCATGTCAGTACCTATGCAAAGTCTCTCCTTGCACGGTGGGAATTCTTTCCAAACTGTCAAGAAAGTGCCAAAGAGCCAAAACTAATAGGGCTTTATAAATATTAATGTAATAAAGAGAGTTGCAAATTGGCAACTGAATCTCCCAAGTCACAACTCCATGGGCATTATAAAATTATTGCTTTGGGAAATTCTGCATTTTAAAGAAGGTCCATCTTATCCCCTGTGCTGAGATGGGATGTATTTTCCATTTCCATCAAACACATCCTGATGTCCTAATACCAGGGATGAGGGAAATGCAGGGATCTGAGCTATGATGTGGCACTCACCAGGCATGAACAACCTTGCACTTGCAATTTGGAGTTGAGTGTGCAACACACTGAGCAGAGGAGCACTTGCAGCTTTGTAGTTTTACTCCCACCTCTGCTGAGGCACCAGAAGTAAAACCACTCCTAGCTGGTGGCTTCGAAAAACAAGCAGTAATTGCTGTGCGTGAGAATGGTTGCTCAACTCTTTTAACAAATGCACCAGACAGTACAAGTAGGCTTGGAAAGAGATTGAAAAATATAGCCTTGAGACGTTTGGGGAAAGAGTCATTGAGTTTTGACAGCATAGAGAGATAAAACAAACAGCCCAGAGGTCTGACCTATGGCCAAAATTAAATGAATATGATGTTGCTTGTCTGGTCCCACTGGAAGAAACGTCCACACCTGAAAACTGGTCTGGCCTGATCCTAAGTGAGTCAGAGTCAGTGAGAACAGAGGATAATCCCCCAGGTTATTCCAGTATATTCTCCTGAGGCTGAGATGACCATCCACAGTCAACTCTGCAATGTCATGACAAGGGCTGCTTGGGTGTCAGCAGGTCCACCCCAAGCACTGAGCCATGCTGTGCTGATCTGACCACACACAATCCCCGGGGAAGGAAGGAAGGAAAACCTCTTTTTTCCCCCCCTACTCATATCCACCCCATCTTTTTTCCAAGGGGTCATGTTTTGACTTTGATTTACCAGAGAGCAGGAGTGGTGCAGGCAGTATTAGATAGGGAAAGAAAATGCAGAACTGCAATAGTTTGTGGGGTATAGATGGCCTCTTTTATGCTTTTCTGTCAAATAATGATCCTATTTTTCTTACCCATTAAAAATTTTAACTGTCTGTTTTAATATTTTGTAGCAATTTTCTGGAAAGATTTTTTTTTTCTGTTTGCTTTCTGCAAACCTGTTGAGAAAACAAACTTAAGTATCATTGACACTTCATCACATCTCTGTCTCTCTCTTCCCCGATGAACAAAGCACAAACAAGTACAAAGTGTTCTTATCTCTGGTATTTTGAGATGTCATTTAAGTAAAATATATCCAAAATAAATATCAGGTCCAAAACTTACAAACAAGACACAATTGAGGGAACTTGCCATTACAAGAACATTTGCTGGAGAACAAAAATTCTTCCTGGGAATGCCACACCAGCCACCCACACAGCATGAGACAGATTCCTCCACTTGCCCTAAGCTGGAAATGTCTCACCCAGGCTGCCGTTCCACCCTCAATCCTTGCAGCACTGAGCACCTGGAGAGGATATTGCTACTCTTACCCTGTTTCCTGCATCAGGATCTCCATCTGCCAGTCAGACAGAGTCAAAGGAGCTTGTGTTGGTCTTAGGCAGCTCTTCTGCTGAAGAAATAATCTTTTATGGGCCTTTAAGTGCTGGTCAGTATAAAAACCAATATTTAATAAAGAAAAAAGATCAGTAAAATATGGAAATATCTTTTTTGTTTAATGTAAAACTAGAGGCATTTTAACTTCAAAATTCACCAGGCAGATGCCACCAGACTCACCACCTCCATTTGAATGAGCAGCATTACAGAGACCAAAGCAACTCCTCTGCTCTCCAGTAGGAAGAAAGGTTCATAAAAACCTTTTTTTCCTGCTGCTAAACCACCCACCCATTAGTTTTATTTACCTCTAAAACCCAGTAATCATATAATTCCTTACAGCCTGTTCCCATATTACAGAAACAATGGTCCAGAACCAAATAATGGAGCAGTAATTTAATCTCAGCTCTTGGATGCTGCCCACGAGCAACCTAAAGGGCTGTGACCACTGCTGTGACTGAACTGCCTCTGAGAACACACTCTGGCTCTGCCCCATCCTGCACAGGAGGCACTGGACAGGTATGTGTGAACTTGTCTGGCTCTTTCAGCCTGCTTGTCCTTGCCTTCCACTGAATATTGCACATGGCTGAATGAAAGAGGGCTCAAACACTGGAACAGGATGCCCAGGAAAGGGATTGAGTCATCACCCCTGGAGTTACTTAAAAGGTGTGCAGATGTGGCACCTGGAGATGTGGTTTAGTGGTGGGCTTGGCAGTGCTGGGTTAACAGTTGGAATTGATGATCTTAGAGGGCTTTTTCCACCTAAAAGATTCCACAGTTCTGTGATTTCACCCCCTGGTGAATACCAAAGTTAAAACAAGTCCACGGGGTTAGGTTGGTCCATGAAAGAAGCAAAGGCTGGCCAGAGCAATTCCACACCAGACACAAAAGAAGTCTAAAGAGCTGAAGAACCAGCACATGTCACTAATGCCATTTTAGTGCCTTTTCAATGGAGGAAATATCCTAAATAGCTGTGTGAGAGTTAAGGTAGGAAAAATTCGGGATGAATTCAAAGGTACGGGTGGTATTACACAGATCAGGAGCAGGAGTTGATGTTCTTAAAGCACTCAGGTGTCAGGGCTTTAAATTCAGAGCAGTTGTGGGAAAATTATTCAGAACAGAAGTGGCAGAGACCAACAGAAGTTGTTGTCATTGAGGCTGAAGAAAAACAGGCATGGAGAAACCTAAGGGAGTATGGTATAGCTACCAGCTAGGTACCAGATTGGAGGATACACGTGACCAGTGGGCCAGAAAAGAGATGCTCCAAAAAGACATGACACAAAGTTATACACTTTCCTATTTTCTATGAGAAAGGTAGGCAAATGAGGGGGAAATTGATGAAAAATGTTGCTGTATCAGATCACCTCGGGTACAAAAAAAGGCAAAATTTTATTGATATTGCATAGGTATGTCTTATCCATCAAACCATTAGTTCACAGTTTGTTTAAAACCCAGAGACTCACAACTGAAAGGATAAAAAGAGCAACACTAAAAGAGATATCTGTATAAATGTGTGTGTGAATAAACACAAAGGCACTGTTTACTTATATATACTGCTTTCTTAGAGAAAGCTCCTTCAAGAACCATCTGTTGCCTGAACCCTGATGATGATCTGGCTGAGATCTCATCAGTGGCAATAAATCCATCCTCATGCACATCCAGTCTTGTCAATGAGAGAGGATTATGATAACTGATGACTCTCAGGTTAGCATCTAGCTCCAAGTGGACAGGTAGTTTGTTTTCTGCATTAAATCTGTGGCTCACTAGAAAAACAGTTTCCAAGCACACATTTTCCATACAGCAGAGATAATTTGACATCTTTTGTTCTGAAGCATTGCAGAAAATTTCACAGATTTTATAAACTCCATACACTGAATTTTGTTCAATTACACTGACACAAATCCACAGTTACTCCATTGATTTTGGTAAAACTAAACATGTCTGGAGCATGTATACATGCTCTGTAGGTTTTATGCTTTTCACTGAAGAGTAATGTGGGGGTTTTGCACATAATTTATTTCAGGGAATTCCTAAGCATGTCATAAATCTTTCTCATAAACATGTATATATGGTGAACCAACTCCACAGCTAATTGATATATGTGCTAACGTCAATGCTAAGTTTTTCTGATANACTCAGCCCAGGTACTTGAGGAATTTACTAAGATCACATAAAATGTATTTTGTTTCCTTCAAACATGTAAGACCTGATTTGTAGCCAGTTATGTCAGCAGGATTTTTTTCCATGGACTGCACTCAGTACAGAAGCTGCACAAGATATTGACCTCAACAGTAAAACTGGCTCAAGATCCTCCTCTCCCTCTGAATCTCTTTTTGCTTTCTGTTTATTCTCATCTTCACACTTCCACTCATGGCTCCATCACTTATGGGTAAATACCTGTGGCCTGGGAGCAATTCCTTCCAAAGAGTGTTTGGCTGCTGGAGCTGGCACAGGGGAAGCACGGCTGGAATTTCAGCCTTGTGGAATGATTCCTGCAATTCTGCAAAACATCTGCACAGCGAAGGTCACATCTGAGCAGCCTGGCACCCTCCCTCTGGTAGCAGCCAGGGAAATGAGAGGCATGGATGAACCCAAAGCAGGCAGCAAATGTCTGTGGGGAACTGGTGGTGGATGCTGTCCCGATGCCGGGAGGAGAAGGGAGCCCGTCGGTCACGGTGTCCTGGTCAAAGACGCCAGATGCACGACTGCCAGGAGCCTATTAAATATTGAAGAGCCAGCATTCAGCAGGCAGGGGAAAGGCAACATATTGATTGACTCATTTTGTTGCTCCGAGGCGAAAGGTTTTGTGATATGACTTGCAAAAACAATACACTTTTCCCTGCTCCCGTTCACAGCCAAGGAAAGTCAGCGAAGGAGGTTCTGCTGTGCATGTGGAGCCACAGGGGCCGCTGTGTTGGGTATCGATCCCGGTGCCGGCATTGTGTGGGTGTCAGTGCCGTTCCCGGCTCCTTACAGATTGCTTTTGGCAGCTCCGCTGATGCCGAGTGCTCCCTGCATGCAAACAAAAGCTTTGACATTCACTTGGGGATGTAAGTGACCTGTTAATACAGCAACATCTGTATGGCAAACATGGGCTGTGTATTCCTTGCGGGTTTTTTTCCCCTCTCCTTAGGATGCTGTAGAGAACAGTGATCTTTCACAAGGAGAAACTGTGTCCCAGGGTTGTACTTCATCCCCTTGAATTTCTTTGCTGCGGTTACACCTTGACCCTCGGGGAAGGTTCACGACCTATTGTGGGAGGAATGTTTTATTCCAAAGCATTCTGTTCAATCAAGAACATTTTCATTCTGCCAGAAATAACAGATTTCATTGCCAGCTGGTCAGTAAGTGCATTATAAAATACAATTATAGTATGCCAGTAACAAAGGTTGAAGCTGTGATCAAATTTTACCACTTAAGAATAGTTGTTTTTACAGAGGTGCAATAAATAGTAAGTACTGTTTTAGTGCATATCTTTTGATTTTAGCACTAGCAGAGTAATTTCTTTTTTAACAAATTTAATCGAAACCATACTCCAGCTTATACTCATCCCACAGGTTAATGTGTTAGCATTTAGGGAGCACTGCTTGCAGCATCCCCAACTTTGGCTCTACTGCTCGTCTGTTTGGCCAGGACTGGGGTGACACACACATCAATCTTCAAAGAAATGAGAAATAATTTGTGCACAGAACAGAGCAAACATCCTGCTGCAAGGACTGCATTTGCCAGCTGACCTGGCTCCCCTCTATTCCCTTTATGATGATCCTTTTACAGTGGGTCAGAAAACAATTTTCTCCAATTCTTGCTTTGAACAGTCATCTCATCTCTGTGCAGGAGAATCCCTGATGGGATCCACCAGCCAGACATTTCTGTACACTCTTCACACCAGAACAGCCACATACTTGATTGAAAGCTGTGACCTGTTTGCTAAGGCTACAGTGATTACAATTTTAATTAACCTCTGCACTTTCTGCAACCAACAGGTAACTTATTTCACTTATTGACAGAATTAACCTGTTTTCATTCCCATCATAAGCCCCAACAACAACCCCCCTCCCACAACCTGATTTAGAGGCAGGAGGCATAAATATCCACTCCTCCAGGAAGGGGATGACTCCTTCTCCTACTGCCATCTCCCATTTCACAGACCACCTCAGATTCCTGCTTCAGCCTCTGTAATAGCCTTGGAAAAGTGACAAAAAAAAAAACTTAGTCACTCATTCCTGACAAGCTTGACAATTTTCAGACAGGCCCTCTTCCATTACTGAATGAAGACTCACTACTATACCCTTTGCCATCTCTTAAACTTAAATCCATGCCGTTTCTGAGCCATCAAAATACAAAAGGGTATCAGAGACATTTTGTGGACACCCAGTCCAGCTCCCTCTAAAATATATTGGAATTTTACAGTCAATTTTAATGGAGGTTGGATCAGACCTCCCACAGGGTAAAAATTATAATTTTCATGCTCAAATGGTTCCAAAATAGAGGATTTGCTTTAGTTTTTGACAATGATACAACCATAGACTGAAAACATTGAATTATTATGTAGATAATCAGATATGGGACTCTAACAGCTGAATAAAAGTCCTCTTTGAATTTTTGTGCACCTTTCAGTGAAAGTAGCTAAATAAGCCACTAATGTAGTATCTGCTGGGGCACTTTGGGGAAAATAACATTTTGGGAGGGTCTAGCTAATAAACAAGACAAAGCAGGTAACGCTGGCAAATAAAAGTTATCATTGCTCTTGTCTGTCATGATCTGGATGGCTTTTGGGCTTCTCTCTGAATGGATCTCAAAAATTCTGCTCTGATGGTTGCAAATCAGAGTTGTGTCCTGGAGGGACACTGTTGAACCCTGCTCTGTCACCCTCAGAAGGGGAGACTTTATTGCCAGGCATAACAAATTATCTTGTCTTCCACAGTCTGGGAAGGGACTCAAGTTCTGGGCTGGGCTTCCCCATTCAAACAGGGGTGAAGGAGTTGCTGGGAACTCCAGAGCTGGTGCCCAGCACATCAGGACTGTAACACCTTTCTTTGGTCTTCCTCTTCTTTCTCTTCCCAGGGCCACCAAGTTATTCCTTCTTTGATCTGGTTCATTTTCACAAACTGTTAAGCTGTCTGAGAGGCTACTGAACCAACAGAGAGCACATGTAGCCTTTGGGGCCAGTTGTAGTCCAGCAAGGCATGGAAGTAGCTGTGACCTAGGAAAAGATTTGGGGGATGGCGTGAAGAGGAGAACATCAAGAGTCCCATTACAAGACTGATTAGAATGCCTTAACAAAAGCGAGAAGTTCCTTAATCATCCTTCAAGGTTAAGAGGTTCACGTTGTATTCCCATGTGCTCTGACCTTCTCTAGTTAGCATGCTGTTGGTATCTCACATCTGAAATATGAATAAGCTATTCATTATCATCACAGCCATTATTCTTCTGCGAGTCACCAGAAAGAAAAAGTTGCTTCCTTTCACAGGAGACAAGGTCAATCTACTCTATCAGTCGACTAAGCCTGAATAATGTATAAACTGTTTTTCACAGCAGGCTCCCTCAGCTGAGCAGGTGATAAGCAATGCATATCCATAAGGATGGACAGCCAGGAGAGATAATCTACTGTTTGGAAATATTTTTGCTGTGAAGTATTTGCCATGTCTGCTACGGCATCATCTGAATGAGTGGGCCTTTGCAGATAGAAACCTGATTCTGTTATCTCTTTGCTACAATTCCTTCTCTTTAATAAGGTGGGAGTTATGGTGCAATTCATACCTGACAGAATGGGGATTCCAGAGCAGGAGATATTTATTTTATTATTCCTGTGGTTGGTATCAGCAACACCTGCATTCAGTGGCCAGGTGCAGTCAGGTACAGCTTGTAGGGAGAGGTAACAACTTTCATTAGGTCAGCTAAAACAGTTGAAAAAACCCCAGAACTTCTGGGCACAGGAGCCTTTCTGAAGGTTAGAAAAAAAATGGTTCAATTTTGTTGATGCTTCTCTTTAGGCCCGAGGAAGGGTTTGTGTGCCAAAAGGGCTTGTCTGGTTTTAGCAGCTGTATCACTTCACTCAAAATACTCTCTCACCTCTCCTTTCAAACTACCTCAATATATCCTTAGGGGATCATGACACAACAACATTACTGTTAATTAAATTAACCATCTCACATAATGAGAATTAATGAGAATTCTGCCACTGTGAAAACAGTCAAGAGTGCAGCGCTGCACTGAAGACATTCTTAGCATTTTTCTACTTGTTTGATGCTATTTCTGTTTCATTTATCAGCTTAATTGGGGGACACACAGGTGGAACATGCACACAGATCACTTTTCCCTACCTCTGGTGATGAAGTTACAACCTCATACAATATGAATATGTGAAATACAACCATTGCAGCTTCACGGGCTTTATTTTCTTCATGTTTTCTCTGTCTGTTTCTCTACCTAAAACCCTAGTACAAACTTTAACTTTCTGATTTCGAAGGAGATGTGTTGCCATAAAGCCCCGAGCCATTACAAATGGAAACCAAGGCCAAGGCTGAGCGAGTTGACTGAATTACTTAATTTCTCAGTGACTATTAATGACTGCACCTCTAAAAGCCTGGTGTCACCAGAAATGCCAGTGTCCTGATATCTCTGCAGTTATCCCTTTAGGGATGATGAGTTTAAGGTCAGCAGAAGGTAGAGTCCTCGAAAGCCACAGAACTGTAAGCCCACTTGGAGGATTTGTTTAAATCTTCCTTGAAATTCCGCTGTTATCCGTATCCTTATCCCGCAGCTTCCACTTGGTCTAAGTGCTACCCTAAAACCATTAGGAGTGATTTCACAAGCGCTGTGTAAATGATGAACGATTGTAATCCCTGCCCACATGAATGATAATGATAAATCAGAATTCTTCTTTAAGTGCTTCAGGACAGATTTGCCAAGTCAAGTCTCCGTTTAACAAGTTTCTCCTGATAAGGCTGTTCAGTCCTTTCTAGAAGAGGGAGGGCTGTGGGACTTGTGTCAAAACAACAAGAGCAGCCTGTTACCACAGTCTTAACTCATTTCGGGTTATTCCTGCACTAATAATGAAACTTCTGGGGAAAAAAGGTCTGAAAAAAAGCAAAGTAATTATGGAATATCTGTGCTGGAAAAGAAGGGACAACCAGTGGGAGATTGATGTGGTCAAAAATAGTTCTTTAAGGTTTGCCTAGAAAAAGGGATGCTGTTTTCTGCATTGCTGCTATCTGAGCCTATGAAGCCCTGAGTTACCTTGAGGAAGGAAATGATGATTATTTGCTTTCATGATAAATCACCTGACAGTATTTAGGCAGCAAAATCAAAGGATTTAACTTTGACATATTTGGAGTAAATGTTATTTTCTATTCACCCATATATTACATCTATCACTTTTCATATTGATACATTTCTTACTAACTGTATTAGTAGAAACTTAAGATAACAATTTAATTTTTAATTTTCAGAAGTTTAGTAAAATAAATCACTTTTTTCAGGCCCGAAGGAAACCTGAAAAATATTTTCAGTTCAGCTGAACTATGCTTTAAAAAATATTTTTAATTTTGTCCAAAGAAGAACAGGTTCTTCAGATGGTTTTTATAAGGGTGTGAATATGGACATTTGTGGAAAATATGTTGTATTCTATTATCGGCCATGTATATATGGGCTACAAGGGATAAGTCAATAGTTATATCAGGTACTTTCACAGTCTGGGTGTTCAAACATCCTCTTCAAGAAACTTGCTAAATGCTCTCATCCCCTTTACACCTTGTATTCCTGAGGGTCTTTTCCAAGAAAACAAATGTCCTCAATGGGAGGAAAACAGATCTGGGTGGTGAGTCTGGATGGAATCAGAAGTGATACATTGCAGTTTTATTCTAGAACTTGGCAATAATTATTTTCTATTTTTCACTGGAAAAAAAAAAAAGCACCCTTTTTCCCCCCCTTATCATCTCTGCCTGTCTGGATAATAATATTTTAAAGGGAAAAGAGAAAGAGGATTAGTGCTTTGATCAGCTGTAATTTTATTCGCACCCACAGCATCTCAAGTGCTGTTTTCTCCTAAATCTTACAGGAATTTTCAGTGACTTGAAGTGACTCAATAAATTCTTGAGAAGGCATCAGACCGTGCAGGAGGCTTCAATACACTGATTTTTATTTATTATATGCTCGAATGGTTTCTGAACCAAGAGAAAGCCACGCGTGGTTACATAAGAACTGAAGCACACAATAAACAGAGCAGATGTTGCTGTGACCAGGGCTCAGAGCCCTAATTGCCAGCTGGCATGTTTTTCTTAATCTGTTGGAGATATCGACTTGGCAGGATGAAATGTGAAGTTCCTCTGAACTCTGGGAATATTGGGTGTGTAGCTCATCACTTCCTGTGCAGTGAAATGCTAATTGTAAATGCCATTCCTCATTATCTGTGGAACACTGCTAGTTTAAATACTTGCTAATCTGAAAACTCAAATCCAGACTCAGGAATGACAATATCCTGGTTTTCCTCTACTACTGCTTCTGCAGGCAGCTCTCAAGATAGATTTCAGAGGTTAAATCACTTAGGCATTAGTGACATCAGCAGTACTTCTTTTCTGGTCAGGAAAGAGCTTGAAACACTGGGACAGTTCCTTGGTTGACCTGATACTTCTGTACAAACCAGGTTTATGAGGCAGCATCTCCAGCGGTTTTCTATGGATGCAAAAATGGCATTACCAAGCATCTGATTGGAAATAAATTACTTAAAGCTTCATTTTACAGCTGCAGATTTCTGGACCTACAAGGAAAATCCAGAGATCTGTCTCAGGTCAGGAGGTCTTGGTCACATGGAGTCTCCAGAAGCAGGACAATGATCTTTGTCTGTTGCAAAAATTAATTGAAGGTAAGATGTGAGAACTGAGAGTAACAGCATTTTTGAAGAGTTTGCAGCCACCTGCAAGGACCCAACAGCCAAGGAGGATCTAAGAGCCCCATCATGAGAATTCCTTACAGGTGCACACCACAGTGCTGCTGCAGATGATGAATTGACTGCTATCCTGAAAGCCAAAGGAGCATTTATTACCATTAAATTGAACACAGGTGCCAACCTCAGCGTGGTGCCACAGGATGTTGTAACAGCCCTGAGAGAAAGCGGGGTGCAGAAAACAGCTGGTTCATGCTGGGAGGGAAACTCTGCTTGCCCTCCAGCAGGAAGCTGGGAGAGGATGTGGATGGATAATCCTTTGCTGGAAGATGAAACAGAATACATCCATTCAAAGGCTGCACCCTTTCATTTTTATTTAATTTGATGAATGTTTAGAAGTGGAACCTTCTCTATGCAATGTAACTGAAATTGCTCCTGCTTTGAATGTGTAGCTGGGCTAGATGACCTCCAGAACTCCCTTCCAACCTGAGTTGTTCCATGATTTTATACTTATGAACAGGTAGGTGTTCCTTGTCAGGTATTTTGCTCCAGAGGCCTCCAGGTTCTGCCTGAAGCCCTAAGGAAGAGAGCAGACCTTTCTGTACTGTCAGCATCCCTAAAGAGAGAAGGCTGCCACGTGGGTTGAGTTTGGTACCTAAAATACCTTTCTGAAAAAGAAAGGCATGTTTTATAATGTACAACCACAGATGCTATAAGTGATTCTTTGGTTTGTGAGGAAAAAAGCATCACCACAAATAGAAGAACGTGAGAAAACTTCAGAGTAGTTTTGCAAATTGACTTTGTGCTAGCTACACTGATACAAAGAGAAAAGCACATATTTGGGGCTGCTTTCAGCTATAGATTCCTTTGTTCTTCAATGTAATAGAAACCCGAGAATGGTATTTGTACAAAACTTAAGCAGAAAATCCTGTATAAAAAGTTTAAATGCCTATTTAACCTGATTAGGACAAACAGAATATAATCTAGCAGTCAGCAGCTGAGACAGGAGCAGAAATTGTGAGAACCACTGTTAAGGGTGAAATCCTGAGCAAAATAACTAAGGCTTTTAGTGCAGGATTAGCAAGCCAGCTTCTTCCTAGCATCTATTATAAATAGATAGCAGGGTGTTTGTTGTTACAAATGAGGTGCTTAGAGACACTAGATAGAAGTCCATAATCTGGAACAAAAAATAATGTGGGTAAGGACATGCAAAAGTGCTGTAAGTAGCTTCATGCCAATTTATAGATATTTATAAGTCTTAAAAATTGCAGCTCTATGCATCATCCTCTACACAGGTGTGTTGGAATTATGTGCTCTTCACAGAACAACAGAAAACCAGTCAGGTCATTTCCCCTCCCACCCTATATTTATATTATAAGAAAATATTAGTAAAGAATTTGAAAAGGTTAACTGAAGATGTTCTGTACATCTCCAGGGAAGGTGACCAACAGCAATTCCAATTAATTTTGCAGAAACAGACATTTAATGACAGATTTTTCAGGTTCAGCAGGGAATTTCTGTACAAAGAAAACAGCAAACCAAGCCCAGTATCTACCAAGACCTGTCCGAAGTCAGGCAGGGAAATGCCTTGGGCGCTCACTTGATTAGCAGTGAAATAGGGGGATTTTTTACAGTGACTGTCTTGCTTAGAAAAGAATTCCAACAAGGGTTGGAACCCAGTCAGCTGTCAAAATTCATGTTTTTATAAGAAACCAGTGGAAAACTCATGCTCACATCCTTACCCTTCCTGACCTGAGCTCCTCCCCGGCTCTCCCATGATTACCTTGCTGCTCAGGCTATGGGCTGTCTCTTTTACACCTATTGAATATTTATCCATTTTCACAAAGCTCCAACAAGACTCAGGGGTGGAAAGCAAGTGGCTGGTCCCAAGGGCTGCCAATTAGAGCACTCCTTGGGTATGGCAGAAAGGAGGTCGTTGTAATAGCCCAGGGAATATCTAATTGTTTATAAAGCAGAGCATCGATCCCAGCTTGGACTGCAAGAGTCAATGATCCAGTTGTGAGAATTCATAACCCATTAGATAAAATGTTCTTATTTCTAGAACTGAAGCGATGTACCAACCTCAGCTTTACTTCATATCAGTCTTTTTATCCTCTTGCCTGACTGGTTCTGTAGGAGGTAATTTAACAGCCAGCCATGGCATCATGTAAAAACACAGGGATACACAGACACCCACGAGCATGGAGGGCTTCACAAAGCTCACTCTTTAGAGAACACTCGTCTTACTTAACCAGGAGAGATACATTTTATTGCTTCTGTTGATTTTTTTCACAGAAACCAGGACATTAGTTAAACAGTAGTCTGGGTTTATAATCCTCAGGAAATGGCTAGTTAGGCATTTATGGATGATGATCCTGGCACGCCATACGTGAAGTAGCCTGGATATCGTTTATACCTTATACCACTTCATTTTTGCTTTGCTATATCTTTAACCCAATGAAAAAAAATTCTATCGATTGAAAAAAACTTAGCTGACACTCTAAAATGAAATTCAACATCCTGTACAAACATTTCATTGATTTGAAAACTCATTTTACAGCATTTTGTATTTTGTCACTAGGTACTATTGTTCTTGTTTCACTGCATGTGCATTTCCTTCCTGATCATAGTGTTGTGCTGTTTTTTCTATTGCTTCTGCTATTTTAAGTAACACAGAAAAGGGAATAACAATTAAAATTTACAGAAAGAAGTAAGAGAAATGGATTGATCCTAACAGAGAAATCCTGACAGTCCTAATAACTCTTTAGAGAATCGCAGGGTACACTGCAGGAAAAGTGAAATGCTTGATGAAGGAGAATAAATGAGTTTGTCTTGGCACCACAGAACTCCATGAGTCATCTTTTTGAAGAAAAAGAAGTGAAACTTTAACTTTTAGTGCATTTAACAACACAAGTGACTGATTCTTGTACTGTATATAGAAATGAATAGAGGGCATTAAAATAGCATTTCCTCTTTCATTTCCTCTACCTTCTGCTCCCTGTGAAGCCTCTTCAAGGCAGACAGTGACTTGCTTCTTTCAGGGAACATATGATTTTCCTTATTCCTTACTCCAGTCTCTGAGTGTGTTTAATAATAACTTTCATTTTTGGAGCATCTTTTCTGAGGGTAGTAGCTCTTCTCTGGACTGAGTCCAAACTTTGGTATTTCTGGGATTTTTCATGTCTGCAATCATAGAATAGACTCAGAGAATCCCAGACTGGTTTCGGTTGGAAGGCACCTGAAAGATCATCTCATTCCAACCCCCCTGCCATGGGCAGGGACACCTTCCACTACGCCAGGTTGCTCAAAGCCCCATCCAATCTGGCTTTGAACACTTCCAGGGATGGGGCATCAGTAGTTTTTCTTGGCAACCTGTGCCACTGGCTCACCACCCTCACAGGAAAGGGTTTTCCCTCATATCTAATCTAACTCTACCCTCTTTCTGTTCATTATCCCTTGTGCTATCACTGCATGCCTATGTAAAAGGTCTCTCCACCCACAGGACTTTTCACACCCACTACAGAGGTCCTCAGAGTCTCATTCTTGGTCTTCACCTTTGTTGCTTTATCCTCAAAAGTAGTTTTACTCTGAATTTTAAACAGGAATATTGTGTCAGTGTGGACAGACTGCACATCTCCCTCAACTCTCTTCAGCAACCACACTCATTTACCAGCCTAACTCAGTTCTTCCATCCATAGTATCACTGTGACTTCCCACTGCTCTGTATTCCAATGATGAAATCATCCAGCTGGGTGAAAACATACATGTCTGCAAGTCCCAGCCTGAGCTCTGACAGCAATCCAAGTTGTGGGAGACTCTTCTTCAGCTCTTTGACTTTAGCTAGAAGTCCGGATTCTCCATGAATTTGGCAGGCCCTTGTTTTTTCACAAGGAGGTATTTCAGAAGGGGAAGATTTGCCAGGCACAGGCAAAAGCTGAGGGTTCAATGGCACTGAGTGTGATGCCAGAGCAACTCAGAGGAGAAGAGAAAGGATTGGTCAGACCTCCTGAGCCCTGGGACACTGTTGGGAGGGATACAGGAATTGATGGACCTCAAAGCTGGACATTATCTAGAACAAAGTTTAAAACAAGGTAAGTTAAAAACCAAGGTAAGGAAAGAAAACCACATTAGTAACCTTTAATCAGACTATGTCTGACTCTCATGATATTGCTGTTTGATTTAATTTCATTTTATGGGAAACTCCACAGAATGTGGCTCATCAGCAAAAGCAGAACTTTGCACTACTTCCCAATGAGTATTTGAAATCATAATTAACTTTACAAAACAGGGTTGAAGTCCTCTCTCACTTCAATTTACCCTTGAAAAATACACTGGAGATTCAAATGTGAGTCATCTTGCCCATTAGGCTTAAAGGCTACAATTTAGGTGAAGCAAGCTGAATTTGGTATTCCTGGAATGACTGTAGTCTCAAACCAAGTGCTTTCATGTTGTGTTTGCAGTGTCAGTATTTAAAAAAATAAATAAATAATCAGAATGTTTCCAACCCCATCTGCTGAAGAAACACAAACACAGAAAGGGCACACTGACATCCCTAAGTATTGGGTAGGAAACATGGTGGTGTTTTTTGTTTTTTTTTTTAATTTTCATAGTTTCACATATTGCTTTGCTTTACTTCCAAAAGCATCCTGTGAAAAAATAAGTGTGGCAGAAGGAGAGCTTGAAAGCCAGTTAGCAAGTCCGCTGGTGATTAATGCAGGGATTTACCTTAAGACACAGGAAGCCCAATTTGAACTTCACCTTCCAAATCAGGCAGAGCATGGATAGGAAGCCACCAGGGGAGAGGGGTTGGGGCAAAGGTGACTCCCAGAGGTTGCTTATCAGATTTTCTTCCAAATGTGCTCAGCATTTCTCCATCTTTTCTTCCCCTACTACAAAACCCCCATGATACTGTAAGGAAAAAAGGGACTTGACTCTTCACACAAGCAAGGAATGGGATTGCAGGACATGCTCAGGGTCTATTCTGAGCAGATTCCTTCAGAGATGAGGGCACTGTAGTGTAATGCACTACCTATGGGAAGCTCTGCAAGCTCAGGAACAATGAAAATATATTACAATATAATAAATTAATATATATTTGGGCTTGTCAAGAGAGATTCTCAAGTTTTGGTATACAGAAGTGAATGGTGAATATCCTGACCCATCATTTCTTTGGCTACATTCACTGTGACACTAATGGGATCACGATTTCATTCCTACACTTTACAGTGAGGGGGAAGCAACAGTAAGGATGACTGTTTCCCATCTGCAGACACTCATCTCTTTATAATAGCTTCATTCATCTTTTTGCATAGGTCATCTGGTTTGTGCATTTCTTAATATTCCCAGGATTTGGGGGAGGAAAGGACTGAGGGGGAAAAGTTCCATAAGAGAATTCATATTCCTTAAAGAACAAGACTTTTGAGAAGATGTTGGATGATTTTGACCTTTCACACTGCAACATCTTTATTTCAAATCCTATGCTACATTTAAATGACGGTGCTTCAACAACCCAAGCCTGTTCATTTTGCTCCTTTTCAGTTTAAATTAGTATTTATTATGATTTTCCTGAGTTATCATATAATGGTCATGTTACTGTTCATGTTTTACAACAGTTTAACACACACACACAAAAAAAATCAATGTTTACAGTAGGTTAAGAAGCTGTTATTTCCAGTCTATAAGTGGTTTAATGCATGGCTGCTCCCTGATTGTTAACTTGCTCTTGAAAATAATTGCATAATCCCCATGTTATTTCATTGCTATTGACACACTATGCCATAGATTTGCTTGTTGTTTTCTGTCACACACATGTCACTTGGGTGACCCTAATCCCATTAAGAATACATTCTGAAGTGTGCTGTAAACACTGTTAAAGCCCCTTTATGAAGTCAGGTCCCTTTCCAGCACCGTGATTATGGTCTAGTTTGTCATTCTGTGTCACCTTGCAGGGTTCACTAATATGGTGTGCTCGTAGTGCTCTCTCCACATTTTTATTGTGATAGCACAATGTTCAGCAATATGTTTGGAGGAATAATAATACCTACTCTGGGCATAACACGGCCAACATGCCAGGGATTTGGGAGCTGCCCTGGGAGCGGTGTGGATGTTGCTGACCACTCTGATGGGCCATTCCCATCAGAGGCCGCTCCAGCTGGATGCAATTTAAAGGAGCCCTGAGGGGGTGCTCTAAACTTACAGCTCCTGCAAGTCTGGGGGATAAGGAAAGCAAAAGAGGTGGTTTGAAGCCATATGTTTCTCAGCTGTCCCCCCTTCCCCCAGCGCTCCCCAGCGTGCCAGGCACATACTCCACAACCCACAAGCCAAACTTTGACAGAGACAAAAATTTGGCTAAGCATGGGAAAAAAAATCAGTGTATTTGAACTTAGGATATACTGAGTGAAATGTCCAGATCGCCCACAGCTGTACCTCTTGTCAGTAAAAGACAGAGCATGCAAAAGCAACGTGATTCTTCACGAGTCCAGGGAAACACAGTCGTACAAAACAAACATTTATTAATATTGGGTGCAAACCACTAAGCAGAAGTAAAGTGTTAAAACAGCCCATGTTTATTTAGTTTAGCACACAAGCAGAGCAGCATTAGGCATGGCTGAGTTACACTTTTCAAAGGACCACAGCTTTCATGAAGGGGACAATGCTTCTACTAAAGGCTCCAACTTAGCTAGAAATTAGGTGCATGACACCAAATTTTTGGCTTTTGGAGATGAAACTAGCTGCTGGCATGAACTGATGAGAAAGGTAGTGCTTAAATCTCTTGCTCATACAGAGCAGGACCATCTCCCAGTGTGCCTGCCTCTGCTGCTCTCCTTTCAAAGCTTTCTGGCTTCTTTATAAAAACAGCTGACAAAGATGCTGCTGCCCGCTTGCATTTTGTATTATTCCTGTAATTATTTGTATTATTACATTCTGTGGGAGAATGGTTAGCAGCAGCACAAAGTTTTTCCTCCTCATGTTGTACTTGGCTTAGACTGTCATTTAAAGCTTTCAAAATTAACAACCTCATTTTCTTCAGTTAAAGCAACAAACAAAAACCCCAGGGCAAAAAAGTACTTCTGATAAAAACTATCTCCACACACACACATATAGAAAGCATATTTCCATACTTTATATTCTAGATTAAAGGTTCACATTAAGTTTATAAACCCACCTGCAAAATTCTTGACCTATCTTTAAAGCTAGATTTGGGGAAAAGGAAGAGGGAGATGAAAAATAGGTTTATTTTCTTTGTAGATTTGTAACACACTGAATGACCAATAGGGTGTAGTCCCCCAAATATCCAGGGTTGTCATTCTGCTATTGCATTTTTTTCATACTATGCATTTCATGATGGCTATGGTATTTGATGTTCACACAAACAGTTAAAGAAGAATCAAGAAGGCAGTTCCTCAGGTACATTCCAGCTGCTTCATTTCCATTTTCTAAAAGAATACGCTTAAAAAGAACAGCTCTTTTCTGTGTTTTTTTTTTATCAAATGTTCTCCTCCCATAGAGCTCTGAAGCCTCAAATATACATAGTTTATTGTCATTATTTCTGCAAAACTCTAGATGACTGAATATTCTTCATTGGAAAATATTACAAAAGGCCTAAGCTGCTTGCCAAGCATCTGTTGATCTCTATTTGGTCAATAAACTCTCTCAGGACATAGACACAATGGTCTTGTGTCTTCAAATGCATGCAGATCAGTATCACAGTCTGAAAAAATGTAAATATAAACTGACTTAATGAATTTATTTTGACTTAGATGCATAAGCTTTGCCTTGTAATGCACCTACCTTGAGGAGTAATGGAAACGATGAGGACACGTATCACCCAACACTCATCATTTTGAAAATTCACAAATATATGCCAAAGTGATGTCAAACTTTGACCAAGTTTCAGCTGAATAGATGCCAATTAATGGTTTTGAGTAGGAGCCATGTAAAACTCAGTGGTTTAGACTGAATTTGGAGGGTCACCAAAAGCAGAACAATATCGAAACCAGTAACAATTCAAGCGAAGCCAACGAAGTTCCACCCTTGTAAGGTGGGGTATTGAAATCTGACCGAAGGGCGATAAATGTCTACAGGCTAAAAGGCAGAAAGAGACACAACACTTCTGTTTCCATGGGCTAACACAGCAAAGCTTTGCTGGGTAGTTACTGCTTTCACCTGTCAACAGGCTCCTTACTTACTCCTCACTTCCATTCATCTCCACCTTCCTAAGAGGAGCTTTATGGACAAGTTTTAGGAAATGTCAGGATAAGATATGTTCTCACAGGATAAGAGGTGTTCTTACAAAAACCATGGTGTCATGTCCACATCTCCTGAGAAATACTTTGAACAGAAAAATCTCCTGCCCCACTCAGGAACACTCTGCCTGTCTCCTGGAAGACAGAGGGATGGATTGGAAAGGGAGCTTTTACCTCTAGCTCACAGCATCTAACTCAGCACAGCTCGGTAGTAACTAAACATGTGGTAGCAATTTGACAGCCTGTGTCAAGCAAGTTATCAGCCTGCATAAATCTTTTGCCTGGAAAACAGCCACTTTTGGGAAATCATTGTCAAAAATTGAACATTTGATGACAACCATTTTTCGGGGAAATAAATGTGTTTTTGGGGAGTAACATTTGAGTATATTTGGAGGTACATTTTCTCAATATACAACACACAAATATAAACATATTGAGACAACATCTAAGATCAGAGGAACAATTTTATAACAGAATCTGAAAGTACAATCCATGGCTTCAGGCAATTTTCTCCAAACCTAGTAAAGCAAAGACTGTATGATAAAAACTCAACCAAAAAGGCATACAACAAACTTTACATTGACCATTTCTTTGAGACAACTTTTTTAATGATGACAAAGAGTTTTTTGAATTTCACGTTCTGAACCTAAGCAGAATGCAGAGACTCTAATTTCATTTCATGTCCAAGGTCTATGTGTGTTGTGGAATCAGGACTTAGGTCTTTGAAGAACTGAAATTCCCATGCAGGGTATGGGGTTTTTTTTCCCCTCTGAATTTGAAGACAGAAAAAGTAAATCTGAAAGGTATAAACTACTGTCCCTATTTTTATTTTCCCTATCTCCTTTATTTTAAGAAGAAAAGACTTTAAAGATGACAACTTTAGTTAGCATTCTGTTGACTTCTTTTATCTTCAGCCTCAAGTTTCCATTGACCACTCTGATTATTCAGTTACACATTCATTGTGAAAATACACACCCAGCCAGGACTACATGGGTAGCAATGGGGCTCAGGTTGCTGTGTAGTGCACAAATCTTAGCTCTGTTTCATTACCTGGGAAATAGTACAGGATCAATAGAATTCCAAACTGCTGGAGGTGTCAGATATATATGACCATGTCTGCATTTGGCAAAATGTAGTTGCACTCCAGGTATTTATCTTTTACTGTGTTTTGATTGTTTAATGTTATTTTAAGCTAAAACTTTTCCCACCACCAAAACCAATCCAGCTTTGCATTTTTATTGGGTGCTATCTGAATAACTGACTATGAAAAGAAGTTTTGAAAGATTATGTGATTCTTTTTCAGAGCTCTGTGAGCCAGAGATTTTATTTTTTTTTTTTTTCATTTTTGGAAGTATTCATTTAATTTATTAGTTATGAAAATGTTGGGCTAGAGACAAGAAAATAAATCATTCTCTCCGTGGAACATGTGCGGCTGCCCTGTGGACCACCCTCAGCTGCAGCTTTTCAGTAGCAAGGATGGAGCCTGCACTTCCTCTGCCTCATCAAGGTCTCACCATCTCCTCAAAAGCAAGCGGGGTGGCAGCTGAAGTGATTGTCTGGTGCTGGTGGGACTGGGGGGAGCTGAGAAGACTCCTGGGCACTGAGTGTCCTGCCTCGCTCCTCCCTGCAGTGCTGATGCAAGAACCCTGGCCCAGGGTGGGAGATGCTCTCACCGCTCTCACAAAGCAAGTTCAGATGCCATTTCTATTAACATTCCTCCTTGGAAACCTTTCCTCTGTGTACAAGGATATGTATTTCTTGGGAAAAGCAGACAATCCATTCCCCACATCAGCTATAAGCAAGGGAACTTCTTGCAGTGATCCAGTCTGACAACCTATGAGTTTATTTGTGGTTCCTGAGCAGTGCACGAGTGACTGGGACTGGGACAATCTGGGACTCCTGGGCACTCCTAGGTACAAGAAAATGCTCTGACAGAGCCTACAGATACTGTTTCTCCTGTGCAAATGACTAAGGCTTTGCTAAAAGTTCAAAAAACCCCTGCTTTAAGATTACATCTCTACCTGGTGCTCATCCTCCAGAACTTTTCCATAACATCCTCCAAAACGGGCGTCTCCCATATGGCCATCTTTCTGTGAGCAACAGAAAGGAAGGGGAAAGATTTTCACAGATTTCCATCCAGATCCATTTGTTTTATTAAATTGGCTCCTCTGCTCCACTGTGAGTTGTTTAAAGGGTATCTGGATCCCTGTGGAAGCAGATAAGAGCTCCATGTGCTGCGTGGCTCCATATAGCCTGGGAGTCTGGAGGAGAAGAATAATGAACCAAATACTCTTGGATAACTATGGATAAGAACAGTCTCTTTTCCCATTGAGTCATATATCAATATGACTGCTGTCCTCAGGGAATGAAATGTTAGAGGAGAGAGGAATGAGGTATAACTTTAATCAACTATTTTACACTAACAGCACTCGATCTGAGATGAACATTAGTAAGGGCTTGGCACCCTTCGCAGGTACCTGAGGCACAAGGCTGCACAACGTGCCCAAACCATGTAACAGCAGCCTGCTGGCACCCTCCTCTTTGTTATTCCTAATGAAATAATCCCAGAGAGGAGAGAGAGAGAGAGAGACAAAGGAGAATTTCTTGTCCACATCAGACAGAACCACCCCAGCTGAGCCTCCTCTCAGCTTGGAAGAATCAAAGCCTGGCTGTGCAGACTCCTCTGGCACTGTTTTTTGGAGAGGAACTAGCAATGTCATTCCCAGTGTGCAGGATGGGGCTCCTCAGAATCATCCCCAGTGCTCTCCTCTGGCATGCACAGACTTTCCCACTGGTTGTAACCTGTCTTCCTAGGAAAAACAGATCCTGTAAGGAGTGCGAGGCTGCTCTAAGAGTATGTGAGTCAAGTTTCCCTGATGGCCTTTAAGTGAAGTTGAAGGTGGCCCTCCAACTCAGTCTGAACAATGAAACTTTAAAAATTGCTATTTTAATATATCCACAAAATACATCTGTAAAGCTACATTAAGGGGAAATTCAAAGTCAAAAGCTGTTGTTTCAATGACTTCCTGGTCTTTGCAATGGATTAATGGACCAAATACCAAGAGACAATCTGGATGATATATTTATGCTACTATGGCAGTTGTAGTTTCATATCTGAAGATTTAATTTGCTATAAAAAAAAAATGCCATGAAAGCAGTATATCTCCATATGTTTAGTCAATAGGTAGTATAGACCACAGTATAAATATGTCTCAAAATGTATTAAAGCAGGGAATAGAGGGGAAAATGAGTTGCTGTTGGAGGCACACACCTTCTAAATATAGTTCAGCATGCAGAAGAGAACTTAAATATCTGCCATACTCTAAATTTAGGAGAGTCCCTGACCATGTCCATGCCTGTATATCTTGCATATGTATGCTGTGACAGGATAAGAAGTGCATGGCCAAATAGCAGCTTACAGTGAGCTCTGCAGAGCTGAACTGCAGCATTATCCAGAGGCAGAGCCATGCCCTGTTCCTCTGCAGTTCCTTACCCAGATATATATTGCTTCCATCCAAAACTTCTCCTGGAGGGTCTCCAAAATAAAAGTGAATGTAATGTACCAATACCCTATTGACCTGGCTGGGTATTTAATGGCTTTTTACATTCCATGAAAGAGCATTCATCTCACTATAGTGAATTCAAAGTGGTGAAAAGCTGCACTGAAGGTTCAGTAACCAGGGGCAAGGTTACAGAAATATTAGCACTCCAACTCATACACAGGGGAGAAGATGAAGACTCAGGAAACCTCTGACAGAAATTGTCTCATTAAATAAGCTATTAAATCTCATTCAGCCTTTTTTTTTTTTTTTAACTACTATTTTATTTTGGATGTGCTTTGAATCAGGGAGAAAAAAGCCACAATTAAACTGTTTCAAACTATGCTGAACACTATATGTGCCATTCCAGATGAACAGGAAATTTTGTTTAACCAGAACTCTTCCAACTTCCTCAGTCTCTGTAACTTAATTATTAAAACTATTTCCTTGCCATACATTTAGACTAATGCGTTAGCCTTTCCTAGTCCTGCAGTAGCACCTGATGTTCTGTCTGGGATGAGGAGATGAATTGCACAAGTAGTGGTCCTCTTCCAAAAAATGTACCACTGGATACACTGATGGGCTATCCTGCTCTTCTGCAGCTTTAAATCGGAAATAACCCCACAGAGCTCACCACATTACATGCCAAATGCAATCAATATGCAATAAGCAGTTTAAAAAGTGACAGCCAGCGTGTTGAAATAGGTGCACAGCATCCTGATTGATTTTAAACTCCTCTCCTCTGTTAGCAAGGCTGGTGCACATGAAAACAGGGTGACCTAGGTGTGATCACACTTATGGTTTCACAAAACACGTGCTATTTTTAACTTCGTTTCTTCTTCATTCCTCTTTTAAACATTGCATGTTGTTCTGCTGCTCTGAATCCTCCAAATGTCTTTGAGGCTGTAATGTGTTGATGACAGCCATTTGCTGGGCTGGATTTAAATTTACCTTTCCCACACCATTTAATCTGCAACATGAGCTGACAGCCCCCCAGTCACGGAGGGAAAATGGGAATGGTTCAAAATCATTTCTCCCATAAAGAGACACTGTGAAGGAAAAGAACTCATTAAGATGAAACGCTGCATTCACAGCAATGTAAATTAAACATGGTATTGGTGTGCTGGTTGTGGATAAGGAAAAAGGCAGAATACTTTTGTAGCAACATTTATTGTCCTGAAATGAGGCGGAAAGGTGCAACAGCATGACAGTGTGATAGCTGCATGAAAAATATTGTCTCCTTGGGACACTGGTTTTCTTCTCCAGCACTTGGTAGATGCAGATGTGCAGCAGTTATTCCCTCTAATGCAGACAACTGGGCATGACCCTGGCAGCAGTAAGACACATGAAGGAGTAATGCTTGCTATAACCAAAAAAAACCATTTAAACATAAGCTTTGCTGCTAAAGTGTTCACTTACCACCTGCTTTTGAAAAGGGGGCTCTTCAGATACAAGTGCACTTTTTTAGAAATGCAGAAAAGTGAAGCCTTCAAAGATTTTTGGTATAACATCATCTCTTTGCTGCAAATTGCCTCTTACGAAAATGAGCCATTAATCACATTTGCTTTCCTAACAGCAGCTTCTCTCTGTAACACCAAAAATACATTTCCGATTTTTCATAACCCATCTTTTGGCAAATACAGTGCTTTTGGGAAAACCAGGAATGAGAACATTTCCCCCCCCGTACTATTGGCTGGTCCCCCCAGCATCAATCTCAGGATGCAGAGACAGGAGCAGGCTGTGAAGCTGCCTTAGCACTTTATTGCCCGTCCAACTATAGCTGGGCTGCCTTAAATAATGTCAAAAAGCACCAGTTCCCAGAGACAAAATTTATGACCGAGGCTTACAAGGCTGCATGGAAGTTTCACCTATGTCCCTTGGTGTCTGCACCTTTCCATGAAGAGGGGAGGATGGGTGTAAAGGCTGGCTCAAAGCATCCTGTGGATTCACCTCCTTGTCAAAGAGAGACTCTGTTGGCCCTGGCAGAGATCCTGCAGAGTCTTGGTGCTTCTGAGGTGTGCAGAGCAGGCTTCATGGAGCAGCTTTTAACAGGGAAAAAAAATCATTTTGTGACTATGTGGATGCTTGGGGTTCATTTAAGTGCATGGTAATAACACGGGCTCTTCTGAAGTTCAAGGCACAAGAATTTATAGCAGTGCATTAAAACCTGTGTGTTAAAGCAGTAAGAGGAGAGCTGCTCTTACTGAAGGACTCTCAGCTCTGTAGCACACAATTCCAGGGAAGCTTTCAGCAGCTCAGTAACATCACCATCAAGGTACCTGCCTGCCCATTTCCTAGCTGGAGTAAAACCAGGTCCAGGCAGTCCCTTGTGCAGGCAGCACTGTCCAGCCACCTCCCAAATACCAGCCCAGACCACTTTCCCCTTACACAGCACCATTTATTTTGGAATTGCCCAATGATGGCTCCGAGACTGTCCCCCACCCCTGCTATCTCATGGAGATGGAGGGAGTTGAGGAGAATACACGAGGGATTTGGAATGCCTTGGTGAAACACTATTAGCTCTATTCCTAGATGCTCTGTGGCTTTACTATATGTATTCACTGTTAACTTTCAACATCAGGTTATTATAGAGAAACTGAATGTCTTGAGGGCTAAATTTGGAATTGCTGAAGCAAGAAAATTATAAAATTGCAATTGCAGCCTACTGAAACATTGCATTTGCTCTCTAATTAAAATTTCTCCTATAAACTTGAGCTACTTCAGCATTCAGAGCATTTTCCCTCTCTCTGCCTAATGTTTATACATTCAGTTTCTGTGGAAGGTGAATACAGTGGGGTTTTTGGAGACCACCCCCATTTTACTTGCAGCATGTTTTTTCTCAGCTTTAGTCTGTGTCACTAAAATGGTTTGGGTGTTTTCACCTCCAACTGGTATAAATTTTCTGTAGCACATGGGATTAGGGAGCTTATACACATATTAGGGAGTTTATATATATCAAGGAATTTATACAATATATGCCTGTATGTGTTACATGAGTTTATTTATATTTGCATTTATAGCTATACACACACACATATGCATCTACATATGTAGTCCTCATATTCTTTATAACTACTGTGAATAACTATTGGACAATAGAGAAACAATCTTTTTATTTTGTCCAGAAAGGGATTTGTACCTGCTAAGAATTCACTCCCTGTGTGCAGCTGCAGCTTCTTCTGCAACAAAATAATGACATGCTTCTCCGATAGTGATGCCCCAATGGTGATTCACATCTATTTATATTCGATCTTCTTTTCTGTCACCAGTGTCAGACTTTAGCTTGCCCTTCCCCCTCCCCTTTTAGTTTGCTCCAATGCTGATGATTGCCATTACAAATGGCAATGTGAAACTGTGTGCAGCGTGATAGCAGGCAGAATTAAAGGGCATAATGAACTGCCCATACCACTAAGGGCTTCCTTTGCTGTGGCGGGAAGCAGAGACTCCAGCAGATCAATTAAAACATTCCTGTTGCAGAAAAAAAATTATAGGAAGGGTGTTTTAAGTGAGGCAAGGAAATGTATGAGGGGATTATATGACTTCAGGCTTTGGTCTGGAAGAGGAAAATGAAATATTCAAGTCATTTTGCAGACATCTACAGCTGTCGATTAGGGATGTGCACCGAGGCCATCCGGTGTGCTTCTGGCTGAAGCAGCAAAATAAAGTAGGCATTGTTTCTAAATATATTATCTTTCAACAGTAATGCATACCCACAAGGAGAAAAAAGATCATGAGGTTTTTGAAATGAGAACTGCAGAAAGACTTTTAAGGGTGTTGTGCAATTTAGAATAGCGAATCCTCTGACTATTAATTGAGCTGCTCTGGCATTAAAGCAGCCATAACATGAAGAAAGTTGATGAACTGCACCAGTCCTGTCACAACACACCCCTGTTCATAGTTGATATATGTCCTTCTTCCCAATAATTCCTAGAGTGGCATATTATAGCATATTATAGCTAGGCTTACAACATTTCAATTCTGCATGCAGAAATGGATTATTATAGAATCACAGAATGGTTTGGGTTGGAAGGAACATCACAGATCATCTCGTGCTAACCCTCCTGCCATGGGCAGGGACACCTTCCACTTCACCAGGTTGCTCAAAGGCCCATCCAACCTCACCTTGAACACTGCCAGGGATGGGGCATCCCCAGCTTTCCTGGGCAACCCATGCCAGTGCCTCACCACCCTCACATCACTCATTTATATTGATTTCATACATCCCTTGCGGGGACTGCTAATATTCTGTGAGCTGTAAGATTTGGGAGGCAAAGAGAGTCTTGCTGTCAGTTTATTTATCTGTCACTAAATGGCACCCTGACAGTTGTGGGAGTGGTTCTGGAGGTACCACGGGGAAGCACTTGCCTCCAGCAATCTCTGCTGGACTGTGACTGCTCAGGAGATGCCCCTGGCTGTGAAATTTTATGTGGTTCCTGACCCATGGCAGGGTATGACAGCTGATCCTGATCCCATCTGGACAGGAGCACAAGCATTTCTGACACATCCCATGTCCAGTTTGAGGTCTAGAGATGTTTGTGTAGATAGCCTATGACATCATTCTCTGGCCACCTTAGCACTATAAAATCCCTGCAGCCCCGATTTCCTAACAAAGCAAAGGAGACTCAGTTCTGCTTTAGCCAAGCTCAATTTACTAAAGCTTATTCTGGGCTTGTAAGAACAAAATTACCCTATTACCAGAGATAAGAGAGTGGAAAACACCAGTGTGATTGTTTTCATAAATAATGAAAGGAAAATCACCACGCACTCAGCAGTGAACTGTTTTTATCTGAAAGAGTGGAATATTCAATCAGTGACTCCACTGCTATAGGAGACCTTTACAGTCTGTCACAGACACAAATAAAAACGCAGCCAGCACACACAGGAGGTGATGCAGAGGAAACAGAGAAGAGAGAACTAGTTATTTTTTACTGCCATTAATATTACAAGAACTGTGACAAAGGGAGCAGCTTCAGAATTCAGAGTAGTGTTCTCTTTAATGCCAGTACAATAGTATCTAATGAGATATGTCATATCATAAATAACACAAAATGAAGGCACAAACAGATATCTTATTAAGAAAACCACCACACCAATTATATAAAAAAAATATTGTGAGATTCTGAAAATTCTGATTTAACAGCAGATATTCCTTTACTTAATGTTTCAGTCTTTTAGTTGTACAAGACCATAAACATTTCCAAGGAGAGGTGCTTTACTAAGCATGATAAGATGCTGAGTATTTATTTCTCTGCTTGGATCCCCAAAACAGACTCATTTACTTCATGCTGCTGATTGGGATGATAACTTGCAGTATCAAAGACGCTTTATGAAGTGTTTGACTGCAAAGAATAAAAAGAGAACATGATTTCCCATCATCTCTGAGCTCTGATAAAGAGGTTGTTCAAAAAATCAGATGCTAATTTGACTAAATGGCATCAAAACCACCTGCATATGTTTACTTTCTGTGAGCATGGGGAGACAAAAAACATAACTAAGACCATGTTATCTGAACATACTTTAAAAGCCCCAGATGTTCCTGGAAATGTCACCAAGTGGAGTCTGGTAAACATTTTACCCAGAAAAGTTAACGCATAAATGGTGATGCCTTCTCTGCTTTGTATACGTTTTATTATGCAATTTAACAACTTCTGTTGAACTGACTAAAATAAAGCAGAATCCCCAAGGTCATGGGCTTTACTGGTGGTGTAAGCACTGCCCAAAAAGAGCTGGACTCCACTAGAAGCTGCGTATTTCTCCAAGAGGAGTCAAAATTGATCAATTAACCTATTCATCGACCTTTCTATCATAAAACAGCTTTTGATAACAGAAGCGTCTGATACCTCTTTCCTTCCTGCTACCTTTCCTGAGAGATGATACACCCAATGGGCATTTTTTCCCAAATACTTGCGATAATAAATTTAATTAACGTCACTAGACTACAGGAAAAAGGCAGTATTCTATCCGATAATCACAATTACACAACTCCAGTATTAGTTTGGCTGTAAAGAGGCAAATATTCACAGTAGATTTGCTCATGAACAATCTATTGATTAAAAGATCATGATAGTCAGCTGTGAATATTAATTCACAGACTATCTGTGAACATACAGACAAGACTGATTAAAGATGCTTATCTCTTGGAGGAATTGCTCATCTCCAGCAATTCCTATTCTTACTGTCAAACAAGAGTTTTACAGACAACTTGCCCATTTCAGGCCACTCCACCATAAGTTATCACCTGATGATGTTCCCTGCACAGCATGAAACCTCAATAAATTATAAATACAGCACTTTTAAAATAATAGTAAAACCAATGCTTCTGAATTAAGTAGTCCCTCCCCCAGGCTCTCATTTCAGAGATGAATTAGCATTTATTAGACTAAGCATTTGTGGTGGCCACTCAATTGGATCAGGAAACTGATCTGGATTAAAACGAACCTGACAGGACAAACAAACTTCCAGCATGGATTTTAAGGATTATCTTCAATTCTCCAGTCTCCTGAGCAGCACCATTCCACCTACTTGAAAGGAAGAATGTTTTGCATTTTGGTTCTGAAATAAACCAAAACTTCCTACATCTATTTTTACAGAGGAGAGTTATTATTTTTCAGCAAAAATACACTCAGCTTTCTATAGCTGGTATTTTTTCTTCCATAGCTTTGTAGACCTGAAACTCCAGCACGCTCTAATTCTCTAAGGATACTCCCAACATGGGGGAATTCCCTGGAGAAATGAGCTCTACCTACATCATCTCAGCTTGGCTCTAGTGAAGGGTACTAGCCAGACAGAAAACCTCTAACTATTCTCCATGGTTTCTTGCTGTTTGCACAGTTCCTGAGGAATCAGGCAGGTAAACCCAATTTCCAACAGCTCCAAGGCAGTCCATAATTACCACAGAGCTCATCCTAGACCCCAGAACACTCCTGATATGAGAAAAGCAAAGAGGTGGAAATCAGACACCTTTCCCTTTTTGCTCACATGGAGATTACTTATTCCTATGTAATTATTCTAAGCTTAGAAGTAACAAACCTGTGAACAGGAAACACGGAAGTGAAAATAAACCTTAACTATGTTTTTCTTTAAAATGCTGATTCCTAACAAGGCTATAAATAACATCAAAGAAATCAATAAGGACAGAATACTAATTTCTAAGCAACAAACCATTTCTGTGTAGTATTACTTTCTGTCAATTTCTTCATACAGAGAGATTTGAGGGTGGCTTCTCTCTACTAATTTTTTTCTCTTATGTGGAATCTAGATTTAATATGCTTTGAAACATAAATAGTAATGAGGTCATAAAAGATGCTGAGAGTTGAAGAAAGAAATAGATAAGGAGAAGGTTCAGGGTGATGAATAAGATGGTAATTTTAAAATTTCATGAAGTTGGGCCTGACATTAATAGCCCCCTAAAAAGAAGAAACCCCACAAGAACCCCAGTAGTTTGTAGTTAAAAATTCCTGTCAGAGAAGGCTGTTGATGAAAAGGAAGCTCAGCACAGTCAGGGAGGGATGTGCCTATTGTTCTCTTAGTGCTTTTTGGTTCAGTTCGTGTCCATTTTAAGTGGCCCTGGGGCCACAATCCCTTCCAGCACTTCTCTTGCAAGTTTTCCTATGATCTGTTAAAGTTTCCCAATAGGAAATTCTTATTCCTGCATAGTCAATTTTGACAAAATTCCGTTTGTTAACCATAAATATATTCTGTTGCACTATCTGGAGTGTTCTACTCTCTAAGTTTGCATGGCCTATATGCAGTTACGAAGACTTTCCTTAGAGACATTGCTACAAATTATATTCAATTTCTGCATCTGTTTTTAAATTCAAGTCAAAGAAAATTTTATTTTTTTAATGAACACATTATTGAACTGGATTCCTACAAATGACATGCCAGTGTATTTTCTAACTCAACACTTCACCTGACTGAAAAAGGAACTCCCTCTCAGCATCAACAATTCACCTTCTCTCGCTTTCCGCTTGACCTGACCTGGCAACAAGAGGGAATATATGGGGATTATTTTGCAGTTTCTTACTCCTTCTCCCTTATGGAAAGATAAAACTCCCCTTCATATATTCTTGCTCAAAACTAACTCCCTAGAATATGGGGTTCACTTCAAGGTTAAGGTACTAATATCAATACACCAATTTCTGCCATCCATCTCAGTATGAAGGTATGTGGGATATCAACTCCTCAGTGTTATGCCAAGCCATAAATATAGAATTTGGTGAGGATGGAGTTAATGGGTTGCTTGAGTTTTTTAATGTTTCCTTTAGGTGGTTTGGGGGTTTTTTAGGGGGTTTTTTTGGGTTTTTTTTGGTGGTGGGGTTTTATTTTTTTCACTTTGGAAAACATTCTCTATGCATGAAATGTGGAGATTGGTGACTTGAGTAATATTGTTTTAACCCAGCTAAGGTAAAAACAACATTCAGTCTTCGTCAAATCAATGATAATTCAGTTAATTCTGCTAAGATATTTGCCCAGTTTACATACATTGGAGTGATACATTATAGTGTCATATGCCATATAAAGAAATATTTCCCATATCTCTTCTAAATTAATTGCTTAAATTTAATAGTTTTCCATTAAGCAGAATAGGAGTTCATGACTCATTTTTTTGATATCATCCTTTAGTTTATATTTCTCCTCCTCTCCAAATGTAATTAATATTAATATTTCAAATTGCTTCTAACATGGAAGACCCCTGTGTCTTTAATCATGCTCATTTCTGGATCTGTTTAAAATTCTTCTCTCTTTTCTTCAGTCACAGGGCATGACTGAAATTTTAATGCTGTCTGCAAAATGGTTGTGTGCCACTGTGCTTTATCACGTGTAATGACATTCTGCTCTCATATATCCCATTTTGCCTTGTTGGATGCTGCTATGCATCCAGAAAATGTGTCTTTATAAATCCACAGTAGCATAATAAATTAAAAAATGAACCCAGAAGTTGGAAAATGTTAGTAATGAACTTTCCCAGGGGAAAAACAAAGGGCAGGCACTAACCGGTTTTCTCACCCTGAAGATGCCTGTGTGGCTCAGGATTGAGGTGCAGTGCTGAAAGAATTGCTCAGTCTGTGCTAATTTTTATAAAGCCATATAGATTAAATTTAAGCAGCCTGGTACCTTTCACAAAGACTATACATCAGTGGATTTTAAAGATACTGTTCCCACATAGTCCAAGAGCACCAGCTCTCCTATCAAAGACCTTTGCCTCTGGGCCTCTAAAGAAGCTTATGATAAAACAAGCTTTTCCATGAAATATTTTACTAAATGTCTGCTTCTTTTGAGTGGAATGAATTGCTGGCTGCTGCATTAGGAATTCCTTAGAGCATCATGCTGAGTAAGATCATACTTTAGGCAGGTTTATCCATGGCCAGTCAGTGGGAGAAAGCTGCTCTATAGACACCACTCCCTCTGATTTGATGCCAGCCACCGTCCTTGTATTAAAGGGGGAATTTTAAGATGAACATGTCTTTTGTCCCTAGCTGAAATCCATGGACAGCTTGTGTTTTGGCATTAGAGACTGTGGAAGAGGTAAGACCCAGCACTTCACAGTCCTTGAGAAACAAATGTTCAAGCAAGAGATGATTCAAGGAATCCAAATTAATTTCAGGAACTGCCTTGCTCTCTTTCATTTCAGGAGGTGTTCCAGGGTGTCTGGCAGCAAAGCGACCATCGGACACCAATCCAGTACATGGGGGGAAACTGCAATAGGGACACTGGGAGAAAGATGCTCTTGTCTTTGCCTCTTATGAGCATCACAGAATCATTTAGGTTGGAAAAGACCTCTAGGATTGAGTCCAACTGTTAACCCAGCACTGCCAAGTCCACCAATAAACCGTGTCCCCAAGTGCCACGCTCACACAGATCCAGCATGTCGGTGAGGACTGTGCTCGTTTCAGGCTGAGGTTCTGAAATTGCACCCAAGTCAACCTAAACCTGCTATTTTGGATGCTTTTTGTTTCTGCTTGATTCAAGAGCCAGCTCCATAAGCTCATACAGTAGCAGCTCTTTGGTTATACAGTCAAGGGCACTTTTTAACTTCTAAAATACGCAAAGGCAAATAACATTTGTCCCAATAACATTTGTTCTCTGTTAATTTCTTAGACAGTTTGGAGTGCTAGAGATAGGCTTGTCATTAGCTTTATCTTTTTGATAATTAAACTATGGAGGCTTCAGTTTTCAGCAGCTACCAAGCAAAAGTACAGTTTCCATGTCCAGCTGAAAAATTTAAGCAGTACCAGTGAGTCCACCTCAAGGCAAACTGTTTTAAAACTATTTTGTATGGGAAGAAACTGCAACAATAACTGTACGTTTGTTCAATTAACAGCACAACAATTAATAGCGCCATTGATTCACTAACAAAAAAAATTGATATGTTTTTCTATAATTCCACCAGAATGAGCAGTTTTTATTGGTGTGGGAACTCCTGCCTTGTTCTAAACTAATTATTTCTGTCTTGAGACGCTCCCATCAGTCTCTTTCTGACACTCCATTTCAGGCAATTACGATGTCTGTAGCAAAAAAAGGCTGCCAAAAATGACAATTGGAAAAATCTACCCCTTTTAGAGAAAATGACTCAGCAAATTCTGCTCTTTTGAGCACTAAAAATCCTCATTTTTTCAGAAACCACTACTGCACAGTAGCTTTAAACTACCTGACAAGAATTTTTTACAAGCTTAGTGTCTGGGAAGGGCTCAAAGAATGACATTTTGTGTGACACAGCTGAATATTTTTGCATGTGATTATTGGAATTTTGTCTTATTCCTCATCTTATTTCTGGTATGAGCACCAAAAATAATAGTCACTGCCAAAAATAGCAGTCTCCTGTTGGACATCCATACCTTGGTTTTCCACATCACGTGGAGGTGATTGCCTCTACTAGATACCAAGTTCCACATTTACTTAACAATAAAGGATTAGAATATAGAACAAACAACGTAGAATAAAGAATATAGAATCCATTCTATATTTTTGCATATATTCTATATTTGATGGGAGACTGAGCATGACGTTTCATTTATTGAGGCCAGGAAGACATTTAAGCAAAGGGGAAATACCACTGGCTACACTAAAGTGATGAGTAAGATACAGTTCATCGCCTGTTCAGAAAATAAAAGTCATTTTATTCTGGGAGTTCACTCAAGTAAAGAGCTTATGCCTATATAAGAGCTGGATATAAGACACATTTTAACCTGTTCATCAAGGTCATTCAGGTCTACCTTGTGCCCTCTGGAATTTAAACTACTCAGCAAATTTTCTGTAATGCGGAAAACCCTTGAGACATTATATAAAAACATTCAGTTATTTAACAAATCCTCGAAAAGAACTGCAGTCACCTGCATTATGCAGCTTGTCTGCCATTTGATAGATTACATGCTACAATGAAATATATACTTGTCCGTGTAATTTTGTGACTTGAACAATGATTATGATATGCAGTGCATTTTAAATTATCTTCCATTATGTTTCATGTGCTGTACAGATTTCAGTTGGCATTTGCAAGGCAGCCAGAAAATTACAGCAATTATTGAAAATTATTGTGATATAAAAGTAATGCTTCCCCCTCCTCCTATCAATTTTCTTTGTATTGGTATATAAAACAGACTGCTGCTTCAGCACCTAGGAAGACAAACTATATTTTTCGTTCTTAACTATGCAGAGAGAATTAGTTTTAGAGTTTTGATAGCAGATATACAGTCAATATTAATTCTGAGCTTTTTTTAGCATTATGCTTTTTACTATATAGTCATTTACTTGACTTAGGCTAGAATTATATCTATAACTATATCTATATATGTGTGTATTCACATTCATTTTGATGAGTATAACAGTCAATTCCCCATTCTTCTTTAAAAACAGCATCTATTTTTAATTTCATTCCTGCCACTTTGGTTCAGATTGAGGAGAATTTAACAAGAACTCCTTTGACCAACCTTTTTTATTACTTAATTTATCTTAATGGCAAGGACCTGTCCTATAAGCTCATCTATCCATGATTAGTTTTCCATTCATGAGGAGTTTTTTTCAGACCTTATGGGTATGCTCGTGTACATGAAGTTACACATTCATGAGTTTATAAGAACAAGGTCTTATTTTGCCTGGGTTTTCTTAAATGCAGAGCACTAAGACTTCATTGTGCTCCTTTAAGGGGAGAAACAATTCAAAACTGTTCAAAAAAAAGGATTACTGTTTTTCATTGCATATATAAACAAGGGTAATCATTTTCGTTGTGTATGTTTAACTATAAAGCAAAATTTGTAATGCAAATGTCTGTACTATGGCATAACAAACTTGTATTTTGTTTGTACCTCTGAGTTTAATTGAATCTGACATTGGAAATGGCAGGAATTTTAATTGCTTAAAATAATATCTGTAGTATGACCTAACACTCCAAATAACAGGATGTTGTTTGATTAAAATTCAATTCTACATTTTTCTCTCTCTCTTTTTTTTTTTTTTTTT
>VXBX01004435.1:683844-719871 GCA_013400415.1 Scytalopus superciliaris
TTTGTGTGTGTGTGTGTTTAGAAAAACAAATACTGTCTTTACAGTGATGTGAAGGTGTCTCATGCTAGTTGCTGGGGAAAAGAAAAAAAAAAAAACCAGAAAAATATCTAAGCAGGAAAACTCCTTTAAAAATCAATTAAAATTTCTAAATAACACCACCAAAACAAGAAATAATTCCTGTTTGAAATCCTGCTTTGGTTCCACTGGAACAGCTACCCTGAAAAGATACACAAGAAAGCTCTCTGATATGGAATACTGAGTGTGCTATATCACAATATTACAAAGTCAGGGCCTTAAATTAAGCAGGACTCTTATTTATGTACCTTTTCCTTCTTTTGTGGTTTTCTCTCTGAACTCCCTTTCATTCATCTGTTCTTCTCGAGTTTTAACTTGCTTTAAATAGGCCACCAAGAACACAAATGCAGCACAGCTTATCCATGAAGATAATTTGACAAAGCCAAGCACTTCTGTTGTTTGCTTATTATCAGTAAGGGGATTGACTCCCTGTTAAGCATCCTTATGTGGAAAAAGGATGCTATGACAGCAGGAAGCAATGCCACGAGCTGGAGGTGAACTGGAAGCTACAATCAAGTCATATCAAACATTACTGAGCATTTTAGCCTTCCCTAATTCCAGATGATTGTTTTGACACGATTTGTGGCACTAATTATACTATTTAAGTTACTGGGCTTCCTCCCACACACACTTCAATGCTTCTAGAGATTTACTTTCCCTTCATCCTTGACTCCTCCCACAGTATGATGCTCTTGTAGTTAAACACGTCTTGTACAATACTGTGTCACTTGTTGCTTGTCACAGGGACTGGTGACCAGTGTCAAGGCAACTTTTAGTATTACTCTCCTCTTTCTCATTGTTTCTGCAGAATGTTGGGCCAATAAATTCCAGGAAGATAAAGCCTGCCAAGGAACAAGCTTAATCATGCTCTTCTCTTTCCTTCATCTCTCCTCACCATGCAAAAAAAAAACCCCAAACTTAGATATCGGTGCAGTTTTAAATGGTTACTTTTTCATGATCTCATTGGTGTCCTAGTAGTGTCCTTGGCATTGGATGGAGCTCAGCAACCTAAAAATAGCAAAGAAAGGAAGCACTGGCTTTGAGAAACCACTGAAAGCAGTTAATGTACTGAGGGACTTGTATTCACACCACCTTTCCTGTCTCGTGGATCATCTCTAAACTCCACTTTTCAGTATTTTTAGTTAACATTTTGATGTTAGCTGTACTTAAGTCTGCACCTTCCCTTGAATTAGCACTTGAGATGGACAGATGGACATATAGAGATGTCAATCTGGAGGGCCTTGAGCATCCCTGGAGCTGGAACAGCTCCCAGTCCTGTGGTGCCTCTAATTTACACAACCTCACAGGCAAAATTTACACCACCTCATGTATTATTTGGTTAGGGAGGAGTTAAAGGACAGTTGCAATGCCTGGGTGGTCATTACTGAGTCTCACCAGAGGAGGATATGTTGCAGAGCTGCATAGTATTATGATTTAAAAATAGACATACATTTATGCCAGTTTTAGTTGCCATGAGTGTAAACTTTGTTTTCTTTTTTTTCCTAAACATTGAGTTATGTGAACTCAAAAAAAAAACCAAAAAACCAAAAAGGAAGAAAAAGCAGAATCATGTGATGTTGCATTAAAATATATTTTTAAATGCAAAGCACTGCTGACAGAAATGCAGAACAAGGCAGTGTGACAAAGGCTAAACTACAAGTGTCCTGCATCTGTCATTCATAAAGGAAACTATCTATGCTTTCTTATATCAATATGAGTTACTATAGCAACATAGAGCTTTTTTTTTTCCTTTTTTTTTCTCTACAGGTTTATTATGTAGAAGCCAAGGAGCATGTTCAGACACTGAGGGCATTCATAACTCCATAGAAATGCCTGTCTGCATTCTCCAAGGCACCTCTAATGGACTTGTTAACTGCACTGAACAAGCCTAGGAACAAAAAGAAAACAGCCCTCACAATGATAACATACAGCCACCATCCAGGCTTGTAGCCATAGCTCAGCAAAAATAAAATATTTCCTTCGATATGAATAATTCATAGATAAAATAATTCATATTTTATTGAATTAATTATTTAAATCAAATTATTTCTATTAAGTACAATTAATAATAATCACATAAAAGCCCTGGTTTCATTTTAACAGGGTAAACTCACGGGACATGCTCCTACAGCCAGGACCTTTTTGTGTCTCCTTACTTGCTCTCCAATGGCAGCAACAGAGTAATCCCGAGGAGATGCGAAATACGGAACACCATCACTTTACTACACAGAGAGTTCTGATCTTGCTCCCTGTGACTTGGTTTTACAGTTCAGTGCCACAGGTTCATTGCAAAAGCCAGAAATGGATTTTTGTCAGCCTCCTCTTGCAGAACTCCTCAGTCCACTGGATGCTGGGGACCCATTTGACAGAAATTATTGAATAGTCTGAAAGGACCCTTTTTCTCACAAACACACACGCCTTTTATGACTCATCTCTTTTCACGTCACTTTAAGCACCATTTAATTTCAAAACTGAAACTTTATAGGTAGCTCCAGGGCATCATAGACAAGACAAACAGAAAGTAATGATTTCCAAGATTCTATTAGTTCATACCAGGAGAGTTATGGAGACCCATCCCTAAAAATATGAGCACAATCTATTTAAAGCCTTCTTATATTTGCTCACTCTTTAGTTTCCACTGTGTTGTGGCTGAGTTGAGAAGAAAGTCTTCAATCTTGTGGCTCTGTGGTTACAGAAAAAAGGTAGCCCAGGATCAAATTTAAGTTTTATACAGCTGTACAGCAACACTTTGGGCACTCTGGAATTAAAGGGAAAAAAATTAACTCGACTTTGATTTCCTGCAGTGGACTGTTTTATGGAAGGGATGAAGGATAGTTTGTGGTTAAGAAACTGGCTGCCCACTTACAGGATGAAAGTTCAGTTCCTGAATATTGCAAGGGGGGTTTGTATTTCCATGAGCAAATTACTCAGGGCAAGGCTGTCAGAAGTAATGAATGATTTCATCTTCCTCCAGAGGCGCTTGTTCAACTGGAGACAATTTAATGGACCTTGATTTTCTGGGATTCACAGAGAATCAGCATCCCCAAAAACAAAGTCCTTCTCTCCCCAGTTTGGGCAGTCCAGATTCCCCCCTCACATTCCTGCATGTTTTATGAAAATCTTGGTCAGTTTGGCTGGGGATCAATTTTCTCTCTATATTGAGAAAATATTCCTATTATTTCCCCCATCTTCTTACTTATCTTTCATTTTTATTTTTGTCTGCTTAGCTGCAACTCCCATTTAACATGCCTGCACGTAGTGCTTGGTACCAACTCTCAAATCCCATCTGAGGGATTTGCAACGTCACTAAAGTACAAGTATCTCAGTATGAAAATCACCCAGTTCAACGCTTATATTTTTCAGCATTTTGTGTTAAAAAATGTTGTCTGCCTGCATCCAGCTTGGGTATGGGATAGGTGACATAAGGAAAGAACAAAGTGCTTCTGTCAGATTTCCTTCCCTACTCTTAGTGTTGGTGTTACTTGTTTGGGTCTGGAAAAAAGCAAAACAGCCCTACTGTGTGTCAGATCCAACCACAACACAGTACAGTCCTCATAGCTCGTTCTCCATAGTGCACACATGGAAAGCTCTGGTTTGGAAGCCAGTTGCAGGACAAGAAGATATTCTTAATGCTCTGCTCACTGCAGTTTTCCCAGGGTGAGAATCAGCTCCTGCCTGTTGCTGTCGCTGTCACACAGCATCGCTGGCCCTGGGAAGAAATGCCTGTCCCAGTTACAGCAGCCAGGACCAGTTTATCACTGTGTGGGTATAACCAAAGCTGTGCATTCTACACACTCTGTGTCATTTCTCATGAACTGCTAATAATGGATCATTTGCAGCAGCTGCCCAGGGCACACCTGACCCCTCAGGCTGCAAGCTGGGTGTTAAGGAACCCTGTGAGACAGGAGAGTGTCTCTGTCTTCACACCATTAACTCAGCTGTGGTAACTCCCCACCAGGGAGGCATCAGCACCTTCACACCCAGCCTGAGGGGTCATGTCTGCTCATGGGCCATGAGGGACTGGCACAGTTGGCACCTGCAATGACCGGGACCACCAAGGATTCCAAAAATACCCCATGACTCACAGAGTTACATCACCCTGGGAGAGGTACTGGGCATTCCCACCTGAACCTGAGCATACATAATCTTCACGTTTTGGGATTTCTGGTACCGCTACTGGGATCCAGAGGAGGACCAGAAGCTCAACAGGACTGTGACTGCCACTCTTGACCAGACCATGACCATCATGCTCACCAACAGGTTTTCCTTTCCTTTAACTTTATACTCAGGGGGTCCATGTGATGCTCAGTACAGGGGATAACAAACACCATTCTGTTCATGCCCCAGGGTGCTGGGTTATACATCTGGTTTTTTGTGGGTTAAAACCGCTTTTTATCTGTATCATTGTATTTATTGTAATCTTTTTTTAGTAAATTGTAACTCTGAGTTGTAATCTCTCTTGAGTCAGGTTCATTTCTCCTGCTGGTTTACCTTTAAACCAGCCCAAGTGCCCTATGGCCAGATGTGGGGGCAACTGCTGACAACTCTGGCTAACAGCTTCTAGATCAGTCATGCCCTTGTGAACTGCTGTCTAAAATAGATGGTATTTCTCTGAAGACTTTTAGCATTTCCAGCACAGGCTTCAGGGCTGGATGGGAAATGGCTCACTCAACACTTTGCCTTGTGACCCGCTGTTCCCACGGCAAAGGCAGAACAAGCTCTGTGGTCCCTCAAGAGGAGAGCCTGCCGTTCCACAAAAGGGGGGGAAGGTCTTACAACTTACACAGTTCAAGCTTTAGCAGAAATAAAGCCATTTACTTAGGGGTAATTTATTTCAATCATTAATATTAGTTCTAATTCAGAGGAGGTAAAGACAGCAGATCTCCCTGTCCATTTCAATTTAAGTTGTTATCCATGACCCAGTCTGCTAGGCTTTGGTAAAATACTCTATCTAAACACTCCACAAGCCTTACTGCAGAGCATCAAAACCCTAAAGGTCTTCATCTACTAACTTGTGACTTCTGTTCTGAAATGCAGGGCTTTAGAGCAGCTTTGTTTAAATTATCTGAGTGTAGAGAGCACTTAAATTCAGCCTTGAAGTGACCTTGTTGTAAAAGCTGTAATTTTTTTGGCACCAAAGCCTCAGGCTGCAGCCTGCTCTTCATTGTGTACTGCATTCCATCCTTCCAAATGCATCCCCTGAATGCATCCCATAAATATTCTCAGCCAAAGACTGAAGTTTCCAGTTCAAGTGCAGATGCTTGGCCAAAAATTCACTCCCCAATAACCAGTGCAATGGTTACTGGAGAATAAATCCCTTCTCCCAAAAGGAATATCAGCCACTAAATAATCTATAGGATAATTAATCTACAGGACAGTCAAGGCTGGGCTGGATGGGCCTTTGAGCAACCTGGTCTAGTGGAAGGTGAGTCCCTGCCCATAGCAGGGGGTTGGAACAAGATGGTCTTTAAATTCCCCCCAACCCAGGCCATTCTATGATTCCATGATCCAATGACCCTGTCTTAAACTGGGAGCTGCGTGGATGTATGAAACACTTGGAGGTTTTGCCTTGGAAACATGAGAAAAATGTGACTTTCTCGTCATCACATGATCATACCATGCATGCCTGCAGACATCTGCCCGACCACATCTATCTGCTTCCTGTGAAAAAGGGTGAAATTCAAACTTGACAGCCTCAGGAAATTTTGGTATTTCAATGTTTCATTTGTCCCAAAAGAGGAGGCAGCTGAAACAATGATCTCTCTTTTCCCATTTAATGCTGACCTTACTCAAAGTGAGTATCCAGACTCTCCCTGGCAGGATTTTTGAGAAGAAAATGGAAATAATGGAAATTTCTAATGGAAATATCATTTTCCACCAGAAAAAAAATAAAATAATTGCAGTCCACTTGTTCAGGAATTGCTTTCATTTTTGAACTGCCTTGCACATAGTGTATCTTTATCATAGAATGGTTTGGGTTGGAAGGGACCTCAAAGATCATGAGCAGGGACACCTTCCTCTAGACCGTGTTGCTCAGATCCCCATCCAAGCTGGCCTTGAACCAGCCCCAAGGATGGGGCACCCACAACTTGTCTTTAAGCATTCTGCATTCTTTAATGATTTTTCATCACTTTTTTCCCATGAATGAGCTATTATTGCCTATTTTTAATTTATTTTTAAATACATGCTGCCAGCACCCAGGGTCTTCATAAGCTTGCCCTCTGAATATCCTCTTTCAGGTGTTTGGGGCTCCTGATATCATCTGAACTTTCCTGGGAGCTTCAAAACCCACCCAGGAAATCCTGAGTTGTACAGAGAGCAGTGAAACCACAATACTTTTAGGGTAAAAATGTTATCAGAAGCAGACTGAGGAAATTACACTATTACTCCTCGCTGTGATTATGTCCTTATCCACCTTCCCCACCAGCATGAGAAGCTGCTGCCTCTCTCCCAGGAGGAGGAACACAGTCATCGTTCATCCTGAAACAAGAGGAGAAAAGAGGTAAAAACAGCTTCAGCTATTTGAAACTTTATCATTGAATATAAGCAGTCTTAGGGAGAGAAAAGCAACCACGTGTCTTTAGTGAATGGAAAAAATAACCTTACTTTCTTTGTGAATGTGCAAAACAATGCACAGGGCACAGCTGTGATTGTATTGTGATCTTGATTCAACCTTCTATTTGAAAAAATACATGCCTCTATACAGAGACACTTTCTCAAAGTGAGCATCCAGCACTACTAAAATCAGGAAATATATTTGTGCTTTCTGACAGGGGATTTTTTTAGGGTTGTTCTTTTTTATCTTGAAGAATAAAAGCTTCCTCCCAGAAACATGCAAAGCTAAAATTTTCATTTCCCCTTCAGGGATAAAAATGCTTATATTATCTCTCAGAAAAAAAAAAAAACCTGACTACAGAAATGGAGATGTAAAACTGCATAAAATATGTTTCTCTCCCTATTTCCTCTTCTTTATATATATACCTATTCATAGATCTAAGTGATAATGAACATATATATAAAAATACAGTATAATAACATTCATCTTATCAGATTATGAGTTAGTATAAAGCCTAGTTTAGCAGAAATGACTGCCTGGCACATGCTGGGGTAAGAAAAATTTGAACTGCATGGTTTCTAAAAGCCTGGCTTCCAAGAACTGCTGACATGGTGGCACCTTGCCAGACTGATTTACAGACAAGGCTCATTTTTTTTTTTTCCAAGCTGTCTCCTGCTATCACTCTGGATACCCAGATGTCATACATTTATGAGCCTTGAAGGAGCTCAGAAATAAAGGTGGTGAGCTGCTTGCAGAGATATGCATACTCTCATTAAAATAACTATGGGGTTTGGGAGGACTGGTGGATGGCTGGTGTTTAAAAAGAGAATTCAGAGGTCAGTAAAAGCGTTAGTGTGGGTAACCCCTACAGCTGTATGTTTGGAAATCTGCTCAAAATGTTACTTATAAACAGAATATCAAATTGCCTGGTATTGTAGCAGAAGTGTGTTAAATCAATGGTCTTTGCAAGGAAAAAGCTCACTTTTTATTAGAAGCTTCAAACTGGAAAAATCAAGGAATTCATAAAAGAAGACCTGGTTGGCACTATTTGCCCAGGCTTACCAATAATTCCTGTCCTGAACTGTTTATGGCATTAAAAGCAAAACATTTTGATGACTCAGAAGCCTGGTAGGAAATTGAGTAGTGTTTTAGGTTTACTTCTTAAACGTGCTACAAGGCTCTGTGTTAGATTAAATGCCTAATATATTTTCTAAGCATCTAAATGGAAGGTGAGCAGCCAAGTCAGGCTGCTTGCTGATGATGGAAAGTTATTACATGAGAAGTGACAAAGTTCAGTGCCAGAGGGAAATGTTTACTTTCCTAGGTCCAAAAGCAGTCAGTTCAACAAAGGGACCTGATAATCACCCTGCTGTGTGGTTAATGATGCAGAAGTATCCTTTTCCTCCTATCCGTGGCATTACCTATCCAAAAGTGAATTAATTGAACAAGTGGGTGAGATGATGAAGTACACAGGGAAAAATAGTATCAAAATTCAGAGTACGGCCTCAGCTACAAAAGATGTGTAGAATATTCATTAGGTCGTTTTAGAAAAGATACTGCAGATTAAACAGGAAAGATGTTGAGAGAAGGGCAATAAGAATGGTCAATAGGATGGAAAAACCTCTCCTTTTGAATTACTGTAAAATATTGGGACTGTTTCCCTAAAGAAGTTTTACAACACTGGATACAGTAACAGAAATATTTGAAGTAAGGGATTGTAAGCAAAGACGTATATGAGAAACTTCTACTTTTCTTTCTGTGATTATTCAAAGTCATGACAATTTATGAAAATGTAAAGCAGAAAGTTCGTATTTCATAAATGAAGATATTGGAAAGTTGAATCTGGCAAGGTGAATTGATGGTGACATAAGTGAAACAAATACTGGAAAATTTGATAGCAGAGATGGTTTGGGATTTTTTTTTTAAAAAAGCATGGGAAAAAATGCAGGCACTTCAGAATTTATGGCCATCCCCAAATAGCAGAATGACTAAGACAAGAGCCTTCCAGACACTCATAATCCTTCTAAGATGTTTTCTACATGTTCTCAAGTATCTGGCTGTAGCTTGATGTGCTGATTCAGCACAGCAGTCTCTCTGTTCCTAAATTATCTATTGCCATCAGTGAATGAAAACAAACAGAAAAATCCTCTCTGCTAAGACACTGAGTGCCAAATTTAAGCCTGACTACAAAAATAAGATGACATCAGCTCTAATCAAAGGATATGGTCAGTCAGCTGCTAATATAGCCAACCGATTCTTTACTCTTGATAAAGATGATTTTATAACTGTATATCTCATTTAGTTATGGGTATTTACTTTTTGGCTCTGCCAGGTGAGAACAGGTTTGGAAATCAGGAGCCAACACGAAATGTTTGTGGCAGGCATCCAGAAATACATAGTATGATTGATAGGGAGAGCAGGAAATACAGCTCATTTGTTTTTCCTTGTATGAAAGCTGGGCCTATATTTAGCTCTTGTTAGGATTTTTAGAACTAGGATGGGTGATCTCATCAAATTATTGGTTTCTTGATTGCTCTTTGGATCACAGTCACAAAGAATCGATGGATGGAAAGGTACAGTGTGCAACTCTGTAGGGATAACGTAACTTGAGGAGCAGGATTCTTCTGGAATTCAGGCCAGAAAAAGTCCAACATAATAAAAATAATATATGCAATGCAGGGGTATTATAGAACAAAGTCTATGCTTGGCAGTATTTTTGAACCTATTTTTCTGTTAACTTATTTAAATATCTGTCAGCTTGGGTTCTTATATACAGTGTCCTGAGGCATTAATCTCCTCAATAAAATGCTCTGCATTCCTATAGAAGCCAGCAACATAAAAATAAAGGGAACCTATGCTCATATTTCACCATAAAAATGATCTTAAAGAATTGCTGAATGCAAGGTTTAAACTATATAAGTTTGCTGGCTAACCCCCTCTTTGGAGATATGAGCTATAATCTGGCTGTCCTATGAAAACAAGAAATGGCACAAGCACGTAAGCTGAAAATATAACTAGAAGAGTTAATGCAAGGGTTTGGGATGTTTTGTAGACTTTTAGCTATTGCAAGTTCCCAAGTCTCACTGCCATCAATACAGGACCTGTCCCTGTATGGTCACAGAAAGGGCTCCACTGGTTGTACGAGCACTTTTGGTTGTGCCTACTGTGAAAGATGAGAAATTCAGTGTCATTGAATATCAAGGAGTCCTGGGGTCAATTACAGAAACCTCTGTGCACGCAGCAAGTCCCCCCCACACACAGCCAGAGCTGCAGACTGCCCCAAGGGACCTGTTACCCCCTGCACAACTCCCCTGCGTCACCCCTCAGCTCACCACGCCACAATCTCATCCCAGTTAAAACCAGCTCAAAGCCCTTCCAGACCCAGAAGCATAACTGACATGGGGATATGGAGGATCATGCCCTGCCACCTGCCTTGGTACTGGACCATCTTCCCAAGCCATTGAGTCTTGCCCTGATACTGAGATCTGGCAGATGGAACACCTGGGCTATGTTACCATGATGGAGAGACACTGTAGGAAACTCTTAGTGTGGCAGGAGAGTTCAAGGAGGAGATGCAAAGCTCTTTCTCCCTAAGTAAGGAACTCTTTTTTTCCTCTCTTTCTGACCATCACCCTGCTGTATCACTTACCCACTTCCAGGCCACATCAGGAATCCTTCTGGCACACAGAGGATCATCTCAGGCACTGCAGGGAGCAAAGAGAGGACTGGTGCCATGCAAAGACTTTCTGATGGCAGCACCACATACAGTGAAGCTTTCCTGACCCAGCTGTCTGGTTCCTGATCCTTTTGAATACCATGACAAAAAGAAATATGAATCATCATAAATTATTAATTTCTGAGGTCAGCAAATTCTTCAATACCATATATAAGATGCTATAAAGCACAGCAGATTTGTTGTCCTTAATTTTATCATGCCACGCAATCACATTCTGTAGAGACACTCAGAGACCAGTAAGATACATAAAAATGGAATGGGACTATATGATCTAAACAAGACCCAAAAATACATTTGGGTCATAATTTATATTAGATGATACATCCTGTGGTCGTTTTCCATCAAATAACTCATTTGTATGCTCCCTGAGAGAATGCTTGTTTATAGTAGCCTGTCTGTTCTTGCCATCTTTTTTATGGATGTAGCAGGGAACACAAGGAGATTTGCTTGTGACCAATGTATTTACTGCATATGCAATATGTGCAGGTCATACACAGTGCAGAATATCTGGCAAAGCACTTTTCTATAGAATTTTAGCAATGTGAAATTGCTTTTCAATTTTTAATTTTTTTTTTTGCTTCCAAATGCCTTTGGTGGAGATTCATGTGTTATTTTCCCAAGATTATTTCTGGGCACAGATAATGATGCTTATAACCATTTGAAAGCTGTCATTTCTGGTTAAATCTCCATGCTGAAAAGGATTATTGCATATTGGTATCTAGGCAGTTTTTTGTCAGTATAATTCAGCTGATCAAGGACCAGATAGACTAATTCTGCAAATTGTCACAGTCCCTGGACAAGTCACTCTGACTTTAGAGCAGGGTGTTAACAGCTAGGGATGCTTGTTTTTAGCAATTTTTTCCTTCCTCTTTTTTTTTTCCCCTTATTTATTTTTTCCATCAGAGGACCCCTCCGAGGCCCTACTCCACAAACAACCATTACCTCCAAATTTCAGGGAGTAATTTCACAGCTATTTTCACAGTCATCCCCATTCTGACCAAGGAGCCAAAGTAATCTCAGAAGCTATCACGGGCAGCTGTTAGCTTTGTGGGGAAAAAAAAAAAAAGTTAAATATCTCTTGCCACTCTCCTTGTCTCAGGAGAAATGGCAGCTCACACACCTTCTGTACACCTCAGTAACACATCTATAAGGTGCACATCTGTTGGAACCACAAAGCTGCCCATCTGAGTAGTGGAGTGTGGTACTGACTGGAGCTACTGGTCACATGCAACAGCAAAACCAGGATGAGTCCGTAAGGACTGGTCTCCAAGGCTATTTTACACAGACAGACATTTGGTTGAAGAATCAATAAATATTCTTTGATAAGTCTTTCCTTTTTTATAACATCAGAGTTGTTAAAGTCATTTTTTTGCAGCACACTATTTTTTCTTTTAACATACCAAGGCACTCAAATTTCTCCACCAAGTAAAAATGGCATAATTCCCTAAATGGGTAAAAATTCCCCACAGTTATTGCTAAAATTCCTCATATAAAAAATGAAATTATGTTTCCAAGTGCCTGGGGATTGAACACAATTTTCCAGAGTCACTCAGACAATCCCACTTCCCTATAAAGCCATGCTTTTGAAATCAGCCACACAGCACGCTATGCGACAGTATCCTGGATCTAATTATTTTCCCGTTTATAAGAGGGTGTGAACCGAACCTGCAATCTCTTTTATTGAACTTACACATCTAATTATCTCTCCAGCTTGTTATCAAAAACACAATTAGGTGAGGTGCAGTAGGTCACGGAGCTCAGTTAGTAATTGTGGAGTGCTGGCAAACCACCTGCACTTCACTCCCGGGGTGATGTGCTCCCATCAGGATTGTTTTGGGAAAGCCACAATGGATGGTTGCTCCTTCCACAGCAGCCTATCATTCCTGCTTGTTTAGCTCCAAGTTTACCACTCTTCTTGGAAAGAGAATTAAACACCTTAGGGTAAGAGTTACCTCTGTTGTAGCTGCCACGGTTTATTAATTAAAAAAATACCCCAAATCTTACTTGTTAACAAGCAGGCAGTTTTAGCAAATTTGAAGTTAGCTAATGGGAGAACTGGTCTCCCTGGAACAGACATGGACATAATGCCTAGATGAAAATTTAGGCACTTTTTAATTAGTTTCAAGTCATTACTCACATGCATGTACTGAGTGTGGGGGTTCTGTCCACGAAAAGGAAGATAGGGAGAATAATTCTGCCACCCTTCCTCTCTGCATGGACACTCCATGCCAGCATTCCTGCTCAATCCAGTGGGATTACTGGCTGAATGAGGGGGTTGAAAACTAAATTTCTTTACTGTATGTATACTCTCCAGCTGGAGTTTACCAACTCATGTCAGAAATCACCTGGTCTTGCCTTGCCTTTCTGCTTTGAACTGAATTCAAAGGTGCATGCAACCACACATATTTTGGCCAATTCTAAACTTTCCAGATGAGGACTTATATTTCATGAGTAAATTCAAAGCAATATGCACCTTTGATCAGTTCATTATAGCATGTAGAACAGAGAACTTCAAAGGCAAACTAATTCAAGCCAGTTTTAACTAACTTAATACAGGTATTCTTTTTTAATACTGAGTCTACTGATGGGCAGGCCATGTCAGGCCAATTCAGTCTGTTACATGGAAATCCCAGAGATGGTACCTTGTCTAACATAACCAAACTTCCTCCAGACTTCTTTTATGCAGAAGTTCAAGTTATGATAAGCTTTTTAATTATTCAAATCATCTGAGTATACTTTGGAAAAATGAGATTCAAAGTGGACTTCTAATGGATAGTGCTGCCAGTGTGAACACATTGTTTCTACACGGCATTTCTCATCACAATACTTTTTAATAACCTCGACTGAAAATAAACTTGCTTACCCAAATGTGAACAGCCAAATGAGCCACAAGAAGATAGATTTTTATTCACAATGTCATTACCTAGGCCCTGTTGCAAATCCAGCTGAGATGTGTCAGACTCCTCTGAACGGAGAAGGAAACTGCTGAAGATCACCATGCATTCCATAAAGATGTCATGCTCTTAGGAAATTGCTTTGAAATATGTACTGAAAGGCAGAAAAATTAAAAAAAAGAAAAAAAGAAAAAAACTTGTAAAAAGGAAGTGTAGAGGAATAGCTGAGATTCCAGCAGTCTCCAGGGAGCTGACCCATGAGATGGTGACGTCTCACTTCCCAGGCTCCCTCTCAGTGCAAACACAAGGCCATGCAGAGAAGCACCTCCGAACGATTCTCTTCCCACCCAAGGATAATTGCCTCCACTAAGTGCAATGCATTTCTCCTGGACATTTCTCTTCACTGAGGGAGCTCAAACAGTTTTAGACAGGTCCTAAATGACTGGCTTAGCCCAGGGACTTGCCTTTCAAGTGGATGAAGATATGGGGGAACAAATATCACTCTCAATGACAGCCTATAAGACTGAAAAATCTATGAGACAGGGTATCTATCTGTCTATCCAAAAATAAGAATCCCCATAAGTGGGGGCATTTTTAAATTTTTTTTTTCATGCAAAATGTACAAAAACATATTGAAAGCAGTGACCAGTCTCTAGGCTTTTTCCTCCTCCAGATGTGTGTGTGCCTTCAGCCTTGGTTCCCCTCATCTTTTGCCACACTAATGTCAAGCTCTTTTCCTCTACCTCCAAGCTGAGGAATAAAGAATGCTCCTCACCTCCTGTAGGAGAGTCTGAGCTGTATCTCAGTGACCACAGCAGACATATCTAATGCAAAATGATATATTTAAAATGCAGAATGTCCAGTGAAATGAAAATAGATTTGCCTTGGAAAGCAGAAGCAATGAGCTCATTTAACAAAAGTAAAAGTTCTTTCTGTATTATAAATACAGTAAAGCATCCTCAGAGGATGTGGAAATGAAACGAACGTTCTCAGGTGCCCTTAAGACTGTTGAGAATACTGAAAAACTTGAAAGATTTCACACTGCAGTTGACACAAACCAGTCCCTTTGTGCTCTCTTGCAGCTGCACACAAATGCACCTCGCCACGTTGAAGGGAATGGAAGATCAGTGATGGGACTATTTGTAACATAATACTCGATTCAGTAACTCACATCACCTTTTCCAGATGCAGACTCTTTTATTCCGTGGTCCTCTGAAGCTGGAGAGGAAACTGGAGGATGGAAATAAATTCACCTAACAAAGAATACACATTCTGCTAACAAGTAAGGAAAGTAAAATGAAACCGCCAGTTTTCCTCATTAAATTATCCCTTAAGATTTGTTTGATGACATATCATGAGTAAATTTTTAAGGTCTGTATCTTTTTTTCTGTGGGAAGTTTATCTGAAAACAAAACACTAATAAATGTGGTGGGAAGTTCCTGAACTTCCAGAACTGCAGCAGGAAATATTTGACCTTAAGAGACCCCTAACTGTGATGTTTTCATCAGGGAGAAATATCACTAAGCAGTGTCTACAGTAAAACTGTCTTACAACAGCAGTGTGGAATTTTAAACAAAATATGTCAGGAGTAATTAAAATCAGAAGAATGATCAAGTGTCAGTTCACGTTGCTACATAAACAGCCACTACCAAAACAAGAAGCAAAAACCCCCAAAGATTATAGAGACAGCAGACATCTTGCCTAAGAAAATGTAAAAGCTTGGAGTTTTGTGTGAACACATCCATCATTTATTCTACATAAATTTAATCTGTTCACTATTTTTGGATCTTTCACGAAGTTTAATTACAATGCAGTAAACAGGGGGAGATTGAGAGCATTTCTGTTGTGCAATAAAATTCAATTACTGACAGTTTTAGGAGGGATACTTAGACCTGTGGAAAGGTTGGAAGGGAATTTCCTTACTCATTTTGCCAAAAGCCTCTACTTAAGCCATGAGAGCACAAAGAGGTTGATAAATTAACGAATAACAATAAATAATCTCTTTCATTTTGAACTGCCTTTGAAAACTATAGCACACCTTTATTATATGTGTGTCAAACCACTCTCTGGAAGAGGTCAGAAAAGCCCAGAATATTTTGGAAGAGGGAAAAACAAACACATGGGATTGCTTTGGAGAAACTGTTTGTCTGGCACAACAAGGGCTGGGACACCAAATCCGTGTTGCAGGTGCAGTTTGTGTTTCACTCTCCTTTCTGTAGCTTCTACACACTTAAGGCCAACGAGCAGCTGACTGGAAATATGGTTTACTTCTTGTGATTGCCTCCTGGATGGACCAAAGTTGACTTGCAGGATGGAACAAACCCCACAGCACTGTAAAGAACAAAACTTTAAAAAAAACCCACAAAACCAGATCACTTCATCAAGTTAATATAATTAAAAGCCCACCTTCCTAACCCTGAGGTCACTAATAGGCATTAGTTGCCCAAACAACCTCACCTGGAAGTCCCACCTGTCCCTCGTTCCTGGGGGTATTTCAGCCCAGTTGTCGCTTTGGCCCTGGTTTGAGCAATGCCTGTTCCCAGGGCTCTTCCCAGATTATTCCTCAGTGCCCCAGGAGCATCATCCTGCATGTGTTGTCTCTGGAAGCTCCAGATTTTGCCCTCTGGGTGTGAGGGTGGCACATCATTCCGTTTCAGCTCTTTTGGGAAATAAGGAACTTGCTGCTGCTGTCCCTTACCTGGGTAAGTCCCAGCAGTTGTAATTTGTATGTGAACTGGTAGTACCTCATATTTAGATCTAAGACCTATTCTACTAAAGCCAGTGGCAAGCTCTAGGTCCTGTTGCAATCCCAGTGTGATACTGAGAGACCTTTCAGACTTAGAATGGTGGTGCATCTGAAGCACCCAGAGTTTCTTTAAATTTCTTCTGTTTGCATAAGGTTAGCTTGCAAGACTTCATAGGAGATAAGTATTTTGGGAAGGATGGTTGAAGATATAGTAAAACTAAATGCTATTTAGGTGGCAGAGGAGTCTTGCATGCTGATTGTGTGAGTTACTGTCTCTGATTGGTTTTAATGACTTTCCTTGTACCATAGACAAGTACAGCTTAAAGAGTACCATTGCAACTCATTTTGTGAGGGTTTTATGGGGAACAAATGTCTGACTTCCTAAATTAGAGTGGTTGCTTAAAAAAACCCTTTTAAACAAGCTCCTATCAGAGCAAAGTTTTCCTGGTGCTCAAGGTGATAAATCCTACAGTCCAATTTTTCCCCTTGAAACCATGAAGATCTTCCAAGGGAAGAATCTTCAGAAAAATCACTTTCTTGCTGGCATGAGGAAGAGCTTTCTGGAATCCATTCGTTGCTTGAACTCTGAAGTTCATAGCAGTGGCTCTTTGGCTCTTGGAGTGAGCTAGAGGCAAATTCAAACCACATAAAGACTAATGTTGACAAGAACATGATCAAAATATTGTTGATATCATTACTTCTCTTGCTCCAAAGCATCAAAGAAAGTTATGGCTTTGTTGATTATTTTTAAATGCAAGACTGACTAATGAGAAAAATAATCACAACATACAAAATCTTGTTTATTTGTGTTCTACAGGACAAAAGCCTCTTTAGATGTTTTTTCCAAGGTCAGGTTGAAGACTTTACTTTGTATGAAAGAGAGAAATAGCAAACCAAGTTGTGCAGTCTCCAGTGCTTGAATTAAATCAAGATTCCACTGGAGATCTTCCAATCTTCTGTCTGGAAAATATGTAGCTTGAAGATCTTTTCATTCTGTGTGTGTTTTGTTTTCCTTTGACTTGTGTTTGCTAATGGAGAACATCTTATTGCCATAAATTGCTTTATGAAGTAATTATCTACGGATGTCATGAACTCCTGAATCAAACCCAATAATTATTTAAAACCTTAAGTAGGTGTACAGCTTTGCTAGGTCTACTAAAAAAGAATGAGGATCCAGAGGTGAATGTCATAATTTGCTTATCTGAATAAACCATAAGACATGATAAAAGAATTTGAGAGAGAAAATATCTAGATTGTGAGTGCAGATGGTTGATTAGTACAAAGATAAAAACATGCAGAGAGTGTATTGCAAATACTATTTTCTTTCAAGATGTTCCTAACACAAAACACTATCAATGGGACATCATCAGGAACACTTTCTGAAAAGGAGCCATGGAGATTTAGAAATTAAAATACTTTGTGGTTTTGAAAGCACGAGTATTAAACCTGGAACTCGTAAAATTTTGGGATGTTGCTTCTGTAAATAGAGGATGAACTCTTTCATGCAGAGGAGCTGACTCAGTGTTGTACAGGAGTAAGAGAGGGTGTGTATGTGCTAAAAAAGAGCTTTAGAATCTCAGTGGTTGTGCTGCACACTTACCCCTGCAGCAGTCCTCTTAATATGCTGCACTTCTTGAGGTGTGACACTTAAGGGGAATATACCCATTTAACTCTCTTGGCAGTGTTTGTCCTGTTGGCAGTAGATAAATGAAAAATAGTTGTCTGACATCATGGATCTGTTGGAATGGGTCCAGAGGAGGCCAAGAAGGTGATGGGGGACTGGAGCACCTCCCATATGAGGACAGACTGGGAGAGATGGGGTTGTTCAGCCTGGAGAGGAGAAGGCTTTGAGGTCACCTTAGAGCACCTTCCAGTGCCTAAAGGGGCTCCAAGAGAGCTGGAGAAGGACTTGTTACAAGGGTATGTAGTGATAGGATGAGGGGGAATGGCTTTAAAATGCAAGAGGGTAGGTTTAGATTAGAGTTTAGGAAGGAATTCTTCCCTGTGAGGGTGTTGAGGCCCTGCCACAGGTTGCCCAGAGAAGCTGTGGTTGTCCCATCTCTGGAGGTGTTCAAGGGTAGGTTGGATGGCGCTTTGAGCAACCTGACCTAGGGAAGGTGTCCCTGCTCAGGGCAGGGGGTTGGAACAAGATCATCTTTAAGGTCCCTTCCAACCCAAACCATTCTGTGACTTTATAATCATGTCAGATGGACTAAACTGCATATAAGGGATGCTCAATACTTAAAATAGGACTTCGAAAGCTGCTGTATTGTTTGCTGCAAATGGTGAAGCAAAGGGCCAAATGACTGGTTGTCACTGACCTGGATTTTCTCTTAAGTGGCAAGGCAAAACTCTGCACTCCAGCCCTGACTTGACTCTTTCCCCATTCATTAGGAGGTGAAACAGTGGACATCAGTTTTTATTTGCTTTCTTATACACCCATACCTGTGATAAATGATTGTATTTCAATAGATGGTAAAACTACGTGAAAAAATATGTAATTGGTATCTCCCTCTGCATTCATCAGGGGGAAAAAAATATCTGAGCTTGTTTTGGTTGTGGGGCTCTAGGAAGAAAAGGCTGCCAAAAGAGCTTGGACTGGAGAGTGGTGAGGTTTGAAAAAGGCTTTAATTCTCCTGTAAATGAATTTCCCACTCTTTGGAGTACCTTCCAAGAGGACTGCAACCCAAGATCAATGGCTTCAGCTGGCTGCAATTCTGATGAAATCCTGTGAGGAGTGGGAGGAATAGCCCATATTACCTCATTCCTCACATGTTTTGGGTAGAATGACTGCACTTGGCCTTTGCCACCAGTCCTTCCCCTGGAAGATCTCCCTTTCTGTGTGGCATGTCAGCATATGGAAAGCTGCTTCCAATTCCAATTTGAGGGAGCCAAATCAAAGGAAGCTGGAAATCAACAGAGTAGTGGCTGGTGATGCCTGTGATTGTGATGTAGGTTCAGATATAGAGCCAGCTGTGCCTCCCACCAGCACCCAGCCACCCAAATGCTGCCTCTGCACTGCTCTGTAGAAGGCCTGGGAAGGCATCCAGCCGTGACATCACCAAAAAATGCTGCAGGGGCACAGGGGAAACCACGGGCTGGGGGAAACTGGGAGAGTGAGGAATGAGAGCTGAGATGCTTATCTGAGCTCCCTGAACCCGGAGGACCTACCAAACCAGCCTGGCTTCAGCTAATGGCACCTTTCCCTGCCTAGAAAATTAGGAAAGAGATGACCTGATGCTTTCAGGGACTGTCAGGGAAGGGCAGAGCTACAGCAACCCAAGGGTTCATCCTTCCCAGGATCTGACAGTGCACACAAGGGGTCTCAAGGAGTGCTTTGCCTCTTTGTGTGCTCCCCTCACTTCTGCCACAGCCCTGAAAGCAGCGTCAGGCAAGGAGCACATCCCACCTCCTGCTGTCCTCTGAGATGCAACTGGAGTAATTTATGCTAATTCTTTGATTTCACAGGTTGGGTTCAGGCAGCTAAAGAATAAGAAGCAGTGTCATATATGGCACATAATCTGTCCTCTTCAACCTGCCACATACGATTTTTGAAAAAGTAATGTGACTATTTTTCATGGGATTTTTTTTTCTCCTCTTTGAGGTAGATGAGCAATTTTTTTTTTTTAACTCAAAGGTAGTAATTTCAGTGAGGAATAGTTCCTGTCTTCTGAATAATTGCTAAGGAGCAAATGCTCACTTAAAGAGAGCGTAATCATTGCTATTTCAGCCAGGCAATTCTGAAAAAGGAAGAGCAGAAAATGTGTCAAAGAAATGCCAGAGCAAACAGGTAACTAAAAAGCAAAGGGAATTTTGCAGTTGCACTTGGGATTCTCTTGTATCTTTTAAATTCTACATGATGTTTTGGAAATGTTAGATAATGTGAAAAACCCAGTTCTTTTTGAAATAAGTCAGTAATGTACTTGCATCTGGTTTACTTCAAGTACAGGAGGCAATTTCCATGAGTTAACCCTTCTAATCCTTCTAGGGACTATTTGAAAATTGATTGAGAATGTGATTTCTCAGGCAGTTCCTCAATATGATGCAAAAATGCAAACCATTTAGATATTTCTAGATTATTTTGTTTTTTGACCCCTCCCTTTGTTTTTGTTTCCTTTTTCTGTTGTTTAAAAAGAAACATTCAAGTATCCCCACTGCTTTGAATGTGCTTCTGCAAAGTACCACAACACAGCTTGAAACAGTTTGTGGCTCTCAATTTATTACCCAGGGCAAAATTCCAGCTTGTAAAATAAGAACTTTTTCCAAATTCCAGGTTTAGAAGCATAAGCACTATTTTGTTTGACATATTGACTGACCAAAGGTGAGAAGTATATTGTAATAGATGTTTCATTTGGTCCTTTCCCATGGGCCGTTCAGATAAGTACACCTGAAAATCCATTATATTAATTACATAGATATGTTGTCAGTGAAAAAACAAACTGATTAACTTGTGTTTTGTTGTGACTCTTCAAATTCTCATGTTTAATATCCTCTTTGTTCAATTTACTCTACATTTGAGGTAGGGGTAATGCCTAACAGCTCATTGTTACAACTGGCTATGTAATACTTCACTTTACTGGAGCAAGCTGTAGAGTATAATACAATTTATTGCAAGAAAGATTATTAAAATCAAAATTTAAGTGCCTTAGTCATGTTCATGACCTGCTTTTGTAGACAGGAGAAAATCCATTCTCTGGGGTTTTTTGTTTGGGTTTTTGGGTTCGGTTTTTGGGGGTTTTTTTGAATCCCAAAACACTTTTTGTGGATTATTTTTCCAGTGGGGTTTCTTGTATGCCCCAGGAAAATATAAAGGAGCTCAAATACTGGAAATGCATCGTTCCTAAAGAATATATGAGTGCATAATGTTAGTTAATTTCTTATGTGCTCACAGGTATTCCCAGAGGTACTTTTGAGAAGTGAAACTTTATCTTGCTGCAGGAACAGACAGGACAAATGGAAAGAAGGAAGGGAAATTTCCATTATTCCTTGGGGATTCCTTTCATCCTGGAAAAGGGATTTGTACCATATAATAGCATTAAATCACCTGTTCCTGCAAGTTAACTCATAAACCCCAGGCTATTAGAAATAAAGATTGTAGACAATAAAGCAAATGGAAAGCAAAGGTTTTTCCAGAATTATTTAGTTGACAGTAACAGAATTGTTCTAAAATATTCTTTTGTCCCATGTTATGCAAGGGTCAAGGCACAAAAATGTAATTATTTCTATGAATTCCTACTCATTTAGGCCTTTTCTTTAGGAAGAAAGAGCTTTAGTAAGCTTTACCCATCCCTTACCCCTTAAAGACTACTTGGTATAACCACAGTAGTAAAGCCTGACTTAGGATAGCTGACATACTTAAAATGATTTGGCAAGCTCATTTTGCTATTGCATTTCACATAATGTCATTAGATGATACACTTACTAGAATTAAACTTTGGCAACTATTTAAAATGAATCTGCCATTTCTAATGATGGCCTTAGAAATCTAATAGTTGTAAGAGAGGCTTGATTCACATGATGTGCCATAACAAGGGGATTCAGTTCTTTGAGGGGGGGCAGGGGGGTATAAGTAATCAAAAGATTGAAGTGCAATCTTCAAAGCCTCAAAAGGCAAAGATCTAAGGATATTTATCTTAGGAACCCCTTGACAAGCCAGTAAGCCACATTAAGAAATAATTTCAGAGCAAATTAGTTTTCAAATGGAGAAAATGAAGCAATTCTTGAACTAATGTCCTTTTAAATGTTTGTTTGTCTTCTATGGATGGTTGTTTGATATTACAGAATTCTACTTTTCTTTAGCTTTAGCCTCAGGTACTTTATTTACAGTGAACCAGGGGAGTATGTTTTACTTTTTAGTTACGTTGGAGCTGGAAAGTATGTGTTGCTGTTTGCCTTGAAAAGAAGAACTATGTTTATTAAAGTCCTAAACTCCACATTTGCTAAAGCAAGTTAGATCTGTGCTGCTTCAGAGCAACCCAGTGCATCCCAGCCAGTGCTCTCACTTGGCATTCCAGCTCCACCCCTATGGTGAAAACAGGTTTAAAACATGGTACTTTTTTTTTTTTCAAGAGACTGGAAAATGTTAGTGGAAGTTAGCAGGTGCAAGAAGATCTGTGCCATCAGACGAGTAGAAAAGCAGATCTGAAAGATCCATCACTGTAACCGAGATGTGAGGGTTATCTATGGCTATCTGTGGGGATTCCTCAGCGTGGTTTACTCCCACTGTCGGTGCAGACCAAAACAACTGGGACAAATTAACTGCAGGAGGTTTTGATGACTGGAAGAGGGCAACTCATCCTGAGGTTTTAGTTTCTCTCCTGCCTTCCATTCTGACAGTGCATTTTGCTTCAAAGCTGCAGGGTTTTTGTCTGACTTGTTTCCAGATGTTTGATTCAAAGCCTTTTCCCCCAGTAAAAAGAAGACTTTAGCATGTCCTAGAAGCAGTTGACTGGTTTCCCAAATATTTTTTTCCACAATTAAATGGGTTAGAGCATGCTTTTCTGGAAAAAAAATGGAGTCTTCTAATCTTAAATCTATGTCCTGTCAAATAACTCCTCCTTTCCAAGAACTAAATATACACTTGAACACTGACTGAGCAACCAACCAGACATATAAGTCAACAAAGAAATTGTGAGCAACTACTGCCATACTGCTATGCCATGTCAGATACTACACATAAAACCTTAAATATGGAAGTTACTGCCTTATCTACAGATGAATAAATGGTGATTTAAGTTTTTTTTCTTGGACACAGCTACTTGTGTGGAACAGGACTCCTATCAGTGAGAAACAGAAGGTTGGTTTTCCTATAGATAGATGAATTTTCAGAGAATGTGTCTAAGCACTTTACATTCTTAGAATACTTCTTGTTCATGAATGACCATATGTATTTATGCAGATACATTTTTAAATATACACACTTTTATAACCATTCCCAACTGAATGCATGTGTGGATAAATAGTGGTTTTCATCTCTCTGATCCCCTACAACCTGCTCAGAAAGCACCAAACAACTTTTGTTGCATCCTAGAGGAAAAGACAAGTGCTTGATGCTGTTCACAGGTGGAGCTGTTCTTTCACAACACCTAGAAAAAGGTAAAATGATCTTTGTGTTCCAGTCACAGCGGATTTGAAATCTGGAGTGTATTTTTGTCCTTGTTCTGTTGCATTCACTGAAGGTCAGTGTCATTCTTATCTCTACACCTTACCCAAATCCTAAATCTATCAGAGTTGCATGGTTATCTCACAGGATCTGTCCAGTCTCCTGCTGTCATCACCAGAACTATTTTGTCTTGTCTTAGTCTCATCTGCTTCCCCACCTAAAGTCTGTTTGCTTCAAGGTTGGTGTCCTCAAGTCATGGACCACTGGCTGCTTCTGATTGTGATGCTGTCACATTATGCAAAGACAAGGCTCACAAAAAATACTGAATAGAAATATAACTCCAAGAAACAGGGAGATGCAAAGCCTTGACTAGCAAATAACAAAGCCTTCACCATGTTCCCTTTCCCCACCTTTTAAATGACAGGCATTTACAGATGTCATGGCCAAGAACCTGTTCTTTCAGAGTTTAAAAATAAATGCTTTTTGTCAGCTTGCCTGCAGAGACCCAGTGATGGTTTATCACTCAGAACTCTGTTCAGGTAGGATTTTTGCATAAAGACGGTGAGCATACTTTCTCATCCTCTGGCAGACTCCCATTTCAGACCACTTACCACTGAAGTGGACTAAGATCCTTGGCTAAAGTCCAGGAAGCATGTTCCTGCTCATGTTTATGGATGTAAACTGCATGAAGTGTGTGTGTTTGAACTGCAGGAAGATTGGCTGAATGCTTGAATTGTGGCTAAGTATGTAACACAAGCAAGAGAGTCAGTCTTTGCAGGGGAAGAAAACTGTCCTAAGTTGCCCAAGGTGTTGTCTTGAATTTTACCTGATGCAGACTATCAGTCTGTTTTCTTTCCAACACCTCACTCCAGACCTTGGGGTAAAAATAAACTCTAAGCCTTACACATCAATTTCGTTTAGATTTTTCTTGGATACCGTGAAGTAATTTTAATTTATTTCTTTTTGTTGTTGCCTTTGGGTTCACCATAAGGAGAAGTAGTCCCACTCGGCATCTGTCAAAGCATTTTCCTCTGAGAAATCTGCAGGGCTGTTACCCAAAATTCTCTTCACACATTTGCAGAGCTCTGCACTTGTCCTTGCCTCCAAGAAATAATGATTGATTTAGAGGGCCAGCTCTATGCTATGTGTTTAATTAAAGCTTCCCCTGCCCTCATTTTGGCTATACTGTCTTCTGTGTCCCAGAACTCTTTACAGAGCACGTTGTTTGGTGGTGCAATTAAATTCCTCCATTCTGGGACCTTGTTTCTTACCACTGGTTGCTCACCTTTAGAACGAAGTTTTGCTAATCCACTCATGCCCTTTCCTATAGACTTTACATTTCCCCATCAAGGTTTCCTGACTTCTCTCCCCTGTCAATTTTCTGACAGCAAAGACCTTCAGTACATCAACAGCCTTAGTAAACTACTCTTGCTCAGGCACCCTTGAAGCACAGCATGTCTGCCTGCCTTATGACCATAAAAACCACTCTTTCCAAATATTCCTATTTCTAGCACCTCTGTAACTCCTCAGAATGCTTGCCTAGACCCTTAATAGTAGTCACAGCATTAAAGATGTCCTTGTTCTTGATGCTGCACTGCTGCATCCTGCCTTACTGCAGTGTACCCATAGCATTTCTCACAGATAAATGCATTTATCAGCATCTGTTTAACACTGAGTGCTGACTCAGAAACAATTCTCAGTTTTCCTGAGTTGTGGGTATGTGAAGGGGTGCTCATTCTTAACCAAAAATGGCTAGTTAATAATCCTTTTTTTCTTTACCAAGCAGTTTGTAAAGTTTTCCTATTTGTGTTGTAAATAGGCCATGACAAAAAATCGGATATTAAGTGAAGTTTTAAAGGGCTCTATGTTTCAATGAAGACTCAGTGTTTTACATGTGAGTATATTTAATATATACAAATCTGAGTAGTTGCATGTACTGAATGCCAAAAAAAAAAAGGCAATCTAAGGATCAAATTTTTAATAGGTGTCTAAGTCACCCACAGTATCCTTTCTTGAATAACCTGTGTTCTCATAGGGTAGATAAGCACATGCTAAGTGTCTGTAGGTACAAACCTTCCTTTGGTACAAAGGTACACCTAAAATACATCGGTGGAAGTTTCAAATTTAGGTGAAGGTTAATTCAGGCTAATGCTGCCAGTCTTCGAAATTAACTCCACAAAGAGGTCTAAAAATGCTAATTTTAATAGGAAACCTTTATTAAAAAATAGCATTTATGGTATTTATATATTTTCAGACCCCCTTACTGAGCACATTATGCACAGCTTAATCCATTTTTCATGCACTTTTGTCTTTGTTCTCTGTAATCTGGCTCATTTCTTCAGTGTGAGGGAAAAATACTGGGAATTAGAATATCCCTTCTGCTTTACCTTCACCTCCAAGTATAGAATCTGTTTAATGCAGCAAAAAGAGTAAAACCATTAATGGATGTAAATATTGACACATTTGAAATGCATCTGAAATCCTTCCTCTCAAAGTATCCTATAATTTTGAAAAACTAACTCTAAAAAAATTATACTGTGGAGATGACAATTTGGATTTTTCTCCCTTGACTTGCTAAACGGGAGCTTTTCTAATTGCAATGAGCTTAGTTCAAATAATCTGAAAAAACAATTTGATTAAAACAAAAAATTGGTTTCATTTCGCTAATTTAAATTAAATATTTGAAGTACCAAAAGCTTAAACAGGAGAAAGCAGATTTAAATTAGCATAGACGCCATTAGTAATAGAATATAAATTTGCAACTCACTGACAATGAGGATCATGCTTAATTATTAACTCAGCAGGATTTAGTCCAATGTTGAACAACATTATTTGATGTGTTTGCTCAATATATTGACAACTTGAAGGTGTGATTTGAATAAAGTGAGTTGTCACAACATTTTTAAAAAGAAATGCTGTTTATAATTCTGACATAGAAGAATCTTCAATGTCTCTTTCAGATTTGCTATATTAATGATGATGACTTCTCAAAAATAATGACTAAATGATGATTTTTCTTTTTCCTGGGTAAAGTAATCCAAAAATACCTTGCAACTGTGAAGAATGATATGACTGAGATTCCAGCTTCCCTGGGATTTTGCTTCTGCAGTGACAGTAATTAATAATTATGCAGTCATTAGGATTAAATGAAAATGTCACATTGATGTTGCTATTAATGAAATAGGTTTTCCTGAAGGTGACACCGTGCCTTGCTTACAAACCGCTGTGATGACAGCCATTGTATATTTTTGTGGCAACTGGTGTGGTCCAAATTTTGTATGCTCCTAGGGAACAGCAGCAACATGTGTTTGAGTCAGCTGGCCATATAATCAGAACATGAATATAATTATATACACACACTGCTCTGACTCCATACCTATGAGGGCTGCTGCTTCTTCTGCCTGTGGCATCTGGGGCCATCTCCTTGCTCTGACTGCTCGCTGCTTCCCAGCCAGGGAATGCTTTCATACTGGGGTCTTGCCCCACTGTGGAGCTGGAAACAGTTCCAGCTCAGCCATAAGCTAAGGAAAATCCGGGTCTAGGCTCCTGAAGTGCTTGGGTTGCATTTTCCTGACTCCAGTTACGCTCATTATCCCTGCTCCCTCCCAAAAGCTGTGTAGCAAAGCAGGCAGTGGATTCAGTGTGTTGAGGAATCTGATCTCCTGAGCTGATTGCAATTCTGATATAGTTAATAATGCTCCTCAGAAAGCCAAATTACCCAACTAATTATTATACATTCACAGTGAGATAACATTGAAGCTGTCAGTCAGCAGCCAGTGATGCTGTATTTATTAAAAATGAACGCTGTTTTTGCACTCTTCTGTTTGGCTTAAAGTGGTGGCTGTTTTAGTTTTGTTTTGCACAGCTTCTACTAATCTACTTCTCATTAAAAGCACCACGGCAAATCCTTTCTTTCTGCTTTGGCTGGCAGTTTCAGAATTGTCTCTACATACAGTGCAAACAAATTTTGCCTTATTAATACCAAACGCCTACCTCCTGAGCATCTGATTAATCCTCCTAATCTATGGCATTCAAAAAATACCTATTGCCGTGGCATAATGAAATTTCCCGATTAAATATAATTTGATTTCATTTGGAGGGAATTACTTTTCACGGCGTGGGCGGATCTCGAGGAGGGTTTAGAAAAATCATGCAAGCTACTTAACAAGGCAGTAAGGGATTTAGTGGCTGTAACCCTCTGCTGAGAATACCAAACACTAAAGAACACAAGCAGCCCATGCACGTGGTTAAGGTGTATGGCATAAACAGGTAGAACATACAAGTGTTGAAAAAATATTTCTGTTAAAAATCAAGAATAGAGTCTCGCTTGGACAAGCACTGTGGCCACCACCACACTTGTACACTGCTCACATCTGACTTTGGTTTATGTCAATAGGATTATAAAGCTGTTGATACACATGAATGCTATTACCTCCAGTAATAAGATGCTGAATTAGTAGTAAAACACTTAATCTTCTTCCACTGAATTTAATGCTGTGAATACAGTGCAAGAGAAAACACAGATGAGTCTAAAATTCCTTGGAATCAGCCATTTAACTACTGGCTTTCCTTAGAGGCTGTTGTAAAGGACAAAGCCCCTACTTGACTTTCAGTGATTTCTGAGATGTGCAACACTTGTCAAAAGAGGGAAATAATTGTTTTTCTATTATGACAATAACACTAATGAGTGTCTTAATATGGGGAGTTAATATAGCGGCTTCATATAGGGCTACAATTTATCATTCTTAATTAGAAAAATCATTGAGTTTGTCTTATTTTTTTCTGACAAACCTGACAGAACTCCTGATAAACCTGGCTTTAATCAGTTTGTTTTGATTTACTGTAAGGATAATAGTGATTACCCTCTTAATTAGTGGTCAAAGGGGAAGAAAAGAAAGAGTTGCGAAAACTGCAGATAGTGGAGTCCCAGCCACCAAATGGTTTCTTACCACTTGAGAAGTACAGATCGATCTGCAAACAGTTGCAAAAGTATCTTAAAATGAGACTCTGAGCAATGAGATTGAAAAGCTGTTGATGGCATGGATACGTACTGATTTATGGTGTGTGTCTGTGTGCTGCACAGGCAGCTTCCTCAGGTTTTTTACAGACTACTTTCAATGCTCTCCTTTATAGTAAGATTGTCTTTGCCATGGTGACTAATGACTTTTTCCCTATGTATGTCAAGGTTGATTTTTCTGCTGCCCTTCTGTCTCACTTCAGTGAGTCTCTGGTGAGACACTAAAGGTTCCTTCTCTTCTCACACTGAGAATTATTCCCCAGGCCTTAGATAATATGTATATGAAGAGACACAGCTCTGAGCATTTCCATCACTGACTGTGTCACCTGAAAGGGAATTCTACTTACACTAGCAAATACAAAAATCTCTTTAGTCCCTTTGCTTCCCCAGTAATTCACACCTGACTCTCACCCAGATAATTTAATCTGTGGAGGCTTCAGGACTCCATTTATCATCTCTCCCTCTTCTCGTTTACTAGACAGCTAAAGTTATCTCCCCCTCCTTCTGCCTGGGTCCCATCACCCTCTTAATCCATTTAAATCCTTCTATATTTTTTTTTCTCTGCTAAATCCTCAGCTTCAAGGTCCTATGTGCCACCTCTTAATGTTTCCAAGTACATCCAGTCCTACAGTACTGGAGTGGTTTTGCCAAGACTCAGAAGAGCCAGCAAAGACAATTTATCTTTGGCCTTTTGTCTGCTGCTTATGGCTATGTAATAAAATGGACTTTGAGCTTTTTTCCAGTCTTCCTGCAGGTTCAGGATCACAGGAATTCACCTATAAGGAAGTGAATAATGGTTGGACTTAATGATCTTAAAGGTCTTTTCCAACCCGAATGATTCAATTAATAGGTCAGATTGGTAAAAGCTGTTTAGTGGAATACTCCATTTTTCAACAATAGACTAGTTTTTGCTTGTTTTTCCAGAGTAATTGTATCACAAATTAATGCTTTTTTTCTCTTTTAACCTCAACTCCATTTGTATTTTAGACCTTTCTTGTGAGATTTGTTTTCAAGAGAAAGCCAGAATAATGAGTCTTGCTCTACCTCTAAATATCCTTTAACCCTTTTGGACAGTGTATTCCATAGCCATAAGACAACCTCATAAACTCTCTGCTGGATAAGCCAGGTCTTTACCTCTTCTCACAGGTTCCATTTTGTCTGCATCATAAGAGTGTTAACAGGATTTTATGAAGATGACACATGCATGGAGAACAGCATGTACCCAGACCCTTTGATCTTAAAATGTGTCCTAGATTTTGACTTCAGTTTGGATTTCTAGAGTGTGCTAATGCAATGCAGAAACAGTATTGAGTAATGCAAGTTGAATGGTAGGATATAAGTTAGCAGTGAGTAAAATAGGGAATAAAAGTAAGATATTCAGGAATGTATCATCACACTCAATGCTGCTGAAGAGCTCTTTCAAGGCAATCACCACATTTGTTTTCCAGGTTGTCAAGTGCAAACTCCTTTGGAAAAGTCTGTATCTGTCAATTTGGGGGAATTTTATGCCAATTATTGGGGTTTTTTTTAAAAAAAAAAGGAAATCTGTGGAAGCTGGAAGCTGTTGCTGTTGTAGGTATTACTATCACTATTTAGGTTGTGGTGGCTTATGGCACACTTCAGAGGCACGATAAAGATGATTTTGTTGCCTCTGGCAATGAAAATCGCCTGTATTTTCTATTCCATACTGCAGTTCTATGGGTGTCTTCGTTGGTTATTTGCAGACACTGTCCTTTGGAGAACAGGAGGTGTGTGGATTCCTACCAATGCCATTTAATATCCAAAGGTAGTATCTGCCCTGAATCAACTTTATGAACTTTCTGAATGTCTCCTGAGCTACCTTTAGCCTGCAAAGTGTAAGTGAACCATGTGACTTATATGTTTGGTAGGTGCAGAAATAACTGATTTTACTATTCAGCCCATAAACCACCAACTTTTTTCATGATGGAAAATAGCAAGTGGAAAAGTTAGTTGCTTTGATGCAAGTATGCACCTAAAGTTTTGAGGTATTTTACTGTGTCATATGAGGAAACATAATTTGATTCTTTCCCTTTCATTCCCTTTAAAAGGAATTATTTTGGGTATTTAAAATCCATTAGAATAGGCAGTCTGGACGATCAAAAACAGAGTGAGTTTCTTATTTAGTGGAACAGAATGAAATTCTGCTTATCAGACGATACTCGTGACCAAACTAAATTCACTTCCACACCAAATGCACATGCTGTTTTTCAATCAACATTAATTTGTCTTTCTCATTTTATTTTCAAAGTCTAATGGGACATTTCTAAGAATATATTTTAGCTGCCTCTTCTAGATTCGGAAGATCTGCAATTACTCTAAGCAAACCTATCCAAAATATGCTCTAAAAATTCATCATCTTGCTCTGTATTTTCTCTGTGTTTAGAAATGTGTTAGAAGGGGACTAATCAAGTGGTTTCATAGATGCAGAGAAACAGATTAAAAATCTTTTATATTTACCCCTGTTGATTGCGATTTGTCATGAATAATTTTATTTTCTGAGTGTCTACAACAGTTTAGTGGCCTCAGCCTGTAGAAAAATATAGTTTAAATTACAAATTTTCTTAGGATTATGCTGATTATTTTTATTTATTCACAAGTCTCCTCGTAAGAAAGGAGGGATCTATATTTTCTATTTTAAGCATGCTTTATGCTAAGGAATAAAGATGGGCATGATTGCATCCCATATTATTTTCCCCAATGCTGATAACTCTGGAAGCTGAGCATATAGATGAAAGCAAATTTGAATTTGATAGATGTAGTAGTCTCGCAGATAAGGCAATGGCCTGGCTTCAGAGGGAAGAGGCTGCTCCCTACTCAGGTGAAGTTTGTTTAAAGGCAAAATTAAATCCTGCCATTTTCTCACTTCTACAACGATGATTTACAGAGCCCCCACAAAATCAGAAGAACTGCAAAAGGGCAACAGTCAGTGCCTACTGAGCTGGGGGATTCTGTGAAATGGGCAGCCTGCCTGCCTAAGGATTGCAGTACGGTGTTTAAAATGCATGAATTCACAAATAACATGAAACTATCTTGAGACAGGGTAAACAAGATGGAGAGAAAATGAATTAAATTGACTCAGTGTGACTTCTTGCATAAAAGTTTTTCAGCTACCACAGGCTTAGGGCAGAACTTTGTTAGAGCAAAGAAACGTTTTGGTTATTTATCACTCCTGGTTTAGCCTGAAGAGTTTATACTGATTCATTAACACATCAGTCACACTTAGCTGGTTAGAGCAAGTTTATGGCCATCTTGTGTTACTGAGATGATAAAAATATTTTGGCGAATCTTGCTTTAACTTGCCATTTGACCAGGCATAAGAAAGAAGATAGGAAAGATTTACTATTGTACTGATGGAGAAATAGAAGCAGGTAAAGTGACATGAGTTGCACAAGATAACAGAGCAGGTCAGGGCAAGCATTCAGATACTGCCTGTAACACAAACTGATGAAAACAGTGAGGTTACATGAGAAAAAAATATATATATGTGTGGTCTTAAACTATTTCTACACAAAATTTCCCAAATTCTACAGCTTTTTCATTTCTCACATAAATATTTTGTTAGATTTTACTGCCTTTATACAAGATCCTGTGTTAGCATGAAGTCTTCCATTATTGTAGTTATTTTGAATATTCACATAAGAATCAGTTGCCTAAGAATATAACAATTTATTTCATACCTGGTCTGAGAATGATACTGAATACCCTTCTGAACCAACTTGCATGAAAAGTCACTTCCATGATTTAGTTTTCTCTTATTGCTTACTGCTGTGGATTTTTTTTATTTCCACTCCATAGACATTTTTGTGCCATCATTTAACAGCATTTAAATTATTCCCTTCCCAAGGAACAGATAATATGTTTCATCCAACAGAACTAGTTATCAACTGACGCACCTGTTTTCAAGAATATTACACTTTCAGTGTTAATTTTGTCTGGCCTTGTGCATTGTCAGCTGTTATTAAATGGAATGGTGATGTTATACCATAATTCATATTGCACAAATACTGGGTAACATATTACTTCAAGGTAGGAGGAAGCTGAACCATATTAATGTTCTTGTATACACAGTGATGTTCAAGATTAAAATGACACAGGCTGGACAGACTACAGCAGTTCAGAGCACTACATCAACATGCATTTCTTGGATGTTAAAAGGAGTTATTTTTGTTGGGGTTTTTTTTGTTTGTTTGTTTAGCTGCCTAAAAATTGTGATGCATTTTCCAGACACCCAGCTAAACCCATGCCCAGTAAGTATCAGAAGTTGAGCATCAATTATTAATCAGAAGACTTATATCTTTCTAGTTCTGTGCAGATGCATATTTGTTTGTCTGTGTATATATAGATAGATATACATATATTTAAAAAAAAATATAAAATGCTGCAGCAAATCTTGAAAGCCAGTGCCTGAGGCTTTGCTCAAGAGGCATAAAAGTGTCCCCAAGCCTACTGACTAAATTTAGTGTGCAATTTCAGTGCCTACACTGGGAAGATGGTGCTCTCACATCAAGACAGAGAATGAAAAAAGCTGCTCCAGAAACAATTCAGAGCATTTAAACTGGTCTCCTGTCTTGAACAGTCATTGGGAGATGTGAGGTTTTTCTTGACAGCATAGCAGTGATGAGCAATTGTACCAACAGGATGCCAGTACCACATAGTAGAAGACACAATCACAGTTATAAAAACATGGGATACAAATGGTCTTTTTCAGGCAAGGGAAGTTGGTCTTTGGAGTTTGTCTTCAATCCATTTTAAAACCATAAAATGGACATCCACCATTGCTGGCTATTGAATGCACATACAAAGGATGAGGATATGTGGATGCAAACCTTCTCCCTTCCCTTTTCTATGGCTACAGAACAGACCTTGGCCCTTGTTTATCAAGGAACAGATAATTGCCTTTTCTAACACAAAGCACAGTAGCCATTTTTCTACCAAAATGCAGCTAGAATATGTTGTCGTGGCAGTTCTGTAATGACCTAGAAATTAATGCTGTCAGGCTGGAAATAGGAACTATTTCTTTTTCAGGAAGAATGAGAATACAACTCCCTCCTCTCCTGGCCAAGTGTTCCAGCCACCACATGATCCTATCCCAGATCTTTTGTTTCATTTTACTTCAACTCAATCATTCTTGCGTCCTTTGTTCACAGAGATCCAGTTTCAATAGATGGGATAGATAGCACTCCTACCCAAATTACTGGGTAATGAGGAAGGGTGAGGAAAGAGTTGAAAGGTACTATTATACTTCCTAGCTATATTCTTATGTAAAAGAACACTATTGCTTTCATTTATTGAAAATTGCAAGGACAAGGGAAGAGCACAACCAGCTGACTCTCTGGAGGACCAGCAAATGGCCAATATGAACTAATCAGGCCATAGTGAGGCTTTGACATCCCTTGTAACCATCACCATTTAGGAGCTGAGGGATTATGGCCAGGAGCACTGGATGACCAGGAGGATTCAAGACTGGCTGCACAGCTTGGTTCAGAGACAGCTAGGAGTGCACAATATCAGTGTGGCAGCCAGTGACTTATACTGACAAGCCCAAGGTGAAAGTGCATCTTACCACAGAGGGATTTTGGGACTATGACCTGAAACATCCATGTCAGTGAAATGCCTTTGCCTAAATAGTTCATGTGATGAGACTTCCCAATATTTTCTTGGGAAATAAAAAAAAAATCATGTTAATGTTCTTACTTTATCCTAAGTCTGCATTATCTTTATTTACCATCAACCTCACTAATTTTACCTGTCAGAGAATGAAAGTATCTGAATTAATACATAATTATGCATGAAAATCAGTGACTTAAAAGTTACAAAAGTAGTTAAAACAACTACTACGAGTTTAAGTAGATAATCACCACTCGGGCCCACCCTTGCGAAACATCTATTTTTGGATGTGAATCACTGCCTACCAAAAGCTTTACCAAAGACATTGCAAGCTTGCAAGGATTTGCAGCCCCGCTCCCTTTCCGTGCAGAGCTGGCTCCAAACTGGCTGGAACGTGCGTGCATCCCAACCACGGGACCCACAGAGGGCCTGAGTCACAAAACAAAAAAGAGGCAAACTGGTAATAGTGCTACAAACTACATACAAAGCAGACAAAAGCTTAAATATGCTCAGGTTTTCTTTCTATGGCTCAGATTTTGATGACTTTAAGTATCAGCCTCCTGGTGCCCTTCTCATTATAATCTATTATGTTCCCTTGTCCATCAGAATTACCCACTTTCATATCCAAATAATATCATATTGAAACTTACTAAAATTGAAAAACACACAGTAGTCTTTCCTAATGCTCTGCAAAAGATGTGGCAAAGCACTTGGAAAACATAAAACATCTTTGTTTAACCCACCCCCTCAGGTGTTGGTGCAGATACCTCATAATGCTACAACTCTTTTTGTGCAATCTCCTTACTAACAGTTTCTTCTTTTCTTAGCCTTAACTGATATTTAAATAAGTATAAAACTGTATGCAAAATCGTGCATGACACAAATCTCCCATCAGTTTAAAACCAGGTGCCTCAGTGTGGCTCAGGTTGAGTAGGAAGGTTCCTATGGCTTCAGACCACTGAAACTAAAAGTAGAGACTGGGGTGTTTTTTTCCAGATAGGAAATTTTGCTCTGTTTCATCTTCTTTGTGTCTCTTTTAGGCCTTATCTGTCAGCCTTGTAGCCTGCAAGGTTGCAGCCAATTAGATCATGGCTTGTTTGCTATCTGTGTCAAACTAAACTTATACAAAACCACAAAATAAGGTTTGGTTCTTATCCTGATACTGTCTCATTAACTACAACGTTGCACAATTGTATCAGAAATATCTGACCCTTAGCTATAATAATTCACTAGCATGATGTCATCTAAGCTGTCATGTCAGGTATAGGAGGTACTATGCAAATAAACTCGATAACAAAATGCCTCCCTTGCTTTTGAAGGTTGACTTCAGGGTCTTAGTTTTTTGTGTACAGATGAAAGATCCCAGCCTAAGCGGCTGTGCCTCTTCATGACAACCTCAGGTTTTCAACCCTTTGAACTTGTTTTTAGGATTTTTTTTTCCCTAAAAAAAAAAAAAAGGATTTATCATTGAAAGTGTCTATATGCTTTTGCTTCCTAGTAGCAATTTGGGGGGTCAGTGCAAGGCCAGTCCCAACCTTCAGCTTTAGGTTGTACATAGAACTTTTTTTGAAAGGCCATACTTTGGACTTTGCAATATTTTACCTAATTGTACTGTAGGCCAGCCACACTTTTTCCCTACTTTTGTTCCCTCCTTTGTCATTCCCACAATTACCTCTTGTTAGCTGTAGCAGAGATATCCTGAAGGGAAGCTTTGCTTAGATGCAGTGCCCACAGGTTAGTTTTAGGGTGTTAGTTTTTTTTTTGTCCTCTGTACCATGCTAAAATCAAATTATTGTCATCTGTTCGGTTGCAGGATTTATGTATTAGCATAGAAAAGAAACCATTTTCACAGTTATAGATAATAACTTCATTGCTATTACATTTAAATATCTGATTTGAGCAAACCATGCTGTTACTCCACCTGCTTCAGTATCTTCTGTTGTGAAATCTGATGGCACATTGTCATATAAATTGGGTTTTCATTTGTGTCTCGGTCATCAGAAAGGCAGAAGTTTCACTTTCCCCTGGGTCTCATCGTTGTCTAATTTAAGAATTATTTTTTTTCTTTCCTGGATCATCCACCATTCAAGATGCCTAAGATCTGTTTTTTAATGTGTTGAATCTGAAATTTTTCCTGTGGGTTTTTTATAACTATTTTCTGTCAACTTCTGTTTTGTTCCCAGCCTGCTCACCAGACCAGAGCTGCAAACCCATTACTCCAAACAATTCCTCCCTGTTAAAAAAAAAAAAAAAAAAAAAAAAAAAAAAAAAAA
>VXBX01004435.1:721150-749005 GCA_013400415.1 Scytalopus superciliaris
GGCTCCGCACCCGCCCGGGGGGCGCCGCGCAGGGAGGGGGTCGCGCTGCCAAGCGGGTGCCGAGCCGTGTGTGCGCGGGGAGCCGGCCCGGGCCGGGATGCGGGGCTGGCTCGGGATGCGGTGCCGGGCCGGGATGCAGGGCGGTGGCAGCGGTGTCTCGCCCTGATCCCCGCGCTGCCGCGAACAAAGAGGCGTGCGGGAGGCAGCGCTGCCCGTCCGCACAAACTCCCCGGGAGCGCAGCGGGGAAGGGGCGAGGAGAGGGCTCGGCGATGGAGCCTCCCTCGGTGGGAAGAACGTGTCTTAAGATGAAAGGATGTATTCAGTTCTCCTCCGGAGAAAATGTGGTTTGTGAGGCCACTGTCAATATCTGTTCATTGTTTGTTTCTGGTTTTTTTGTTTATTTTTCTTTCTGCATGGGGCTAATCGCAACTCCTGACAACAAATTTTCTTCAAAACATCTCTTCTGGTTTAATTTTACAGTATTAGCAAAAACGAGGAGTAAGAGCCCTTGACTTTACTCTTTGTTGTCTGCGTTTGCAGCTGACTGAATTATGACTTGCACGCAGGGTTAAAAGTGCTGTCTCCTTTATTTCAGAGCTCTAGGGGAAGATGTTGTCTCTTCTGACATCTTGCGATTGAGATACCTGAGAACAGGTTCAGTAACAATCCCAAGTTCCTGAAGAAGACACTTATGAATGTATTGAAATAAGAAGCTGTAAACATTTCTCCCCCCCCACCCCCGTCGTCTGTCCTGCATAAGAAACCATAATCTGAAGCACTTCCCAGACGCTCTCCCAAATGTGCGAAGCCTGTAAAGCTCACTGTTCAAACTGGCTGTTTTAGTCAGTGGTACTCACCACGTTCGTGGTGTGTATACAATACTCTGAAGAAAAATCGCTTTCTTCTTAAAATTCCCAGAAGGAACATTTTATTATGGACAGCTTTTTCTGGATGTATATCCAGGGAGATTAATGCCTAGAGTTGAAAGGCATTTAGTATACACTGCAAAGTTGGCTTTCCCTCAGTTTTTCCAGCTGTATTGTGTCCCCCATACACTGGGAACACGCTCTGCCGCGTAAGCTGCAGATGCAGCCATGGAGCTGCGTGAACTTGTGAGCCACAGGAGAAGTGTTGCAGAGCGCTGGTACCAGACACGGCTCCACGATGTCAGCTGAGCTGTGACTGTGCCATGCTCATCACGGCGGAGCACACAAATGGAGTGACACCCTTCCTGCGGAGAGGCTGTTAAGTTTTACGAGGAAGGCTAACTGCTCTCCGGCACCTCTGTCAAGTTCTGTGCGAGATGAACGCCTGTCTCCCGAGATGTTGAAGATGTGCTGCTGCTGCTGCTGCTTATGACACATCCAAGAGAAGAAGCTTTGTAAAATGGCTCAAACCAGCTTGCTGCAGGGAAAGCAGTTCTACTGTAGGGAGTGGGTTTTCCACAAGCTTCAGCACTGCCTCCAGGAGAAAGCTAACTGCGGTGGTAGCGCTGCCAACAAACCATCTCTTGTAGCAAATTCTGGGAATAATACCAGTGTTGTCTCTGGGAAAGGAGCTGCCTGGGGTGTATTGTTGGTAGGAGGGCCCGGTAGTGGGAAGACAGCCCTCTGTACTGAGTTACTGTGGCCAAGCTCACCTGCGAACCTCCAGAGAGGCTTACATCGCCAGGCTCTAGCCTTCCACTTCTGCAGGGCCCAAGACTCTGACACACTCTGTGTTGGAGGCTTTATTAGAGGTTTAGTCACCCAAATCTGCCGCAGTGGACTGATCCAGGGATATGAGGACAAACTAAGAGATCCTGCTATTCAAAGTCTCTTGCAACCCGGGGAATGTGAGAGGAACCCTGCTGAAGCATTTAAAAGGTAAAAACAAATTAAAAAACCCCCAACCCTATTGAAAATAAACCAAAAAAAAAATCTGCTGTTTAGATCTTCCCTCAAGTGAGTCTAAGAAGCAGATAGTTTAAAACATGTTTGTTTCTTGGCTTGTTATCTCTGTCAGAGCTTGCAGACCTACCATGGAAAAACCTAACTTTGTAGTTATAGCTGACATAAATAAATATTTACTTTTAAAACAAAGTTTATTATTAATAGTGAATTTATTTACATTTGTATATTAATATCCTCAGTTGTAACTGGTGTTCTGGAAAGACTTTAAAGTAGTTGACTTCAGAGTGGAAAATACCTAGTCTCTGGCCTTCATGTGCCATAAAGGTAAGGCAGTTGTCCTTCACAGACCTGAAACAGACCTTACAGGACCCTTGAAAAAGCTTTCAATAACATGCTCTGTCTAAGAGGAAACTGGGCTAATGGATCTCTGGGTCTGATCCAGCACATCGGTTTTATGTTTGTCTAAAAATATGTGGTAGGAAAATGTCAATTAACTCCTTATGTTGCTTCTCACAATATGCACAGATTATGTCAAATCTTTATTGCTACTTATTTTATAAGTACTTCAAAGTGTTGAGCGGATCAGAAATTGATCAAGAAGGCTCACCCTGCCCTTTAGAAGGTTTGTCAGCTATCTAAGCTGAATGGAAAAAGGTATAAATATTTTGAATTTAGTGTTCCCTAACAAACCAAAGTCTCCTGAGCATGTTACTGATAATTTTGTTTCTGTAAGCATAAGGATATGTATAAGGATATATTATGTGTATATAACTGTGTGTATGTGCATAGAACAAAGTACAATCTTGAGCACAGCCTGTTCACGTGTGTCTCTACCAGTCTTTATCCCTTGGGCTCACAATGAAGGAAAATTCAGAAAGGATAAGGCTTGTCTTCCTCAACAAAGCTTCAGTTGGTTGTGCTGCCAGTATAAAACTTTTCTGGAATATTAGTTAAACAGAAATTTTTTAGGGTTGTGTAGTGATGTAACTTTTTGTGGTACGTGAGGGTTTATTGGCCGATGTTTGCAGTACAAAATAGTTCCTCTCCTCTCATTTTTTGTTTTGCTGTCCATTAAGACTGGAAAAACAAGTACTAAGGTTGAACTGTAGTGCTTGCCCTTATTGTCATGGTGGTGTAAAAGAGCTTTCTAGTTCTGCTGGCTGTTATGTCCTTGGCTGCTGAATAAACAGGGTGCATGTCTACATTGTTCTCAGTGTAGTGTCTTAAAACAAAATAGTATAAACAAAGACTAGTTCTGGATTTTTTTGTTTGTTGCTAAGTGAATATGCAACTTCTAACAGCTATCAAGGCCCTAATTTAAGGAGTATTAAGCCCTCTTAATTTCTAATGAGTAAAAACTGGGTGCAATTAAGTGTCTATAAATGGAATAGCAGACTGGCCATCTAGCTTTAGGCAGTCTTTTAAAATCATGAAGGTGGATTAATCTGGTGAGTAAGAGCCTGTTTATGTTTAAAAGTCTATTACAAGGAAATCTTACTAATTTAGTACAGGCAAGTTCTCTCTAAGAGCTGGAATGCTTCCTGCGTTCTAAACATGATTGCACAGAGAAGGACCTAGGTAAATGTCTTTAGACAAAAATGTATCCTAGAAATAGAAAATACAGAAGATACTTTTGAGTCAGACTTGGCTTTTCAGGCAGGTTTTTATGAACACAGGATTTAATGATGGGCTATTTGAGTGTTTAGGTTCGATATACAAGGGTTCTTAATTTGGCACTGGAAAAATAAAATGTGACACAACATCTGATAATAGCCTTTTCCTATTCCCATTTTGGGGCAGTGGTTGTGAACAGTTAACAGTAAAAATGCTTATGGTGTAGTACAACAACTTCAGTCAAGGAGTTGGGTTTTCTTTCTGACCCTTCATGTATTCCCTTGCTGCCCACTTACCCTGATCCCCGGCTCTCAAAAGCAGCTGTGGTAGATGGTCTTCATTCTCATATTTCAGATTTAAGGGAGATGAGGTGTTGGAGACAAGGTGCTGTACTGGGAATATAAGTTTTCAGCACTGTGGCAGGGGACCAGGAGGTGGCTGCTGACAGCAGTACCCCGGGCTTGTTCTGCTCTGTGATACCATCTCTGTCCACAAACAAGAGGAGCTTGGCAACCCCCTTCCCACCATCAAATACCTCCATCATTTGTTAATTGAGCTTTTGTTAATATATAAAGCTTGCAAGAAATGTTGAACAAAAATATAAGTTAGGATGTTTCATGGTTTCTGAGACTTGCTGCTGAGCACTTCAGTCTTCTGGTGTGTTTACAGTTCATGTTAAGTGAAAGCTGTAATGTGAAATGTGTTCTGGGAAGACTTAACAGTCAGCTGATTGCCTCTTGCATTGTGTAAAGGCACTGAAACAGCATAAAGCTCTTGTCTGAATGCTCCATCGATTTTTACCTTATTTTAGTTTATTCAGTAGAAGAGGGGAAAGATTTCTCTTTAAAGGCACTGTCAAATCTTGCTCTGCTTTTCAGGGCTGCTCCAGACCCAGCCACGTATTCATGGCCTAAAATGGAAAGACTTCTCTTCATCAGTGCTAAACAAGATTACACCGCTCTATTTTGATGCTAATTGTCCTGGAAATAGGAAGAAAGAAAAGCTTCCTAATGTCTTGTGACAAACCAGTTTCTAAACAATATAAAGTTTGTTAGTTAAAATAGTGAAATCTTCTCCTGAAGAATGTTTTTAAGTAGATTTTTAGCAATCCTGATGGTCACAGTGATGAATGTGCAAGTGATGACTCGGAGAGAAAGTTAAGATGTTTCTCCTCCTGTTTAAATGTCTTATCTTAAAATTTTCTTATACATTTATAAACTTAATGAGCCCTAAAAATTCTTTCAGGGGCAGATCTTGCAGATTTGAGGAGCTGGAAGGGCTGAACTTTACAAATATATTTAGCAAGTGTTTGTCACTGCACTGGCAATTGAGAGAAGGAACAGCTACTTGTGGTGCTGCTTTTGAGGCACTTCTTTTCTCAGGTACCCAGTACTGGAGCAGAAAGGAGTCCCAAATGTAAGGGAGGATGCTGAAACCTCACGTTCCAATTTGAGGTGAAAGTGAAGCAGAAGGGAAGCCAAAGATTGTTACAGACTCCAAAAGTTAAGAAGAAATTATGTGTTAAATTGAGAGAACTGGATTCAAAAGGTCTGTTAGCCTCTTTGTCCCTATTCATGTAGAAAAGTTAAAATCCAAATAACACAAATTTTGCAATACTATCTCTGGGGTTGTTTTGGTTTAGCTGCAGCAAGTTTATACTTCCAGTGATTGGTGGGAATACAGGCAGATACCAGTTATGCAAGGCCATGAGGACGTGAGGAATTCTGATATAAACTGTGGATAATACTGAAATTTGTGTAAACGAGGCTGTAGAAAGGCATTTCCCGTATGTTCCTGGGTTATGTTTTTCAGACAGAGGAGCTGACATTAAACACCTTCAGACAGTAGGGAAAGGCATGTAATTCCCATGTGTCGTGCTGCAGTTCTGGTTATTGATGGGAGGCAGGGCTTGGTTAATTCACAGCCCAGAAAGTGGCTTTTACTAAAAGTGTGGGCGTGGTTTATCCCGCAGAGTTAGTTTGTTTTGCAGCCATTGCTCTTGAGTTTGAGAGATAGCCATGACCAGAGCTCTTGGGGCAGAATTTAGAGATGGAACATGTCTGTTAAATAACATGGTTTTAAACTTGCACCGAACTCACCTTCAGTGTGTGTTGGTCTAGCACAAACATAAAGCAAAATCAGAGTTTTGCCTGGCTGTATTGCTGAAATTAATAAATCACCCCAAAGAAATGGTGAGTTCCCACATCTCTCAGCAGGTGAAGATGGAGCTGCTTTGCTCTCAGTGAGAGGTGAAGTTTTTTTCCATCTTCTGCATGTCTTTTCCAGGAACTTCAAATCTTGTGAGACTTTTCACATACTCAGTTCTCAGATACTGAATTTGGGTCAGTGATTTTCAAGTGTTTTTTTACTTGTGAAGTCTCCTAACATTTTATTACTAAAGTATTTCTAATAGAATTACTTTAATGGAAGAAGGTTTGATCAAAGTGGTTTTTATTGGAGGAAAAATGAAGCCGTGAATTCAGATTTCCATTTATTTGAGTTGGTAAAATTGCATTCCCGTGCAGGTAGATGCCCCTGATTAGTAGACCCAAGAAACAAAAAACTATAGAAGAAAGAAAACCACAAAGCAAACAGAAAAAGCTGCAGAACAAATCTGTGATTGCATAAGAACATCAGAGAAGTTTTCTCAAGCTGATGTTTCATCCTCTTTACCAAGAGTGAATATGGGGAAGCTGTGCCCCAGAGCTTAAATATCCTTTTTTTTGCAGAAAGGACACCAGCTTCTCTGCGTGCTGATGCAAAATTCAGTGTGCTGGTTCCCTTTGCAGCTTCCCAGGATATAACAGCTTTTCTTCTATTTCTAACTCCTGATCTCTCCTACCTGTATTTGGAAAGGGGAATCCCAGAGAGTTAACCCAGCTGGGCAGGGTGACAAGAGGCATCCACACCAAAACTTGAAATTAGTGGCACTAAAGGATTTTTTGATGTTGCAGTTTCTGTGCACTGTAGTGCTCTGTGGAGCTGAATTAAGTGTCTGTGGTGTAGCTCCTATGTCTGCATGGACAACAGATTTGCCTTGTAATAGAATGTGACCAGTAATGTTAAGTGATATAAAAAGCAGAACAGTTTTCTAGTTCTGTAGAATATACAAATATCTGTAGCCTTGATTGTAAGAAGTGTGAGAGGTCATGTAAGGTTTTCTGCCGACTGCAGGTTTGAAGCAGGGGTTTATGCTGATTAAATTTGAAAGCCTTGAATGAGTCACTCATTTGGACAGCCTTAAAGTGCAACAACTCTTGTGCCAATAGCTGTTATCTGTGAAAAGTTGCTTCTGCCTGTTTGGTGTTTTGTCTTTGGCAATATGATTGAAAACCTCATGAACAGCAGAATTGAGAGTAAAAGCCTATGAGTGTCAGCCAGCGCTAACAAGCATTTCCTCCCCCCTGGCCCTTCACCTGTATTGGCTTTCCATGCTAGTAAGGTGGGATTTTTTTCCTTTTTCTTCTCTGTTTCCACCAAGAGTGATGTATCACCAGAAGGTTGCAGCTTGTAGTGGGTTTTTGTCTTCTCTAAATTATACGGGAAAACAAGTTTTAATTCAAATTCGGCACTGTTTGTCTAAGAGTGTCAAAAACCACAGGTTTATTCAGCAAATGTTCTGTGTCTTGTTCAGGGACTTTTAATCTGCAGTATTGAAATGCCATTTTTCTTGCTGTTTATTAAGCGTAGATAAAGGAACAGATTTAGACATTGAGTTGTGTATGATAACAGATGAAGTGTGAAGAAGCTGTTCTATTTTAGTGCTCCTTGTACCGTCTTTGAAGTCAGTAATATAATTAAATTGATAACTGATAGTGTGGGCTTTATTGAACAATTAACTAGCGAGCTTTTCACTGGTTTGGAGTAGCTTATTCTTAATTGCAAGCGTGTTTTGGAGTAAATTTGAGATGAATTACAGTATCCTGACTGTAATGGGGTTTTGATATTTTATCCTATAAACTTTGAGTTTTGTTTGCTAGTGACTTAACCACCAGTAGGTGTTTCTACTGCTGTTTGCATCACCCAGGCTCTGAGACCACTGTGAAAAGACAACAGGGAGAGGCAGCACGTTGGACACAGTTAGAGATACCTTGGCTTGAGCTACTGGAGACTCCAAAGCTGCTGGGGTTTCACTCATTTTACTCTGTAAGATGTTAGTGATTCAGTATTAATCTTTTATAGGTAATAAATGTCTCAGTTTTTCTCATCCAGGTCTCAGACTGCCTGGAAGTGATCTACATCTTTTTTTCAATCTCTTTTCTTCTGGAAAGGACTGCTACAGAAGAGAGGGTGTGGATATAGATCTTGTCACTTTCTTAATTTCATAGAGCTCTAAATGATACAAACAAAGCCAAGGACTAACTGTGTCCTGTTTCATGTGAAGAAGGATCTGAATGAGTAATGTTTACAAGACCCTCTAAAGAAGAAAGTTGTTAAACTTCCAGTGTGTGTTTATTCATTTACCGCATGTAAAGTTCGAATGTGCAAGTGACTGTTTGGAACCTTGAGAAGGTTGGAATTGGACCTCAGAAAAATCATGCCCAGGATGCCCCTCCCCAGGCAGAAGAAACTGTCTGGTTTTGAGAGATGTTGGCTTCTTCTGCTCTTATGCTTCACAACTCTTAGAGAAAAAAAGAAAATCCACATGTCTAACCTGAGGTGTTTTTTCCTGCTGTAATCTAAGCTTGTCTTCTCCAGAGATGTGGAGAATAGATTCTTTCCTTTTTGGGACACCCTTTTAGGTCTTTGATTATGGCTTTATTCTTTTTCACCCGATCTTGAAATTAAATAATTACAATTTGTTACTTTCCTCAGAGGTCACATCTAAGAATGTGGCATTAAAATTCCCTTAGCTGAAAAAAGAGAATTTGTGTTAGCAATGTTTTAGATGTGTAAATAGGCAACATTCTACTTCTGTACTTTCCCAGAATTTGGTCCATTTCTACATGTTTCATTTATGCTTGACTAGAATCATGAAGCTATTTGGATCCTAGCCCAGAGGAGCTTGATCTGGTATAAGATTGAATTCTCCATTTAGTAGGAGTCATAACCATTTTCAGGTTACAGACAGTCTCATTTCAGTTAAAAGCAAGTTGTTTTGTTTATTTATGATTTCTTTTATGCTTAGAAATCATAAAGGCAGGACACCAACTGAAAACCATATCAATTAATGAGTGAGATGAGAAACTGTTTCTGTAAGAGCATGTACAAGGGGTTAAAAAGAATCTGCCAACTCAGCCTGTACTTCCAGCTCAATGACAGTGGAGTTGCAGAAGGTAAATTTAGTTGTGTGAGAGCATCTCAACACTCCTGGAGCTTCTTATTCCGAGTATTTACATGCAATGTGCAGCTGAAGCTTTAGACTTTTAACTGATGCTGGGTTTCATAGAAAACTCTGTGTTCTGGTGTTCTCCAGACTATTAGAAAGTTGAGCATTGCCTGAAGCTTAAGTACTTTGTGGCATGTTTCTCTTTAGGCTTTTCCATTAAATCTGTGGAGTTAACGGGTCACATAGCAGCAGTTAGTGTTTCTGCAAGAGCAAGTTGTATGTTCCTCTTTCATTGTATGGAAGCACAGCCTACAGACTGAACATAATACCATTTAAGGTTTTAACCTTTTCAGATTAAATTACCATAAGAAAGTTTCCCTAAGGCATTTTAATAATGACAACTTACATAGACCTTTTTGTCTTCTACTTCTATAGGCATTAACATTTTGCCTTTAATCAATGTGGCTCAGGCTTAAACCTTACAGGTTTTCCTCTAAGCTGTTTAGTGAGATGGACCTTCGTAGCAATTCTGACTTGTTAATTATTTCCCTTCCCTTCAGTTTTCTATGCACATGTTCATAGCTTGTGCAAGGGTTTAAGTTTCTTTTCCTTTCTTCTTTTTCAATGAAAAAATGAAAAAAGGATTTGTCGGATTGTGAAATAGAAAGGACTTAGTGTGTCTCATATACTGCCTCCCAAAAGTGTTAGTGAAGCAATGACTTGAAGAGGTTTCAGTTTCTTCTGTGTGAGGATGTCTGCAATGCACTGGGAACGGTGGGAAAATCTTTGTTTAGGAGCAGGAATGTTTTGAATAGTTAATGCAAGAATTGAAGAATTACCGCTCAAAAAGAAATAATCAGGCAAAAAAAGGCAAGAAAATAATTACCTTGACACAAGGGTTGAGTTGTATGTAGGTGTTCAAAGGTATTGCAGAGGAGGTGCTGCAAAGAATGGGGATGAGTAGGTTCTTGCTATGCTTGATGACATCAAAGTGTGATGAGATAGCATTAAAGAAGAACTGAAAATGGAATAATGAAAAGAAAGCAACTGGGTACATTTACATAACTGATGAAGTGAAAGGGGCAAACCAGTTGCAGTCAAAGCCCTCTCTGTGCTGCATGTTTGCAGATACCTTCACACAGAGCAAGGACCAAGAAGTCTTGTAGATAGCAGGCCATCAGATTTCTGGGCTCAGCTGTGGATGCTGTTGCTTAAATTGAGGAATAATGGGAATACAGGATCATATGTGCGTGGATCATATGGACCATCAGTGGTTGTCTTTTCCTTGTTTTTCTTGTCATGTACTAATAAGAGTGGGTAATACTGGTGTTTGTGTGAAGAAGGGGAGATGGACACCTGGCTGCACAGGTGCAAGATGGTGTGCTAAAGATCCATGATATCTTAGTACCTGAGGGAAGGAGGCATGGCAGTGTCATAGTCAAGGTTATTTGCAGCATCTTAGGAGTTGCCCTTGAAGAAAAAGGAAACTGTTCAGAAGTTCTAAGTTGGTTGAGAAAAATACCAGCAAGTATAGAGATGACATTAACAGGCAGGTAGGAATGAACCTCATGAGGAAAAACTGTTAGGAATGGGATTACAGCATGATTTCCATCTTAGAGCAGTTAATTAACAACTCTTGGTTTTAACTACAGCAGCTCTTCTGCAGCGATAGTGAGCATGATACAAGCTCTCTGTTCCTTTTCTACTTTCCTGGAGTAGCATTCAACAGAACACTGGTAAAAAGCTCAGTTTGTAGGTAAAGTGCATCTGATCTGTGACAAGAGCAATTATGTCCTGCCTCAGTTTGAAATACCCTAAATTAGGAGTATCAGTAAGAAGGAGTATTGACTCTGCCCAATCTAACAGAGAGAAACTGGATCAGTCAACAGCACACCACCACAAATCATTCTATGTTTGCATGCTTTTTTCTTTAGTATTTTCTTTCATTTTAAATTATCATAAAGTTGTCATCCACAGTCAACATTTTGTGTATAATTGGTGGAGGGGGGGAAGAGGAAGATGTAGCTTCTGTCACTTGTTCTGTTGTAGTTAAGGCTAAAACCAGATCTTACTCATTATGAAGTTATAGAATCAGTTCCAAAGCTAAATGCTTCACTGCTGTAATAGATTAGAGTCAGGTTCACATGGTGCTAACCAAACAGTGTTTTTTGAAAGTAAATTATGGAGAAGATGCAGAAAGGATCAATTGAAGATTTGCAGTCAAAACAGAGAAACTTTATCAGCTTGAGGCTGGGAGAGAAAAAAACGAAACCACACGATAACTAATATGGCCCCAGAGTGATACATGAGGAACATATGCTGTGGATTCTACTTTGGGGAATATGGGAGAATAATTTTGAATGGGACACATCAGAGCTGTTCCATCTGTTGCCTCTTCAACTGAGACAGTGCAATTAAAGGTTAGGATAGTCCATTTTACTTGACAAAATAAGATGGGAAAAGATACATGATAACACAAACATGGTAGGGAAGCTGTCTTAAGTGTTTGACTAGGAAGGTAAAACCTTAACAGCTTTTCATCTGGTATTTGTGCAGAGGATTTTCTCAAAATGAGGTTGGACAGTATAATCCTGCAATCAGTTCAGCAGCTGAAGTGTGGGGAGCTTTATGATGACATGGGTAAGAAATGAGATAGGCAGGTATAGAGCAACTTGATTAGGGAATAATCAAGATTTCCAAACATCTGCTGTTGGTTAGCCTGGTTCCTCCAGGCAGGTAATTCCAGAACACCCTGTTCTGAAGAAACAGCCACAGCAGCACCTCTTCTTCCTGCTATCCAGTCAGCAGTGTTGGGGGGGGTTTCCATTCGAAATGAAATGTGTAGGAAAACTCTAATTAGTTTGGGACTTGTCAGACTAAACTGCCATCATAATGGTGACTTCTGTGTCATGTGCATTAATCTACTGTATTCTGCTATGTGATCATGGAATAATAGAACATAGGGCTGGCTGAACAGTGAACTAGAATACAGCCTGACAGAAGCCACACAGTTGAATGTATTCAGTGCACTTTTCTACCTGTCTCATCTGGAGTTTTTTTGTTTCCTTTTATGGTTAGCATTTCTCTCATACCTTCAAATACAGTCATATACCTGGAAAGCAATATTTGTTCCTTGCTGTGTTTATGCACTGCATAAATCAAGAGGGAGAAATGAAATGGATTTTTGTCTATCTCCAAAAGGTAGAATAATCCCTACAAATTCAAATGCCTGTAAAGCTACAAGAATTTCAATTCAGTTGTGTACTAATGTGTTCAGATAATACTGCTCATAGAAGGAGCTACATTTTTGTTTAACAAGTAAGTACTAGCTTTTATATGACTAAGGAACCAGGTGGTTAATAAGGAAAATTGAAAGGACTATAATATATTTCACATGGCTATACCTTTGTTTTCATAAACAATTTGAAACTAACTTTGTAATTTTAATACATTCTATTGCATATATAAAGTTGGTAGTTTTCTTATGGTGGTACATGTTGCATTTCAGCCACAGATTTTTGAATATTATAAAGTAAATTCTTACCATAGATGGAAAATAAGGTGCAGTATAGGCAATTCTCTCATTTCTGGTAATAATAGTTTTCAGTGAGTCTGATTTGGTGCTTTTATCTCATGTATTTGATGTAAAGTGTACTTTCTCTGACACGTATTTATTTTTTTTTAAAGGAAAGAGATGGATTTGTGGAAACAAATAGTGAAAACTTAATTCATGTTTAATTGAAAGGAAAACGTTGATTTTCGGCCGTCTTAAAAGAGCTTTGAAGTAACACATGGGGGATGACAAATTCCAGGTGTAAATATAAATAACAGCAACTTAGACAAACAGCTCAATAACTAGGGGTGGAGGAGGAGGGAAAATAGGGTTAGTCATGTAGGTCATGGGATGGACAAAGCAGAAGATAAGTGAGGGAGTAATCAAATGCCTTAGGTGTCATTGTACTAATGGAAAAAAGGTAAGGGGTGAACAAGCAGAACTGGAAATATTAGTATGCACTCAGGATTAAGTTAAATGCTCTAAAAGATCTGTTAGGACAACTTGTATAACTGGTATGTTTAAAAAAAAAAGTAGCTTGTTTTGTACATCGTGTGCTTGCATGTAGTTCTAGAACAAACTGAAGAAATTAAAGCCACTGAAAAATCTGTGATTTTTATATACATATGTATATATATATACACCATACCTATACATAGTTTTATATGTGGGTTTTCTACTTAAAGGTTTGTTGGTGAGTGTTATCTTTCATGGGCTGTAAATAAAACTATCTACCAACTACCCATGAGAGCATCTTGTGTATCTAAAAGTTTGCCTGCTTTGTCCAAGTAGAGTAGTTGGTAACTAAGAGAGATTCCCACACCTCTAAACCATGTCTTTCCTAAAATACAAGTGTTTTGCTCTACCAAATCTGCAAGCTCAAGTAAGCTAAGCTGCTTTAAGATAACAAATGAAATTATCCAAGGCATAGAATTTGGATGATAATGTCTACATCGTTGAAAAATTTGAATAACAAAACAAGCAGGAGATAAACATCAGCTGGAAAAGCATGATAGAAGCAGGAGTCTGCCGGTGACCATGCTGCTGATGTCAGAGAGGAGAAAATAGCTGGTGGGAAGACATAAATTTGCTTCAATCAGATTGGAGAGAATGAGCTGAGAAAATCAAAGCAATCTTTCAGAGATAGTGACTATGAAATGATCTTAAGTGCGTGTGTTAGGTTAATGGTTGGACTCGATCTTAAAAAGGTCTTTTCCAACCTAAATGATGCTATGATTCTTTGTTTAGAAGGGGAGGAGAAAGAAGGACAAACTAAAAGCAGTGAGCTTGGGGATACTGGTGACCTGAGATAATTTGTGGGTAGGACCTCATGAAGACAAGTATAATGAAAGGAATTAACTGGAATGAACGCTGAGGTCTCAAAGCAGTTATTAAATGTCTGATTTAGTGAAACTTAACAGCTTGTTGTTCATGTGTTAAACACCAGCAGGAAGATGGTGGAAAGAAAGTAGAGCAGCTACTGAATGTGATAAGAGTCATGTAAAAATGAGGGGAAGACTGAAGGTTTGAGGTGCCTTGATCATGTTTCCTGTGAGATGCATTTTGGTCAGTAATAAAAAACGGCTCCACAGGTACATTAGCAGAAAGAAGACAATATGCACCAAATATTCGTCTGCTGTTCACTGGGGAGGAAAAACTGGTAGCAGTGGGAAAGCAAAGATGTTCAGTACTTGTTTATATTGCCATTTCCTAAAAAAACCCCGGTGATTTTGCAGTCAGCTAACATAAATAAAACTAGCAAGAAAGAGGTAAGATTAAAGAAAAACATAGCCCAGACACAACCACCAAAACAAACAAGGAAATAGAAACCCAACAGAGAATAGGTGAGAGGTTTTCGAACTGTTACTGACTGTCTTCACTGGACAGGTTTATCTTTTTCAGGATGGCTGAAAAATTCAGACTTGAAAGAAAAAGTTGTATCTTTAGTGCCTTGCTTTGCAAAGGGACAAAAGAGGCATGGGGAATTAAAAACCTGTCAATTGAAATGAAAAAATGCCAGAACAGCTAATGGGACTTTTACTTTAAACTATTTTCAAGCAGCTGGAAGATAACAAAGAGTTGAAAAACAACTCCCATCATATGACATGGTTTGGTTTTGATAAATTTAATCTAATTTCTGTTTGTAGGAGTCACAGTTCTTGTGGATAAGGGATAACCATAAATGTCATCTTGACTACAGGAAGGCTTTACTGACATGAGACTTGTACAAACAGGCTGTGTGCAAGTAGAACTATATTTGGCTGTGTGCAATAGGAGATGAGTAACTGTGCTTACAGTAATCAGCAGTAGTTCTCTTTCAAACTGACACAGCACAGTTGGTTTCATAGAGATCTGCCTTTTCTCAGCCTGTTCCTTCATGCTATCAGCTGATTGAGTGGAGGGAAATGGTTATAAGTTTGGGATACTGCTGGTTTCCTTGTAATGATCCGTGTGTTACCTGGGGGACACAAGTTACAGGAAAAGAAGTACAAGGTTTGAATTGCAGGAAAACAGATACAATTTAGACAAGAGAAAGGGAAAACTTCCCCATTACATGAGTATTGATTGGTGGAAGTCTTTAGGAATGCCTGGACTTGTATCTCTCAGGAAGGACAGATGTAGAGCTGGTCTTACTGTAGGTGGGGAAGTGGGCTAGGTGACCTCTCCATCACTATAAAACAGACCTGTGAGAGTTTATGTCCAATACATTGCTTTTTCATATTACGTGTTCGGGACAAACATTTGCATTGTTTCCTGTACTCTCCTCCTCTTTGCCTTTGGGGACACAGATTTGGTATGTCAGACTCGGAGTAGTTCAGAACATACTGTATATGTTAGCACAGATGGCAAGTATATTCCATTTAAAATGTAGTCAGGCAACCTGCTCATGGTAGCAGTTGTGAATGGGTTTCAGCCACAGTTGTCTGCCCTTTATAATAGCCAAGTTGTTTGCAAACTGTTCTGGGCAGTAAAACTATTACACCAAAATATTTGCTCTTAAGGCTTCTGTTTTCTGAGGGTTCAAGTAAATCCGCCAGCAGATCCTCAGGCAGTGCTTTATGGACGAAAATCACCTATGTATTTGTATGAGACAGTAGGAGGTCTCTAATCAATACACAGGGTCCAGCATGGCCTGTTTCTGTGTGACCAGTGGCGCTGGTCCAAGGATAAATTCTGCTTTTGTCTGGCCTGATGCCCTGGAGGTGGCTTTTGTGCTCTCCTGGTGGGGCTGCAAGTCTGCCTTACAATTGCAGATAAAATCCAGGTTGCTACAAGACATTGCAAAATCAGGTATTGAGTTGCACAAGACTTGCCTGCTGTTTCTAATTCACTCCTTCTGAAAAGGCCAGACCCTTGATTTACATCTGTGTACTTCACCTCGAGTTTTCCCAGTAGGTGATTCTCAGGGTGGGCTTTTTTTTTTTCCTTTTCTGCTTTCTGCCTCTTCCTTCGTAAGATTAACAGTGGTTGGGTGGAATTGTTAGAGCCAGTTTGTTGTCCTGCAAATAAATAATTCACTAAAACAAATAATCTATATGACTGTGCCTTAACTCCAGTATTGCACTTTGTCAGAAAGTCATAATCAGTTGCAATGCACTTTATCATGCTGAAAAATTACAGAACAGCCACCTCAATAACCTCAATAACAATGAGATATGTCGGTGTGTACACAGGTACCCACACATCAAACTGGGTCACTTCACTTTTGCCTCATACTCTGTTTTGCAGCTTTTCTAGGTGCAGAATTGCTCTGTGCTTGTAATTCTCAAATATTCCCAGTTAGTCAGGGGTTCCTGTGTGTGTATTTTTCACACAGCTGGGCGATAAGTAAGAAGCAAAGGCCTGCATTGCACATGTATATAGTGCCAGGAATTGGGGTGATACTGTACAGAAAGCAGCTGTTGGACTTGATCATTAGTTTCCCTTTTAATCATTAGCCAAAATGCATTATAGGGCAGGTAAACATACTGTTTACTGTAAGTCATCCATAAGACATAAATGCCTTGTCATAGGACAAAATAAAACTCACTCTTCACAAACAGTGCTGCAAGCAATTTGTAAAGATGTTCTGGTTTTCCTTGCTGTGTGACTCCTGCTGCTGAAAGTCCACTTGGAAAGAGGGTAATATTTCATCAGCTGAACAGCAGGAATTGTCAATTTTATTAGAAGTTAAATTCACCTTTTCTTCTTTTATTGTGACCTGTGCCCCATATGCAGTTTGGAAAACAAAAGAGAGAAATGCAGCTATTGGTGTCAGTCTGTCTCTGCTGAAGCTTCTACAGTCTTTAACAGCTTTATCTTCACTGGCTCCATGCTTTTAAATGCAAATTGGGAACTGGGGATGGTGGGGACAGACAGCTTTGATGGATTATACTGCCTGCTAACCAACCCCTGGATTATTACAATATACAAAGGAACATGTGTCTGTAAACTCATGAGGAGCAGGATGGGGTGCTTGCTGTCACTTGCGAGTATTTTTCAGGTACAGATGAATAAAAAAAAATCTGCACTTTTGCAGGTTTTGTTTTTTATTCTTAGGCATTTTCAAGCTTTTATGTTTATTCCGTGAGCAGTGGAAGTAGTGAAAACCCCGTTGTGTATAGATTTGTGCCCTTGGGCATCTCTGTCCTCAGGTATCCTGCAATGGCCTGAGCTCCTCTCTGTGGTGCCTGTATAACAATTCCTTTCCTTGTCATGCAAGCACCTCCAGCTCTTCACTGCCCTATAGAGCCTTCTCCTTCCCTGCCTGTCCCCCAACCCACTGGGGAAGATGGAGCTTCTGCTGCACCTCATTTAGAGCTGGAAGAGGCAGCCTCAGGTTTCCGCTTACTGGTTAGGATTTTTGCTAGGTCTCAGTGTGGTTTTTTTTAGGCAAAAATCCCACTGCTGCTTATGTTGCCAGCAAAAATTACTACAGCTATATGTAAATATAGTTGGTTTATTTACAGTCTCACCATGTAGTTCGTTTTCTGTATTTTCTGATAAAATGTAAATGGAAATAACTGTCTTTAAAATTACATTGTAAGGGACTGTGATAATATCACGTTGTAAAGCACTTGTAGGAAGGAAGATGCTTGTTTGCTCTTCTGAAGATTGAGACAGGTGTCTGAAGAATTGTCTATTTTTTTATACATTAGGAGTTGTTAAAACTCTGTGTATAAATATATATACACACACAGAGAGATATCTACCCATAAGTATATTTCTCCATTACTTTACTCCTCATTAATTCTTTAAATCAAATGATCAAATGAACATTGCCTTGTAAACTCTGTGAGGCATCCACATCTCATGTGGAGGATGGCACTTTGTTGGTATGTCATGTAAGGTGAATGTTTTATGAGGTTTTATTGGCAATTTTTTGCAAATATAACAATAATAATTCAGGTAAAACCCACTGTAACTCTGTTTGCTGATAGGAGTGGATCAGCTCCATCATGTTGCTGCTAACCACCGAAACTAGGTATTGCAAATACATGTTTGCAGACCTAAAGGAATTGCTTCTGTTTCAAGGAGTTGCAATCCTCATGGAGCTTTGCACCTATTTTCTGTTGTTCCATATGATCACCTGATGCTGTTTCTTGTGACTCAGAACAGTGGCGTTAATATTAACTTAATTGTAAATATTACATGTGAACTGTCTCACCTGAATATTACTTTTCCTTTTTGAAGTGCACAGAGTCTTTGGATAAGATTATGTTCTGGAGGCATCTTGGCAGGGAGGTGCTGTTGAATTCAAACAGGAGAATGCCAATTCCTGGCGTTTCAGAGCTCCCCGAAACAGAAAGAAGATGAGATGAAGTCAAGTTTAAGGACAGCCTTACCTGACAGCAGTAAAACCACTAGGAGCATTTAGCATCATTTTTAGAAGTCAGTTTGGGATGTTTAACGTGGTTTTCCGGTGCTCATGTCCTGCCATGGTGTCTTTTAACATGCAGCACTGCCAATGAGAGGTGCAAAATCAATGTCACATCCCACCTTTCCAGAATTAATCCTAAAGCTGGCTCCCTAGCCATAGTTTACGGAGATTATTTCCTCTGAAGAGAAATGTTTGGAGGCATCTCATAGTTTAAAATGAGGAGGAAAAGTTAGCTCATTACTAATTACAGAAGGAAGGGTGGAAAGAGGCTGATTGAATGTGCAGGGATTAGGAATATGGCAAATGGCTGGTGAATTTCCTCAAGGAATGCGGTGTAGAATCATACATGAAAAAGCAGGAGACTATGCATGGAATAACGATGTTGTCTGCTTTTTTACAAACTTTCTTTGGAAAGAGCAGAGTTTGTAAATTCCCGGTGCAGACCTGTGGAATGGTGGTTCTTGGCATTGGCAGCTGTAAGTGAAATCCAAGTGCTGAACTATAACCCAGTGGCGAGGAGGTGACTCAGAAGGCGGGTTATTGTTAAAGCATTGTTACACTGATTAGGAAAAGAAACATGAGACCTCAGGAGTAGCAATAAAGCAGATTTCCAAAGAAGTCATTTCCATCATGAAATTTGAAGTATTTCACGTTTTGCTAAAAGTAGCAGCACTTGGAGTGTGACAAATCAAGGGGTTGGTTGTGTTTTTTCTTGTCTTTTTTCTCCCTTGCTGCTTCTTGCCTGCTTAGGAGATGAGTTCTGTGAGCTTGTTCTGTGTGTTTGTCAGCAATGAATGCCCACAGCTGGATAGAGAAAAGGGAGCCTTTTTAGGGAGAAGCTACTTTCACCCTCTGGAAGCCATCAGACGGTTTAAGTGAGGACATAACCAAATTTCCTATACTCCAGAGACAGTCAAGTATGAGAAACACATTCATGAGAAACTAGGATTTATAATTCCTTTTGCTCCTAGAGCCACTCATTAATTGCTATTTGGCATGTGTGTGTTTGCTTCATTCTTTTTTTTTAAAGCAAGTTATGTACATTCCACTGTGACTCTTTTCTGCCTTTGTGGACAACGCTGCTATCTTTTGACTTTGTTCTGTTGTGTCTTCATGTTTTTGTGGATCCATTCTAGAAATCTCAAGGACAATCATAAGCAGAACTTCAGCATAGCCTGTGTATATTCCTTCCATGTGTGGAAAATCATGTTTGCATGGATTCAGTCAAATCAGTAGCAATCCTGAAGAATTCTGTGGGATGGCTCATTGTTCTGAGGAATTCGTATTTGCTGCAGAGCATGTAAAACATCTTTGCTCTGCATAAGTAAGTTATTATATTGCCATTAAAATGAATTCCATCATTTAAAATACCTAATTGTGCTCTTTTCTCTGGAGATTTTGTATTTTTACTGACTAGTTAGTTTTGTTGTTTTTAACGATATCCCGTTTTATATATGTATTGGATATAAAAGTTATAAAGATAAAACTATTACCCTTTCAGAAGGTAAAGAAAATCAGCTTGTAATCCTTTGAGAGGCACTCTACACATTAAGCAATCTGTAACAACGATCTGTAGATGAATCACTCTTGAGGGAAGTACTTTAAGACATTGTTAATTCCGTGTTGATTTGTATTGTTTTCCCATGTAATCAAGAAATAGTAGAGGAGTGGAATTACAAAGTCAGGTTACAGGGGTAAACAAAGAATCATAGGATTGTTTAGGTTGGAAAAGACCTTTGAGATCATCAAGTCCAACTGTTAACTCAGCTTTGCCAAGTCCATCACTAAACCATGTCTTAGAAGAAGAGACTGACTTACTGAGGGTGCCCTCAGTGCCCTCGTCCAGATCATCAGTGAAGATACTGAAGAGGACTGGCCCCAGTACTGGGCCTGGGGGAACACCATTTGTGCCTGGCCACCAGCTGGATTTACCTCCATTCACCACATCCCTTTGGACTTGGCCATCCAGGCACTTGCCCCAGGAGAATAATGTGGGAAACTGTGGCAGAGGCTTTACTGCAGCCTGGGTGAACAACATCCCCAGCCTTTCCCTCATCCTCTGAGCAGGTCACCCGCTCATGGAAGGAGATCGGGTTGGTCAGGCAGGACCTGCCTTTCATAACCTTGGGCTGTCAGGCCTGATCAGGAGCCTGGCTGCCACATAATGTGACTTCTGGCAAATTAGCACAGCACTAACTGCAAAGTTTCGCTCTTAGTTTACTTGGCATCCACTCTGAACTCGTGACAGAAAGTGTTTAGGAAGAACAGTTTATCAAAGAATTTCAAAGGGCACTTAAAAGAGAAAGCCCAATCAGCGTCTTATCAATGCCACACTTTTATTAATATTGCTGTAAGCTGGGAGAAGTCATTGTGCCTCATTTCTTACATGGATGTAAGTATATATGCGTATATTTTTCCTACTGGAATTTAAATTATGTTAGGATTCAGAAATATAAGTATTGTGAAGTGGAAAAAAGCAGAGCACAGGGAGACAAGGGTCTGTCTGTGGAACAGCATTTTATAGAGCACCATCAATATCCTAAGACTTCTTGGAAAGAAGTGGCTCAGAGAGGCTGTGGTACAAATGATGTGGAGAGGGGTAATATGACATTACTACTCACTGTCCCTCTCAGTACAGAAGCTGAAGGATATCAAATGAAACAAGGAAATTTGGGGTTTTAAATTCCAAAAGGGAAGGTTATTTCCTGTAGTGTGTAGCTAAGCTGCAGGATGTTGTGGATGCTGGAGTCTTAAATCAGTTCATAAAAGATTGGACAGACCTGTGAAAGTGTGATCCGTGAAGGGATGTTAAATGCAGAAACTCAGTCTCTGGCTCAAAAAGTCCCTGGAAAAACTGGTTGTTGAGAGTGTTGGGAAAATGTGGTCTAGTGCTTGCCCAGTGCTTACATGATTCCTTAGAAATCTGCTTCCAGCCCTGTTTGGAGGCAGGATGAGCCTTTTGATTTGACCCATGACAGCCCACTGCAGGAATTAAGCAGAGTGATTTGGGACTCTTTCCCAGAAATGATGGTTACCTTTTCTCAGGGGTGTTCCCAACAGGTAAATACTGACACAAGGATAATTTCAGATCCTCCTAAGATACTTTATAGGTATTTCGCGAGAGTCACACAGATTTTAAGTGAGATTTTAATTTAAGATACCATTTCTTCATATCTCGTAGTAACATTCATTCTGGCAAAGTAATTTTGTATGGAGAACTGTGTGAGAAGAAAATTAGTTTTGATAGAAAAAGAAATGTCTTGACATAAATAGCTGAGGGGGCAAGGCAGAGTTGTGGTGGGGGAAGGGGTGGAAAATGTGGTCATTTCCACCTGCCTCCTTTCATTGTGGGATTGGCATCACTTAGGAAAGTAATTTTAACCTTATGGCTACTTTAATTTCCTGTTCTGTAAATTGGTAGCTGCTTAACTTCCCAGCTTAGTGAACAGTGATTTTAGTTAGACTTCAGGCGTTTTCTGAAAGAGAACCTACCTGGGGAAGTACCAAAGAATTCTCAGTAGTCTTGTGCTTCTGAATAAAAAACCCAGCAGGGCAAGGGGCTTGAGATGTGTTAGGATTTTAAAAATCCATCTAGTCATGAATGCTTTCAGAACACAAATACTTTGTATTTCCTTTTCATACCTTGGAGGAAATTTCTCTTTCATCTGCTCTGCTAGATTGTGCTGTTACTGTCAGACATGGAAGATGCACCTCTGTTTCCATTTTGCATTTTGCTCAGTCAGAAAACCAGAAAATAATAATCCCTCCCCTAACAGGGCTCAGGAATAATTTCTGAAGTGAGTTTTGTTCTGCCAGTAACAAGCAAGGTTCACCTATATTCCCATTTGAGTACTTGGTTAGGTGACAATGTGTTGGCCAAAGTTTTCTGAAGATAAATCTGTTCAGTAAACAAATGATAAAAGGATTTTTATGGTCTTGAGTAAAACCAAAAATGCTTCTGATGGGCCTGCCTTCTGGACACATGTGCATAGCAAATCTACACGAGAGAGTAAACTTGAGATAGATATTTTTCTCACCTCGTTTAATTTGCCAAATCTTTGTACTAAAATGTCAAAGTTTAGTTTCCAAATGTATTTAAAGTCAACTTAGTGAAACTTTCAGGCCTAAATCACCCTGAAGTTTCCCAAAAAATAGGGTAACATGGAAATATTGAATAGGTGCATGATGGTTCTGTAGTAGCTATTTAAAGATACACATAAATGCAGAGTTACGTATGTTTTTAAGAAACACCCTTAAGGAGGGCAACAATAGATGCAAATTTGAAATTTTTAGCCACGCAGTCAGATGTGTTGTTAGACCCCATAGCATCCTGAGGATGCAGATAATCCATTTTCAGTAATGGGAGCTTGGCAACTTCAATATAAATAAAAGCTAATACATCAAAGTCACTACCAAGTGTCTCAGTCTGCTGCTAATTCGCATTTTATTTGTGAAAGTAAAGCAGCAACTCTGTTCATTGTAAACCTGTTATTCATTCAGACTTGAACTCTGAGCTTTGATATTTCGTGTGTCTTTTAGACTTCTGCTTCATGACCAGCTGTTGTTCAATATTAGTTTGTGATGAGCAATAACAGCAGCTTTGGCAGAGGCAACAGCAGTGAAATTCTTAAACTTTTAGGCCAAGTAGCTTCTTTCTTAGTGAAGCAACATTTTTCCAAGTCTTCTAATTAGCACTGAACACCATTACATAGTTCTAAAGTATTGTTATAAATTATAAGTTCGTGAAAATGTTGCCCAAACAAGAATTACATCACTACCCATTCAAAGTATCTCTGTTAGTTCAATCTGCTTCAGTATTTTCCATGGTAACTATTTAAGAAAAACTTTGCATTTTAAGTTGATCGCAGCTTCACCTTGAATTACTGTTAAACGTGCTTAAAATGCCAATTTTGTTTCCTCTTCCTGCCAGGTGCATTCTGCTCCCCCTCCTGGGAATGAAGCCCCCTCAGCAGAGCCTCTTCATACTCGTGGATTCTGTGGACGAGGGCTGCAACGTCTCCGAGGGCGAACAGACTTCCACGAGTCTGTCTGGAACGATCGCAGAGATTTTAGCGAGCCACTTTGAGTTCTTCCCTCCCTGGCTGCTCCTCCTGTGCTCTGCCCGCAAGCAGAGTAAAGCTGTTACAAAAATGTTTACAGGTGAGTGCAGAGCGTGGGAAGTGTCTGGTACCCTGACTAGGATGTTGTATTTACCAGACCCTGGGTGATGGTTGAAAGCACCGCTGAGTCCTTGCTTCTAAAAAATGACAAAAACAGACATCCCGGTTTGCCAAGGACTAAAGGAAGCTTAAATCAGCTAAGCATTTTGGAGTTAAATTATATCTTTGCAATGCACCTGCAGGGAATAGGGTTGCTTTGAGTTTTGCTCTCGCTTTGCACGTTTTATAAGGCTTTGAAACAGTGATGTGTAAGTACAGAAGTCTGTCGGCTGTGCACACCCATTCCTCACAACCTCTAAAGGTTTTTCTTTCATCTGCCATTAAACTCTCTCCCCACTTTTGCAGAAAGTGGGTAATAATCTCTGAAGGTGGAGTTGGAGAGAGGAACAATGTAGATGTGGATTCTTGGAGCGTGCTTTTGGCAAAGGTTGCACAGTAAAAGAATTCTTTACAGCTTCTTCATCCAGGCTTCACTGTGTCATGAGAACATTTCTTCACTGTAATGACATTGTTACTGGAAGTTCCCTGAAATTTAATAAAAGGCAATATCTAGACTGGATTCCAGGCCTATGTGTAAAGCCTGTTTGTATTAGGGACACAATTAGGACAAAAATGTGATTATAGAACTCAGACCCATAGTCTTGCTCATTTCTGCAGTGGCAAAAGGTCAATGGGATAATTGCATTTTGGAATAAAGTACTGTATTAATCAGTGGCAGACATGAAGACTGGTATTTGGGGGCATGTGAGAACTAAAAGAAACTTTGAGGTAGCTTCACAGGGCTCCTTTGGACATTCCTATGGGAATAACTTGGTCAAAGTTTGGCTGATTAGATACCTTGTCATTGCCAAAAAAACAGACAAAACTTTTTTTCCTTTCCACTGAATCATATAATGTTTCAGACTAGTCCTAAAAAATTATTGTTGTCTTCTAAGTGTATTTCCAGATGGAATTCCTGACAGGAAAAATCAGCAGAACTAATGGATATGCCTTGAAAATAAATTTAATTTCAGTGAGTTGATTTCTCATTTCCACAGAGCATGACTTGATGAATAGCATAAAGGAAGTTGGTGTGGGATACTATAATCCCATCTTCACTGTGGAAAAGGTATAGCATAGAAAGAATTGGATACAAATTGAGAAGAAATTATAGGGTCTGTTCGGAGGAAGTGGTGGTTTAGCCACTGTGAAAGAAAAATGGGGCATTACAGCCACTGTGATGGCTGCCCATTTAATACACTGTTGAATGATTTTCCTGCTGGCAGCCAATATTCAGGTTTGTAAAAGGTACAGTGAGGATATGAGGAGCATTGCTGAAGCTCCTGTTAACTTCAGAAGCATTGCAACTTTGTGTTGTCCAACTGGAGATAATGTGGGCTTCTTTTCTAAAGCCTAAAAACGATTCACTAACATTAAAGTTTCTACTGGGGCAAACTGTTCTCCTTCTTTGTGGTATTTGAATGTTTGCTTTTAGCTGAACCAGTTTTTAAAGCTATTTATATTTAGTTGGTAGGCAGGCAGAATTGAAGATCAACAATGAGTATCTGGAACAAAAAAGAAAAAATCGGTTTCACTGTAACTTTGTATGACAGATTGGAATCCTTTTAGGATTGTTTAAGGAAAATGCATCCCGTCTGCATTCTTTTTCTGCTAAAAAAGCTTTGGAGTACAATATGAAATGTATATTAACCCATATTAATTTGTCTGCAATCAGTTTATGTCCGTTTTCACTTAAGGTTTTAATGCAGTGAAAAGTTCCCGCAGATCTCTCTGGTTTAGCTTTCATTTTGGCAAAGTGTTATTGATGACTGCAGGATTGCTGCAGTGGCCTTGTCCTGGCCATGCTCTTTTTTGGGTGTTGAGTACAGATGAGAGTTCTGCAAGCATCCCCTGAGCCAAAAATAGCCATGACATAGAAGACAGAGTCCAGTCTTTCTCATCCACCATCATCCTAGCGGTGAATAACCATGCCTAACACTCTAAGAATGAGAAAAGGAGGAGGGGAGTTTATTCTGGTCCTCTTTGTTCTTTCACTTATTTATGAAAATTGAATAGTTGTGCCTGCGTCTGCTGCAGCTTGTGCTCTGGGCCCTTCTGAATGCCCAAATTCTGTAGTAGCACAATGTGTTGCAGATTTTTTTCCCTCTCACCCAGATTCTCAGCTTTCATTAATTTAAAAAATAAATTAAAAAAAAAAAGAGGGGGGGGCGGGGGAAAGTTTTTGCCTCTTGTTGCTGCAGAGCCAACCTCAAAATTATGAACCAAATGTAAAATGATACCTGCATGAGTCTGTGGTCTCCCTCCACAGTGAGCAAAAGCCAGCTGAGTGAGTTAAGGAGGGGAACAGATAACGCCTGGCCTCCTGCCTTCTCCTGCATGTGCCAACTCCCACATCGTGCCTGTTTGCTTTTTCTAATGACTTTTCCCCCAAATTTAACAATTCTGTCTTGCACCCATAGTTATCCACAGTGTCTTCCACATCATCATTTGTTATCATTTGGCTACAAGTATAGACAGTCAAGCAGCTACATTAAACACAGTCTTTCCAACCTGAAAGTGGCACAGAACATCCCTTTTTTTTTTAAGCTTCAGCTAATGAGCTAATTAAAATGCTTCTCCTAAAATGAGACTAAATCTTGAAAGCACAGGAGTTGTTCTTACAAAGCTAATTTTCTTTCCTGAAAGTCCATCATAGTGGTTGTAAAACTTGAGGCATTTTAAAATCAGGCAATTTTATTTAGGTGTGCGTGAACAGCAGATAATTTGTCATTAACAGCACAAAGGTAAATAAACAAAAGTGCATATGTAGAAGTGCTCTAAAAGCAGAGAGGTTTTTTTTTAATAGGCATTTGCCTAATTTCTTCTTTTTTGCTGCACAAGTAAATCAAGTATCTGTGGCATCTGGTTTGATTATACCCCTCAATTAAACACTGACATTCTTCCAAAGAATTCCTGTTCGTGGATGAGGCATAAATGCACCAGTGAGGTACAAGCCCTGCAGGTGTCACATCTCAGGGAGCCGTAGTTTTCATTAAAGTAATGTTAAAATATCAGAAAGATCCTGGAAACTACAATAAAAAGAATCAAAAGTGGAGGTGAAAGGGCTTGGTTTAGCCCCAGAGGCAGCTTAAGTTCCATTCACCACTTGTCCATAGGCAAAACCAGATAGTATCATTCGTTTTCCGCTCCTCCTTTTATCTGTTGTTCTGTTCCAGCCAGTCAGATATTCTTAAGAATGATATTTATCCAAATTTATTCCTCATTGGAAATCTTGGGAACATGTCTTTCTCCTGTCACTGCTACTGACTGGTTCTGATCTGAATAGATGTGGAGAATTGTCTTTCTTACAGCCTGTCTGAAAGCAAAAATACAAGCTAAACTTTAGAGAGGAATACAGTAAAAAATCACAGCCCAGCTTCTGTGCATCCAAAAAGCTCACTGGTGATTAAAGCTACTCGGGCACTCATATTGCTGAATCCCCAAATCAGAGCAGTTGCCTGATTTGGAGCTGAGCCTTTCTTATTAGTTGCCATTCCGGAAAATAAATTAAATCACTTCAGGAGAGATTGCTTCAGAAATGAAAAATCTAAGTTGTCTTCTAATTTTTCATTGTAGAGTGGAATTTATTTGGATGATTCATACTACTTTGAAGACTTTATAGTTGAATTCTTACTATAAAAGATAAATTTTATATATTTCTGTAGTTGTAAAATTTGCTTCTATAACATTAAAGCTTTGGAAAAAAATTATTTGTCATTTTGGTTTGGGTTTTTGGAAAGATAAAACATTTAAAAGGCTTGGGAAATAAACATGGTGCTTTTAATTACTGTTTCTTTTCATTACCATTTTGAAAGCACTGTACTAGGGAATTTCATATTTCCTAGTAAAAAAGTTGTGTGTGAATTTGGAACTGAATTGCCTTTTAATTAAAAAAGGAAGACTAAATTGTTTTAAATGAACTGTTACCTGCAAATCTAATTAAATAAACTTCTGTGCAATGACACGGACCGGTGAGAGCAGCAGATTTTCAGCCTCAGTGTCTCGTGGCATCTGCAGTCGATGCAGTCAGATTTGTAATGCACAATATACTGCAAATGCTCTAAAAGCTAAATGTGCTGCTGGAGTTATCAGGTGCATTTTACTCTGCTGGAAAAGTAACTCTTTTTTCAGCATAAGTGGCCACAAAAATACCCAATTTAATATATGTTAGATCAGCAGTGTGAATTATTAATGCAAAATCATTGCAGTGTTTGTAATCATTTAGATTATTCCAAAGTTAACAATTCAGTTAAGTATATTAAAATGTATTTAAAACTTTCATAATTTACTTATGTAAATTCATCTAAAGGTATGGAAGTAGAATGATATTTTAAGAATTTACTGGAACTTGCTAGTTAATAGCTTATTTTTTTATTATTAAAGTTTGAGAAGGTTGGCATACTATAAAAGTATTTATAGCCAAAATACTTCCCCCCCCCCCCCCCCC
>VXBX01004435.1:749015-772268 GCA_013400415.1 Scytalopus superciliaris
TTGAATGGCCCTAGACCTTGCCAAGAAATACATTTGGAACTGATTTCTTTACAGAACTGCCAGAAATATAATAAATCAGGACAATCCATATTGGAGCTCTCATTGGGTTGAAAGTGATGTGTTGTATGAAAAATTCGAACAATGCAAAAAGCAGGGTCGTGGGACTGCAAGTCCCGTCCACTGCAACTCCTGTTTTGTGGACCTTAAGTAGTTCATGGGAATGCATCTGAAACAAAATGAGCTTTCTCTTAATGTTTGGTGCTTCTTATCCATGAAAGTGACTTATTGTGTGGGGCAGGGCTTGAAAAGCCAGTTTGCAGGATCTTTCTTTGGAAACATAAAATGAGCTCATTTAGACAGATATTTGGGGCAAAAAGCCATGGCTTTATTTGCCTTCTTCAAGCTAGCAGCAAGAATTTGAGACTTCAAAAAAATCTGTAAGGCCTTTTTTGACTTATTTTCTTATTATATATAGTAAGGCATGGTGCAGTTGTTAACAACCTATTTCTGTCCCAAAGTCTGCTACAATGGCAGTTTGTTAATCCCAGCCCCTAAAGAGCATTTCATCCCTGTGATGGGTGAAGGTCTGTGCTTCTTGGTATCCAAACTTATTTTCAGATACGAAACACAGCATCTCATTTACAAGGAATATATGGAAATATTGCAGAAAAAAAAATACAAAAATCCAATCGCTTTTTAGCTTCCATGAACATACAGCCACTCAAAGAGTTTTACAACTGCTCTGAAATCTTCTGAAATTTATTTACTTGTCTGAAGTGCTTTGATATTTGGTATGTCTCAGGGAAGTACAGATCAGGGTAATATTTTTAACCCTAATACAGAACAAAGTGATCAGTGCATCGTAGAATGCTTTGGAAGAGACCTTAAAGACCACTTAGTTCCAAGCCCCCCACCATGGACAGGGCCACCTTCCACTAGACCAGTTTGCTCAGGGCCTCATCCAGCCTGGCCTTGAACACTTGCAGGAATGGAGCATCCACAATTTCTCTGGACAATGATACAACCTTATTTAAAGGGAAAAAAAAAATCCAAACACACCAACCCTTTCTTTTTTAACTTTTTTATTTGGAGGGCTTGGGTTTTTATATCACATCCAAAATGGTTTAGTTCACTTTCCCATCCGTTTTGGGAAGCAAAATGAAAATTGGGTTTTCAAAGAATTGCAAGATGAGAAAGTGTCTTTTGCTTTTGAAGCACATATACAGGGACTGAGGTGCTTAAACAGTTATCCCTCTGCAAGTTTTCCTGGGAAGGCTGGGAGTCAGGGGAGGTGAAGTGTGATCATTAGTCAGGCAACACTGAACATCAGCTGAAATCCCAGGATTGCTGTTGTGCCAGTCCATCAGGGGTTTTCTCATTGTGGCGAAGTGAAATTACTGGAAAAAAACCACTTGAGTAATGTAAAAATAGAAATAGCTTACATTTGCAGGTATGTATTGGAAGGAAGGATGTGGGCACGGGATTAATGTGAGAGGCTGGGGATTTTGTGAGCAGGGTCATTTATGACTGAACACTTCGAGAATGAGTTTGCAGAGCTCTCTGCCTGTTGTCCCTCAGCCAAGTGACAGGTTCAAGTCAGCACTGGGAGAAGCAGAGCAGTTCAAAGGAAGGTGAGTGAATGGGGTGGTTGTATTTGCTCCAAACTGAGCAAAGCAGAGCTGTGCCCTGGGCACGTGAGCCAAGCAAAGGGACACTTGTCGCTAATTACAGCTCCGTGTGTGCATGTGACTGTGAATCCATGCACCATGCAATGCCCTGTTTTTAATGTTATTTTTTCACTTCTGTGTCTTCTGAAGGATCCTGACCCAGAAACAGCCTTTCACTTCAAGTGGAAGCTTGGGATCTGCAGAATTGAAGGGCACTGTCTGTTCTTACTCAGCAAAGTTTTTTATTTGGGTTATGTGCAAGAATTAAGGGCTTCGCAAAGTTACATACAGAATATTTTAATAAAATGCATAGTAAATAGATGAATTATGCTACTCTGCAGGTCAGGTTAGGACATTGCTTGAATTTGTGGGAAATTACGGTGGATAAACATGGTTCTATGTTTCTTTTGAGAGCCAAAAAACCCCCAACAAACCTCTGGAATGGAAAAAGATCGCCCCCAAAATAATTACTATTTTCCTCCTGGCGTTCTCATTCAAAAATCTTCAAGTAGTCAATCTTACTTGTGTAGTCTGAGCCTCTGAACTGACTGTGCAAATCCTCTCCAGTGATCTTATTTTGGAGAGAAGGATGATTTTGTTTTAGGTTTTCTATTGGTTTAGCCCTGTTCAGTTTGTAATGCTTCCATAATTAATAAGGAAAGCAGAAATATTTTAGTAACACTTCCATAGTTTGCCTCTCACTTCTGATCGGTTGTGTTTGTACAGTGCTCGTGTAGACTAAACAATTAACAGAGTGAGCTTAATGGGACATTCAGAGCTTCTGCTGAAATCACTGGGAAACAAAAAACACAGCTCTGTTATCAGCCTGAATTGCTGTCAGAACAAGCTCACAGACCAAGCAGTTTGATCCACAGAGTGTTCAAACGCAATAAAAACATAAATCTAGAAGCAGTGCACTTCAGAGGCTCACTTAAAATGATTTGTTCCGTGGAGATGGGGCCAAAATTGAATTGAATACATTGATCTATGGTTGCTTTTTCCTTCGGTATAATTTAGAAGTTTAGTAACTGCTTTGGTTTGGAAAGCAGAGTTGGGCTTTTTCCCTGACTAGCTGAGCTGACGGTAAGGAAATGTGTGCAGTGTGCTGCTCTGGAGGAAGGGATTACAGCCTGGCCCTGGAGAAGTGAGGGACAGTTCTGGGCTGAAACGCAGTTGTTGAAGCTGCTGTGTCTGTGACCTCTGTGGTTTTCCCATAGGTTCCGGAAAAGCAGCGTTCAAACACTGTAATGTGTCACTGGAGGGTAGGTCTTCATCAAATGCTTGCCTTGGCCCTACCAAAGCAAATGTTTGAAGCACGAGAGGTAGCCGTGTATCCATAAAACTGCATCTTTATTCCACCTCATTCCCAAGAGTCTTACGGCGGCTCTAGGGAATTCTTTGCACATGCTGCTAAGAATAGTGTCCTTTGCTTTGAGAGGGGAGGGGACGGGCACAGTCTGCATGTATGAAATAATTTCCCCTTTTCCTCTGAAGAGTAAACAAGCTGGAAAAACAATGAGATCATACAACCATGAGGAAACCTGTTTCCTTTTACAGTGAGTCACCTACCAAAGAATCAGGGTGTTTATCTAAAGCTCAGTCCTCACTTGAAAAAAGCAGGTGATTTTTGGTGCACAGAGATCTAAAGATATTTAAAACTATTTTTGAGTGTCTCTCCTGTATCATAAAAGCTTTTAAAAGAAACTGTGGTGGTCAAGCTAGTGTTTTATGTACATTTCATCATGCGTATGCAGCAGGTGTGTATAACCAGTTCTGTAATTAAATTAACATAATAATCGTCTTAATATAAGTAGCTGAAAATTATTTGGAATTCCATTGTTAACCACATTGGGGAAAGGATTATTCCTTAATAATATAATAATACTTAATAATCTTATTTTGGTTGCAGTTCTGATGGTTTTGCTTAAGTATTTAGTATTGTCAAAGGTAGACACACAGTGCCTAACTCAAAGTGATTTTCAATATTTTCTGTGTTAATAGCACATCTTCTTACAGTGATGATGATAAAAATGCAGCTATTATCAAAGTTTTCTGCTATTATAATTGATTCACACTCACTATGCTTACAGGAGGAATATTTTATTGTGGGTGTTTCCCACCCAGAAATGTCTTTTAGTTGCCTTTTTTTTAACATAGGGCTAAGCAGAACTGGATCAGAAATAATTATAACTTTCTTTCCTCTTAATAGGTTTTCGAAAAATAAGTCTGGATGACCTTCGAAAGGCTTATATTGTGAAAGATGTGCAGCAATACATTCTGCATCGCTTAGACCAGGAAGAAGCCCTGAGACAACATCTCACAAAAGAAACGGCAGAGATGCTGAATCAGCTTCACATCAAAAGCAGCGGTTGCTTTTTGTATCTGGAACGTGTCTTAGATGGAGTTGTGGAGAATTTTATTATGTTGAGAGAGATCCGTGATATTCCAGGAACGTTAAATGGCCTATACCTTTGGCTCTGCCAGAGACTTTTTGTGAGAAAACAGTTTGCAAAGGTCCAGCCTATTCTTAATGTAATTCTTGCAGCCTGTAGGCCCTTAACCACCACGGAGTTGTATCATGCAGTGTGGACCAAAAACATGATGCTGACGATGGAGGACTTTCAACGCAAATTGGATGTCCTGTCAAAAGTCCTTATCGATGGCCTGGGAAATACAAAAATCTTGTTCCACTACAGTTTTGCAGAGTGGTTGCTGGATGTAAAGCACTGTACACAGAAATACTTGTGCAACGCAGCGGAAGGGCACAGAATGCTGGCCATGAGCTACACCTGCCGAGCAAAGGATTTAACACCATTAGAAGCTCAAGAGTTTGCGTTGCATCTAATTAATTCAAATTTACAGTTAGAGACCTCAGAGCTGGCTTTATGGATGATATGGAATGGCACGCCTGTCAAAGACTCCCTGTCAACCTTAATTCCTAAGGAACAGGAAGTATTGCAGTTGCTGGTAAAAGCTGGTGCTCACGTCAACAGCGAAGATGACCGTACGTCTTGCATTGTCCGGCAGGCTCTAGAGAGAGAGGACTCCATTCGCACCTTGTTAGACAACGGAGCATCCGTAAACCAGTGCGATTCCAATGGGAGAACGCTCTTGGCCAACGCAGCGTACAGCGGCAACCTCGATGTCGTCAACCTGCTGGTTTCAAGGGGAGCAGATTTAGAGATAGAAGATACTCACGGGCAAACAGCACTTACCTTGGCTTCCCGGCAGGGACACACCAAGGTTGTCAATTGCCTGATCGGGTGTGGGGCCAACGTCAATCACACGGATCACGACGGCTGGACGGCGTTGCGGTCTGCGGCGTGGGGAGGGCACACAGAGGTGGTGTCTGCGCTCCTTTACGCAGGAGTCAAAGTGGACTGTGCAGATGCTGATAGTCGAACGGCGCTGAGAGCAGCAGCGTGGGGGGGACACGAAGACATTGTGCTGAATCTGCTGCAACACGGCGCTGAAGTCAATAAAGCCGACAACGAGGGCAGAACGGCGCTGATTGCGGCTGCGTACATGGGGCATAAAGAGATCGTGGAGCACCTGCTGGATCACGGTGCAGAGGTGAACCACGAGGACGTGGATGGAAGAACTGCGCTGTCTGTCGCTGCGCTCTGTGTGCCGGCCAGTAAGGGACATGCTTCGGTGGTCAGTCTGCTCATCGACCGCGGTGCTGAGGTCGACCATTGTGACAAAGATGGCATGACTCCACTGCTCGTGGCTGCCTATGAAGGGCACGTGGACGTTGTTGATCTGCTTCTAGAAGGAGGAGCTGATGTTGATCACACAGACAACAACGGCCGCACACCGCTTCTGGCAGCAGCCTCCATGGGCCATGCTTCAGTTGTAAATACTCTCTTGTTTTGGGGTGCAGCTGTTGATAGCATTGATAGCGAAGGTAGAACAGTTCTGAGCATAGCATCTGCACAGGGCAATGTTGAAGTAGTGCGGACTCTGCTGGACAGGGGGCTAGATGAAAATCATAGAGACGATGCAGGCTGGACACCTTTGCATATGGCAGCTTTTGAAGGTCACAGGTTGATATGTGAAGCTCTTATAGAACAAGGTGCTAGAACAAATGAAATCGATAATGATGGACGTATACCTTTCATATTAGCTGCACAAGAAGGTCACTATGATTGTGTGCAGATGTTACTGGAAAATAAATCCAACATTGATCAGAGAGGCTATGATGGGAGAAATGCTCTCCGGGTTGCTGCCTTAGAAGGTCACAGAGATATAGTTGAACTGCTACTCAGCCATGGAGCAGATGTGAACTACAAAGATGCTGATGGCCGACCAACACTTTATATCTTAGCGTTAGAAAACCAGCTTACAATGGCTGAGTATTTTTTAGAAAATGGTGCAAACGTAGAAGCAAGTGATGCTGAAGGAAGAACAGCACTCCATGTTTCCTGCTGGCAGGGCCATTTGGAGATGGTACAGGTGCTGATAACGTACCATGCTGATGTGAACGCTGCAGATAACGAAAAGAGATCTGCTTTGCAGTCTGCTGCATGGCAGGGTCATGTGAAGGTAGTGCAGCTTCTCATCGAGCACGGGGCTCTGGTTGACCATACATGTAATCAAGGTGCTACTGGACTCTGCATTGCAGCCCAAGAAGGGCATATTGACGTTGTCCAGATATTACTGGAGCATGGTGCTGATCCAAATCATGCCGACCAATTTGGGCGCACAGCTATGCGAGTCGCAGCTAAAAATGGACACTCTCAGATTATCAAATTACTGGAAAAATATGGTGCATCGACTCTGAATGGCTGCACTCCATCTCCAGTCCACACAATGGAGCAAAAACCCTTACAGTCTGTCTCCTCTAAAATGCAGTCCTTAACGATGAAGTCCAATAGTTCAGGGAGTACTGGTGGAGATATGCAGCCCAGTATGCGGGGATTATCTAATGGGCCTGCGCACGCCTTCAGTTCTCCTTCCGAGTCCCCTGATTCTACAGTTGACCGTCAAAAGTCATCTTTATCAAATAATTCCCTGAAAAGTTCCAAAAATTCTTCTCTCCGCACCACGTCCTCGACGGCAACTGCTCAGACGGTGCCCATTGATAGTTTCCACAGCCTGTCGTTCACGGAGCAAATACAGCAGCATTCCCTGCCCCGCAGCAGGAGCAGGCAGTCCATTGTTTCTCCTTCCTCCACAACTCATTCCCTAAGTCAGAATCATAATTCGCCAAGTAGTGAGTTTGAATGGAGCCAAGTAAAACCTAGTTTGAAATCAACTAAGGCTAACAAGGGGGGGAAAACAGACAACTCCAGCAAGTCTGGGTCAGCTGGAAAAAAGGTAAAACAGAATAGTTCCTCCCAACCCAAAGTATTAGAATATGAAATGACTCAGTTTGATAAGCGAGTACCTATTGCCAAATCTGGCACGAGCATGCCACTTAAATCAATGCCGGCAGAGCCACAGTGCAAAATTTTGGTCCCTCCAGCTCAACAAGAAGTTGGTCGATCTCAGCAACAGTTCCTAATTCACCAACAGAGTGGAGAGCAGAAGAAGAGGAATGGGATTATGACAAATCCAAATTACCATCTCCAGAGCAATCAGGTTTTTCTCGGCAGGGTTTCTGTCCCACGAACAGTGCAGGATAGAGGGCATCAGGATGTACTGGAAGGTTATCCTCCTGCAGAGACAGAACTCAGCCTTAAGCAAGCCTTAAAACTTCAGATTGAAGGTAGCGACCCAAGTTTCAACTACAAGAAGGAAACACCATTATAAAAGGTAACTTGCCCAGTCTCAAAGGAACTAAATGCCTGTATTTCATCATGTGCATTTAAAAGACGCTAAAATTACATTTATTATCATTTATCTTCATAATTGCTTTCATAATGAAATCCATGAATGTTAAAATCTTAACCTGACCAGTATTTGTTTTGCTGTCATTTAAAAGCATCAGCTGCAGAGGAATTGGATCACTGTCATGTTTTCTGTTGAGTTCAGATTGCTCAAATTGTGTCCCAGTGATTTTGATACATGAATCAATAAAAGAGCAATTTTCTCTTAGCATTGATTTTGAAATTTCAAACATAAGGAATTCTAATATGTGATGTTTTCAGATACAGCCATTATTTCATTATTTACAAAAATGCTCTTCAGGAAGTTTCTGAAGGTTCTTAAAGTTATGAGCATGCACTCTTCTGAATGTGATTTCAAGGGTGAAATTAATGTGATTATCTACACATTAAAAAGTTAAAATGCTGTTCTAAAACTGTATATTTCTGTTACTATAAAGGTAACCCTCCTATAAAAGGGGTGGCTTTTCTCAGAGCACGATTAGAAACTATGCTGTGGTACCAATTCTCAGATCATTCTGTAGTTCTTAATCTGTGGAGGTCATTTAGATTTCTCACTTTCTCTCCCATATTGAATTTTAAGCTGAAAAAGTAATTATAAGTGGCTTTTTTAGACCTGAATTGGCAGTGAGTCAGCTAAAATAGTTCTATTTGTCTCCCTCTTCCTATTGAGTTTCATCTTTTTTTAGGGTATTTGGAATGTGTTAATAATTAATATATTTTCTATTTGAATTTCAGAGAAAGCAGCCTCTTTATGAAATGCATGCCCATCTCTTACTGCTTATTTGCTTGTTTCTGAAAACATTTTTCATGTGTAAATGCAGCGTTTTGAACAGCTCAAACTGCTGCTCCTTAGAACAAGAATGTTCTTGCCAGCTGACTCAGGTCATCAAAGATTGCGTATTTCCAGGACAATGGCAGGTGATGCAGAATCCACAAATGGGAGGTTTTCAGCTGTCAAAACCACACAGATGGGAGTTTTCCCAAATTGTCCTGGAAAATTATCTCACTTTAATGGAAGAAGTGACAATGTAGCTGAGATCCCTTGTGAATTGCAGAGCGTTAGAGTCTTGTGCAAGACCCTAAGTTGGGGTTGGCATTTTGGTTAAATGAAATTATCTGAAACAATAAGGTGTTTCAAAAACATACGTACTAGAGCCTGCACATTTGTAAAATGCAGATATTAGCAAAGGGTCAGATGAGCTGTGGGGCAGGAAGAAGTGATGAGGCAAGACAGCAGGAACAGGCATAGAAAGGAATCATCAGGTAAGAGAGAAAGGGCCCTAAGTCTTCTTTTAAGTTATAAGGATTTCAGATTCCCACAGTTGTACATCATGCCCAGACAGGATTTAAATTTGCTTGTAATTTTTTTTCCTGCCTCCATAAAACATTAAAACATATAATTAGGAACTGTATTTCCTAACTCTTATGTACCTGCACCTGACGTTCATCGCTTGCTTTCATGTTACACTTTATTGTAAATCCATTCTTTGGTTCTGATCGAGGACATGTTGATCTACCTGACTTGTCATGAAAAGATATTTTTAATGAATTTTTCCATCTTTGTTGATTTTAAAATATACAACAGCATATAAAAAGAAAAATCTGAACATTCCACATACAATTTTAAGATTGAGCTTTGCTTTGTCTGAAACAAATGGTACATTACTGAAAATTCAGGGGTTTTGTGTTCTCTGTGAAGTTCTTGGTTAAGAATAGCATTTAGCAAATGGCTAAAGAAAAGAGGATGAGTAACCAAATGGTTCCTCTTGCTTTTTTTCTTTACCATTTTTCGTAGCTTCACTGTAAAGGTGGAAGTTTAAAACAGTTTTGTGTGGATTATGAATTGCTTGGCACAGGCTATAATTTACCTCTGCTTTTGCCAAGTCTCAAGCACAGAAATGGTAATTTCCCTGACCGGTGAATAAATTAGTCACCTGTGGAGAATCCCATCAGAAATACTCTACGGGAGCACCGAAGGAATGGTTTTCCTTCCTTGGCTGCCACTTCCGAGCACTATTCAGGAAGCTCTCCTGCTGTGGGGACCTTGTAGCTGCTTTGGATGGCAGAGAGCACAGGGAATCAGTCATGGGACTTGGCTTAGGCAGGAAACACTTCCCATCATCAGGTTGTTGCTGTGTGCTTTTAACTTTGATTAGAGATGATACAGCTCTCTTTCTGACAATACTGTTTGTATTACGGGCTGTTTCAAAACTTAGTGTTTTTCTTTTGTTCTTCCAGGCCAATTCCATGATGCTGTGAACAGAAGCCCTTCTGCTCCGAATGATTTATCAGCTGGCTGGGATGAAAGCATACAATGCTTGTTTAGTCCACCTAGAAATTCAAGAATGTGATTACTACAGTACAGTTACCTTAATTACTGTAACGTGCCTACATTTTCAGGCTGCCTTCTCAGTATAACCCTCTGTGCTTCGAAATTTTATTTTGTGTACTTTGTATTTAATACACAGAATGAGCACTTTTTTTAATTGCAGAAAGATACATGCTATTATTTCCCTGACCACAGCTGAAAATGGTAAGGACCGGGAATTCCGATTTCCTATTCCAGATCGCTTGGTAGAGGTGCATGTGCCACAGTGAACTGTGTATGGAGAGGCAGTGCTTTTTGTATTTATTTTTCTGTAATAAGCAAAGAAAATAAGCAAAGAGTTTGTCACATTTGCATTGTTGTCCTGTATGGTCAGTTCCCTGTGTACTTCAAAAGGTTCTCTCCAGAATTACAAGTCTTGTTAACAGTATTTTATAAATACTGTACTTGTGTGTTCTGTCTGTGTAATAGCTGTTCAGTGGTAGCAAAGGAGTCGGACTGCAACCATCTGCAGTGTCTTTGGGATTTTTAAGAGGCAAAAATCCACTCTCTGGTACTACAGCACCAAATCTGGATGGCAGACTGGGACCACTGAAAGCAATAGGTGAATTCTCCCCTGGACACTTGGTCTTCAATAGCCTCCGTTACTGTCACTGTAATGAGGTAACTAATATGGGTATGTCTGAGGTGCTAAAGGTCTGATCCTGCTTTCATGTATATCTTTATACAGTAGAAACAGCTCTTTCTTTTTTTCCAAGGACTGTATTGAGAATGTCAGTAAAACAAACCATGGAAAACACAGACACTTTGCTAACGAGGCTGAGGGAATGTACAGCGAGAGTACAGTGGAAAAGCACACGGTTAGTGAAAGCGTTGCCTGGGGAGTACAGAGATTACTGAGTTAGGCCTGTCCTGAGACAGGAACTCTTTAAAGCACAAACTTGTATGAATGTGGTTGCTGCTTCAGGTGGCTTAGGTGGAGCCAGTGTGAGTGTCTCTGTACCTGGAGCTTGGTTAATCAGCAGTCTGGACAGTCCCATCTACAGATAATGGAAAGCTGGTTTCCAGCTCTTACAGCAGAAGAATTTTACTTACATGAAAGAGAGCAAAGTCAAGGTCATTGTTGTGAAAGTGAAGAGTGTGAATTTTTCCTTTGAATGTGCACATCTTACTTGCACAGTTCTGCAAGTGATAAAATGAAACAAGTGGGTTATTTTCTCCTACAAATACAAGCTGTATTCTACTATTCGCCATTACACGGCCTTGCTCTTTAGAAAATAAGCCTATTTTTGTATGCAAGTACTTCTTCTAAAGGCTTGGGTTTCATCTTTTTCATACTCTAATTCTGATCATTCCAGAAATAAGATGGTAGAGAGCTGAGGTTATTTTTCATAGGTGATTAATTAGATCCTTAAGCTTCAATAAATGGCCCCTGGATGTAGATGTAGTGCATATTCTGAGGCACTAAAGGGCTCCATGTCTGGTTATTATGATGAACAACCATCAGAACATTTTTTTTTCTAAATCTTGCACCTCCATTCTTATTTGCTTGTTACTAAATGTAAAAAGAATCTTTTATAGTCAGGCATTCAGCATATAGTAAAATTAGATGTTAGAAGTTGACACATGGCAATATTGATTATTCTGAATGTTTCATCTATTGAATTTCTTGTCCCTGTGGGACAATTATAAAATAAACATAACAGGAGTCTGGCAGAATGGCCTTAAGAGGGTTAGTGGCTCAGTAAAGAGAAAGTACCAAAATGTTTTCAGCAAACTTGTTCTGAACCTCAAGTATAGTACATTTGCAATACTGTGCAAGGATAAAAACTTTACTTACTTTTTAGATGTATGTTTTGTTCTGTAGAAAGGGATCCCTGAATGCCAACATTTTTCTACTGACCTTGACTGCCATTGGGGTTATATTTATTTAATTTTATTGTGTTGTTATTAATTGCACCTTGTGGACAGAGGACGTAAAAATATGGCCAGTTTCACAAGGGGCCACAATTTATAGATAGATAGTCTGGTGGGTTTTGTGTGAATAATATTTACATTTGAAACAGTTGCTGGTGAAACCCCAAATCATCAGAAAGTAGACCTGTCGAAAATGTTTTCAGAATGACAATTCTTCCACACTTTGAATATCACTTTGGAACAGAGCATGGGTTGCTTTAAATCATCCACTTTCTCAGAAGGTCTGTGTAATTCCACGTTGCTGTTGTGTGTGATTTTTAGCACCATCATTTGTGAGGGTTTTGTGTGCCAAGTAAAGTTGCTGTTCCCCACGTTGTTCCCTCTGCTCTTCCCTTCTGTATCTGTACAATGGAGTGGAGGTGAGCAGAGGTGCAGAGCTGTGACTCAGCACGGTTCCTTCTGCCAGCGTAACAGTTCTCACAGCCTAAAAAACCTGAATAAAACATGAATCCTCTTTTTCTTCATCCCATTTCACTGCTCCTTCCAAAGTCATCTCCACAAGACGTCTAAAATTCTTGATGGGAGAGCTAGGGGAAAAGACTGTTTTGTGGACATGGATGTCAATACTGTGTGCATGTGGAAAAACTTGTCAGAAGAGAAATGCATTAAGAGATACAGAGGCACAATTGATGCATTCTTGTCTTCTCTGTGATCAGTATTGAAAACATTACCATTTCTTTAAAACTAAAAAGGTATTTTCCCTCCTCAGTTACTCTGCTATGCAAATGTCTGTTATGCTTAATATTCCCCATCTGAACTTCTCAGTTAACTTGGTTTGCAGATAGCCTGTTTTTTCTTGGAGTGGGTTGTAAATAGCCTTTAATGTACATTGAATTAATTTCACATTGTAAAATTTTTATTTTATTCCTTGTATTATATTAAGCGAAAATCCCTGTGTATATTAAAGTGCATAATAAATATATTTGCTTTTCAGCAGACATCTAACTGTTTTAATTTTTCTACCTCATTTCCTGGGACATTTCCGGAAAAGGTTATTAAATTTGGTTAACATTTGTGGAGTACTAAATGAAACATGATGTATGTGTCCAGTAAGCAGTCCAGGCTAGCAGACCTCAGCATTAATTCTTCCGATCCTGAGCATTTGCAGGAGGTAATTTGCTGTGTGTCTTTCTGTTTAAAATGACCATTATATACTGTAAAGACCAGGAGGGCAAATACATTCACTATTTCAGTTGCCACAAATTCTTTACCACTTTAAATGGATTTTGTTAATGATCGCTTTGATCAGTGTTTCCCTGTAGTATTCTCAGTTAAGCAAAGGCTCTCCTACTGATGGTGGCTACTTGTTTTTCTTGAATTTGTTATTGGAAAAGGTAGGAGAGGAAAGTTTTCTGCTCATTGCAATAATCCCCTTTGCCCTTGTGATCTTGTCTCACTTCTACTTTAGATTAAAAAGGCACTAAGATTTCTCTGCAGAGAGTTGATGAGTGTGAAGGAAGAGTTTGGCTGTGCCTTCTGCAAATGATGGTTCAGGTTTCCCTCCAGGTATTGTCATTCACACACATTTCAGTGGTTGGTGGGCATGGGTCGACCGATCTCTAAGATTAGGAGAATGACAAAATTGTCATTAACTGTTGACTTGTTTTCTGTGTATTTCTGTTGTTTCTCATAGCAATTATTGACCATCTTTGGTTAAGTTCACTATGTCTAAAATAGCAAAGTATGAGATGCATTAATTCAGTGGCTATTTTTCATTGAGGCAAAAAATAATTTTCACTGAATTAATCTTTGAATAAGTTATGTTTCAGAGACAGACATTTTCTTCAGATAATTACTGTAATAATATTTAAATAAAATTATCCAACACCTGTTTCAAATCTCTTATTCTGTGAATATAAACAATCACTTTGAATAGCACTTCACATCTTCTGTGAGATCTTTACATCAATTTGGCTTGTGTGTTACATGCATTTTCCAAAAGAAAACTGAGGCTGGCTAGCATAGTGAACTAGAGCTTTTCAATTGGCAGCCCTTTGAGAGACAGCAATGACAATTTGGCATTGATCTAAATCCTATTCAATTTATGCTACAAAGAGTCACAGAAATGGGGTATGGGACTGAGAAATCTACTTGGCAAATCATTTTGTTAAAGAAGTCTCCAAATGTATATGTAGGTAATAGATTGAACTTTATGAATAAATCTAATTTGCTGGTGTCCCAGAAAGACCTGCTCTCCTCACGCCTATTCTTACAATTTTGTATTAGAGCTGTGAAAGCACCAGACTACAATTACAGGCAGAGTTTAAGCTAGAGAAAAGGAGCTTCTGTTAGACTCCTGTGACAAAATCATGCATCTTCAGGAATGTAGTTGGGGTGCAGTAATTTTTTCCAGATGGATTAAAAACACAGTAAAGGATTTTGTGGTTTGATTTGGGACCTTTTCTCCTCTGTGCCTCATTAGTTCATTTTGGACTCCCCAGTCTGTTCTGTAGCTGCCTCTTGGGGCTTGCTCTGGTGTTTGCAAAGGGGATTGACAGTGGTATGGAAGTTTTCAGCTGTTGGTGTTTTGTATCCCTGAAAAAACAGGAGATGGGGAGGAGGCTGCAGAGAACAGCTGTGCCAGATAGAGCTGATCAGAAAAATAATTGTCACTTGTTGGAGTCTGAAAGGTTTAAAGCATTTACCTCTGGTTTAAGGGTTTTTTCCCACTGAATCACTAGTTCAGGCTTTATGTCTGAATGGCAAGCAGCTGGATGGCAAGAGGGTGTTGGATCTGTGGGCAGGCAACCCTGCACCACTGAGTGTTTTATTTGGAACTGCCAGGGAGGGCATGAAAGTGTTAAAGAATCCTTTGCAAGATGTTTGGTGCCTTTCTCCAAGGAGCATGCCAGGTAAGGAGCCTCGTGGTTCCCAATGGCATAGTTTTATTGGTGAAGTTGATGCTCTGGAAATAATAAGATTCCAAAGAGGACAGTTCAGGGGATAAAACAGAATAAGCTGTTGGGGCTTGGTTGGTGGTTTTTTTTGTTTGTTTGGGGTTTTTTTTGTTTGGTTTGGTTTTGGTTTTTTGTTTGTTTGTTTTGGGTTTGTTGGGTTTTTTTGTTTTGTTTTGTTTCCCCCTATAACTTCTTTGATGTAACTTATTTATTCTCATTCTCCTAGGGGAAAAAAAAATAATAATAAAAATTAAGGTAAGTAATAAAATTCTTTCCTTTCTGAGTGAGCACAGCCATGGTGTACTTACTATGTCTTGGTGAACATTAGGCAACCTCATAGGGAAACTGCTTCAAATTCAAAGATTTAGTCATAAATGACAGAGTGGACCTTTATTATTATTTATTCTGTCATCTTCCGTTATACTGGCCATTCAGTTTACCATTGCATTTTCCTCAAAACAAAACATTCCAATCTTACCCTGCTTTAATAATAATGTAATAGTTGCCTTGCTGTTTTTCCATATAGCTCTCATAGAAGGTGTTACTTTTCACCAGTAAATCCCAAAGCATTTTAAAGAAAAGACAAGAGGAATATTGAGATAAAGATACATTTGCCCTGTTGGTCGCTTAACAGGCTAAAAACAACATCAGGAAAAGCCCCTGGGTCTCTCCCAGCACTAGGCAATTCTGCCGCCTTGAATAACCTGTTGTCTGGCATTAACTCATCTCCTGCTTTTTTTTTTTTTTGGTTGCTTTTTTTAGTTGCTTTTTCTGCATTTGCAGTGTAACTCGCTGGAGACCGTCCATGCAGCTGGGTGCCTCCAGCTCCAGCTCTTGGCTGGCTGTTCGAGCTGTGTCAGAGGAGTCAGCTCTGCTTTGGAGGCTCCTCAGCGAGCGGATTCCTGTGGGGTTGGGCTGAGGATCACCTCGCTGCATCTGGCCTCTGCTGAGCAGTGTGGCACGGGGGACAGCCTGTCAGGCTCTCTGTGCACTTGTGCTTGTTTTTGCTGCAGCAACCAGAACTTTCAACAGCCCTCTTGAAAACAAAAAACCATTAGTAAAAAAATAGGCTTATCCAGGAGCCTGCCTGACAGGTGAGGACTTTGTGAGAAGCAGTGCTGAGCATGCATCCATCATGTCCTCATGCCAGTTTTCTCCTAATGTAATGCTCTGAGTTGAATGGGAGATAAAGCAACATGAATGTTTCTGTCTCTGCTAACATTTAATGTCTCCCTTGTGTCTTGGTTCGCTGTCAGCCTTTTGACAAATTAATGGAGATGCCTATTTCTGAAGGCTGTCATTTGATGGTATTCATGGTATGGAGAGACACGATCCTTTTACAGGAACAATTTTCAAAGCAGAGAATTTTTTCAGAAGCTGGATGAGACCAAGTTCTGTATTTATCCTTCCTGTTGTACTTTTCTGGAAGGCAGGAACCATCAGAACCAGTGATGTATAAGATTTAGTTGCATGAGAGAAATCAAGGAGAAAAGATTCTTGTCATCCCAGAAGCCTTCAAAATGCAACTCAATATTTGCCATATCTGAAAACTTCATTGCTGAAACAAACCTTGAGATGATTAGAGGGTGCATAATCAAGAGTCCTCATTTGTCCTCAGGAGGTGTACTTTGCAGACCAGCAACGAAGCAGAAGCACATTTGCTCTGACTGTTGCAGTGTTTGCTCTGGTAACACCATAGTTAATTCCCTCTATTTGTCTTCTGCTGAGATTTCCCACAAGAGGACTGGATGTAGTTGTTTTTGAAATGCTTTTGCTAATTACTTTTTTAACATGTGAAATTAATGAACAGAATTATTCAGGGACATTCTTATTTCCATGGGGTCGAGACTCCCTCCTTGAGCAGTTACATCAATTCCCATAGCAGTGCTTGGAGTGTGGTTCCCTTTACCTGAGGAAAGGTACCAAAATCTCTGCTTAAATTGATATTAAAGTGCTTTTTGGCTCACACTGCTGGCTCATTTACATTAAGCCTGTTTCTATAAAGGGTAAGTCTTTCCCCTTTGCCAAGATGGGATGATGGATTTAAGAACAGCCATTTCAGAACACATCAAAAATTCATCCAGCCCAAAAATCTGTCATTAGCAATGACCAATATCAGATGTGAATAGAAAAGTGTCCTATTTGTTCAGGGTAAATTCTCAATGATTTTTCTTCTAAATGCTCTCCAGCTGTTTCTGGTTCAGGGATTGCCAGACCCAGAGACAGTGTCTTTATCATTAATATTTTCTATGTTTGTCAATATTAACTAAATCAGCCAGGAACAAGTGGCTGAGATGGAAAAACCACATTGTAATTTATAAATAGTATTTAATATTTTTTCTTGAATGGTAAGACCACTGCACAATCAGCTACTGAACACAATTTTTAAGCTCTAGGTAGATTTATACCAGAGCTCTAAATGTCAAACAAAATTTGGTCTGGAATAAATGTGGAGCAGTTGGTATTAGCATTATACAGTGCAGAAAGTAAAGATACTGTTTGAGACAAAAGAAGTTCCTCACATCTGCTGAAAACCTGTTTTGCAACAAACAATAAAAAACATTGCTCTGTCCCGGATCTGTGCAGGAGAGTTGGTAGGTCTTTTTGCATAGAGACAAGACAGTCTTAAGAACGTCAGAGTTATTCTTTCCTTATTAACAACATGAACAAACTTGAATATTGATTCACTGTCTCCGCAGCTACTAGTCAAATCCATCAGGTGCCGGCAATAAGGAATGCATACTCTCAAAAATGAGTGTTTCCCAAATTAAAAGTGGGCACAAAGGGGAATGCAGGTGAAAGAGTGTATTTCCAGTGCCCTTCCAGCAGTGCCGCAGTTCAGCATGGCAGGAACCGGGTGAAGAGCAAAAATTAATTTAGCAGATGTACTCCCTCCTGCATTTCCTAAGCTCCCAGTTTGCCAAACTGTATTCCCAGGATCAAGCATTTACCCTGCAGAAATAATGACTGTGTTTGTCTTTTCAATCTGTTTTCATTTAACTCTGGGATTTTCACAGATCACATGGACAGTGACTTAGAAGTTGCCAAGTAGTGTCAAACTGCTTTAAACTTGATACTCCCCACACTCCCAATCTACTCCTTTAGAAATGGAACAGGTTTCCACAACTTAGATAACACCATGGTCAAAGTATTCCTTGGCTCCTTCAGCATTCCCACTCTGGCAGGACTGCTAGGTTGTGGGCTATGTGCCTCATGTGGCAAAACCACTCTCAATTAAATCTGCTCTGTTCTCATTTAGACATCCTAATTAGGGGGGTGAGGTGATGCTGATTGTGGAGATGGACAGACGGATGTGGAAGGGAGCTTTGATCTTTACATGGATGTTTGTTACTACCCAGGGGGAAGCATGGAATACCCTGTTTGAACACCCAGCTCCACAGTGGGTGGCACAGGCTCACCAGAGTGAGAGCTGCCCTTTTATAACAAGTGAGATGAGATTGGGAACCAAAGCCTTCAGAAGCACATGAGTGGCTCATTTTTAACATGTCAGAGGAGAGGCTGTCAGTTCAGAGCAGGGTGGCATGTCAAGAGCCATGCTAGAAAAATTGTCCTTTAACCCTGACTTGGGATGGATTTAGCACAAAATGTGAGGTTATGGGGGTTTCACCTTGTGAGAGGAGAGAATCCAAGAGATTGCTGGGACTGACAGAAGAGGTCCTGGAGAGGAAGATGTGAGCTGAAGACCAAGTTAGTTGGCAGAGTATGTTCATCTTCCTTACAGTGCAGTCTGGACTATCCCCTGCTTGGGAACGGCTGGTCTGAGGAAATTATTTGGATATCAGGGAGCTGCCATAGCCTTAAGGTAGAAAACAGGCTAGCACAGCATGGCCACTCCCTTCAGAGCAGGACTTTAATCTATGCATTCATTAGTTTGAAATTACATAAGGCTATTTAAGTGTGTTTCTTCTCTTTTGGAGATTGTTTGCCTAGGTCTGTTGTGCAATTAAGACCAGCAATAGCTTGTTGTGTGCAGCACTGCTGGGACTGCAGTGTGGTCACTGCATCCAGTGCTGGAGCAAAGCAGCATTCCCGGAGATAGCTCCCCACCCTCTCCCCAGACTAATGGCTGTGGGCAGGGTTGGCTCCCTGGGAGTAAGTTTAGGGCTATTCAAAGAGCTTGAATCTCTCTTTCTAAATAAGAAATGCAGCCAGGTTATGACACAGTTCATTCTCTGTTAGTTAAGATTAATAAGGGAGTCTCCAGGTACACTCCCTCAGACATTAGTACTTCGGGATGTGCGTGGGAATGCCGCATGCAAACATCCACACACAGGCCAGCAAGTTTATTCAGCCCCAGGGCAACACTGGCTTTTCCTGACCTGTGCTGGCTCCTGCAGGGAGAATTAATGCAGGCACTGAGCAGGCAGCAGGAGACAGCTGAGGCCAGGGCTCCTCCTGAGCTCACACAGCATCCTCAGAGACAGGACCAAGTGGAAAGACTCCACGTGTCTCAGCCCATCCCCAGGGCCCTTCCTCTCCAGCTCAGTATTGCTGCTGAGCAAAGGTGTTTGGGTGCCTCTGCTGCTCTTTACAGGTCTCTGTGCCACAGCTGGGAAGCTCCCACAAGTACTGTGAAGCAGAAAGGAAGGCAGCAGCAGAATGGGCCAGGGAATAGCGAAGGGTGTTTCTCTATTTCACTGCCTTGCACTCCCTCTCCTTGAAACAGAGAACCAGCCTGCCCACTGTTGGATGCAGGTGCCTCCAGGCAATGATCCCAAGCTGTAGCTGTCCTTTGAAGCAGTGGAGACCTGTTGGTGCAGCTCTGTGCCTGGGCCAACATGCCCTGTCCCATCTGTGCCAGCTCCACACTTTCCAGCCCAGTTTATGTGACCAAGTGGAACCGTCAGACCTGGCTGCGTCAGCCTGGGTGTGGTGGAGCAGCACAGGGTGCCTGCAGTGGCCCCATCACTGGTGAACCCCTCTCAGACCCTGGTGCCCTGATGTGATGATACACTGCCTCCATCTCATGTGGGCTTTGCAGTGTGTCTTTTTATTTCTCAGTTTAAGCCACATTTTTGTGTCTCACAAGCAAAATGAGTTCCCAGCAGGAGGTGTGTGCTATGATTAGCACAGTGCCCATCTCCACTTACTTTCTGAGGTAAGTAGTTACCAGCTTCTTGGCAGAACTTCCCCTCTAGCTTTAGGTTGTTTAGGGGAAACCAGAATAACATATCTGCTCATTTTCCACAACCACTTTAATCCCCAAATACCTGTTTGGACAGAAGTTTACTGCAAAGTAAGAATTAGTTTACTTTAGAGTAATCCAAACAGAGCATGATAGAATACTGCTTAACAAACTGTTACTACATTGGCTGGCAGTGGGTGAAGGATCTTTACAAATGTGGAACAGGCTGACTAAAAAGGAAAACTGCTTCACACAGCAAGAATCTCCATATTGTTTTTAAAAATTGAATAAATAAAATGAAAGAAACAAAATGCTGAGCCCCTTTCCTCCCATCAGACTGCAGCAACTCAGAAAGAACAATGCAGTATCATGTGTAAAAATGCAGGCATAACTCCCAAATGTTTTCCCTATCTCTGTTTTTATTGCTGCAATAGCAACTTATGAAATATTTGTGTAAAAAGACTCAAACTATGAGTCTGAAAAGACCCAGAAAGCAATAAAGTTAAGCCCACACAAATGACTCTGTCACTGTCCTTCAGTATTCCATTGTTCAATGTATAGGTGCAGAAAGAATGTCATTCATCACTTATTGATGGAATTGCTTTGTTACTCGGCATTAATATAGGAGTTCTGTAACTGAAATTCCACTGAAAGAACAGTGATTTATTGCTGAGTTCAAAACCCATGAAAAAGTACTTCAAGATCACATTCAATCTGTGACAAACCACAACGGGATACTCTTTGGTCAGTCCTTGGCATTAAACAGATGCAGTGGGATTCAGGCTTTTCCATTGTACCAGAAAATGACTCACATATTCTTCTTTCATCCTAAGGGACAAATGAAAAACTGATTGCAGCCTCTCTTACCACATTCCTTTCCTGCTCTTGGACCTGTCCAGTGCTCAAGCTGGGTTTAAGAAGAATAAATGATGCTTATATTTAAGAGATTAAATATGCTCTGAGTGTTATCATGAGCTAGTCCCTGGCTATGGCACTGTGCTAAGTTTGTGCTGCATCCCAATCCCAAGGCATGATAACAGTCTTCTCTCCATCCTGTTTTTAGGTTGCTTTGGCTCCACTGGCTTTGCAGCTTTCTTAATCTTATGGCTGGCAAATTGCTGGTGCTATATTAATANTGCAGTCTCTTTTCATGGATCTTACATCTAATGGAAGTTTGGCTCCATGAAATGATGTTTCTAGTATAGTATTTTGATAACTATAAATGCTAATGGGACTCAGAGCCTGATATAACTGCAGTCATTACAGACCCAGAGAAATTGTCTTCAGGCTCATGCCAACAAATTCTGATTAATTTCTTCATTGTGGTGCAAGCTGGTTTCCAAACATGTTCCAAATTAGTTCTGTGAATATCCAGTGCAGTCACTGGCACACTCTGCAGGACACATCCATCCTCCCTTTCGCAGACCTGACTGCAAAATGCAGGACCAAGCTCACTGCAAAGGTCTGTGAGGTGTTCTTCCCACTGTCTTTACCTCCAAACAAGGAAAAGCTTCTTTTGTAACTGCTCTGACGAGGTGTTTGGGACCAGCAAAGATGAGGGTCCTGGTCTTTTATGTAGTAATTATATATAGATACATTATAGATACAATATATTACAGTATATTATATATTACTATATATTGCTATATATATGTGAAAATAGTGGCAGTTCATCTAAATTGTAACTGTTCAGCAGAAAGAAGATTCAGACAGCTCCAATTTTAAGTCATCGAAGCATTTTCTTTTGTAATTTTTTAACTTCAGTTCTTAAATGTAAATCTCACAGAAGTAAAAAGCAGGCATAAAAATGCAGGGCTTAAGATGAGCAGTCAGCATTTTTGTAGCTGATTTGATGCAGTTTCCTCCCCTTTAGATTTACGGGTCAGGGTAGCTTTCAGTTGTTGAGCCCAAAGTCTTCAAACATCAAAACTTTAATCTTCACCCGTCTTTAATTTTCCCATCTTTTCACCATACAGATTCCTTAAATCTACCATGTGCCAGGTTTTCCACAGTGCAGGTTTTTGCCTCCTTTTAGCTCGTTTTATTTGATCGAATCACTCAGAAGTATGAACAGGCATACTCCAGTCTCTGGCTTTCCTCTGGCTGCCATCCACTACGGAGATGGGAAGAGGCGCAGACACATTTTGGCTGTGTGTGGAGCAGCGGTGAGGTTTCAGAAGCGAGCGAGACGGCACCAAAGAGCGTGGGGGAGGAAACTCATTTCCTCCTCTCGCATATTTTTGCCTTGATTTAATCATTCCAAGCACCCTATAGATGTAAAATCCGAGCACGGGCATCTTATCTGCTCTGGTATAAAGTTTCAGAGCTTCTGCTCAGAATAAACAAAGTGAAACGTGTACTTTCCCAGAATATATTAGTTCATATTTTTTGAGCATTTCCTATCCTCTTTGGTCAAACTGAGGGGAGTCAGATTCATAGTCATAAAAATACATAAGCCTGGAACCCGGCGTGTCCAACAGGCAGAGACTATAATGCCTTACCCAGGGACAAAGCACATGGGGAGGTCATATTTTCAGATGAGGACAGTGAAACACTGGCACGGGTTTTCCAGAGAGGTGGTGGATTCCTCATCCCTGGGATCATTCAAGGCCAGATTAGATGGGCCAACCTGATCTACTTGAAGACGTCTCCCTGCTAATTGCAGGGGGGTTGATCCCTTCCAGCCCCAACCCTCCTGTGATTCTCTCATCTCAGGTTACCCAGAAAACCCATCACTGTTATAATCCTCAAATATAACCAAATTTCCTTTATGGCACCATACACCTGGAGTCTCTTCATTGGAGTTAACTTTACATTGATGTCGTTAGAACCACTATTTAAAATCAACAGTGAGGAAAAGAAAGCTCATCTCTATTTCTAGGAAAATGTTACTGTGAACTCTGCTGACTTGATTTATAATAATAGAAATAATGCCTTTTCTCATTTATAAGAATGGATAATTATGTTTATTTTAGTAACACTAATTGGTTTGCTGCTGACTGCAGAAGATCAAGTAACCAGTGTGTGATCTCACTCTCCATGGTTCAGGAATTGTTGGGAATCAAATAAGTTATGAGGCTTGGAAACAACACTTCACCCACTGGACATAGGAGGAGGACCCAGTCGATTCAGAGAGCACCCTGAAATTTACTATTTTCACTAATGGATCGTAGTATTGGACTTTCAGATATAGAAGGAGATTTACTACACTGGGACGTAGTATTTGGACTTTTGTGGATGCTTCCATGTTGTTAACGACTGTTCATGCGTTTGATTGTTACTGGTTTGAGTTTACTACAGTTATCGGCTGTGTGCCCCGAGTTTTGCCATCATGGCGGCTCTCCCAGGTGTTTTTCCCCTCACATCCCTCCATGTTGTCTCCTTCTCCCTCACAGCTTTTCCCGCCACT
>VXBX01004435.1:772452-953848 GCA_013400415.1 Scytalopus superciliaris
CCAACCCTATAAAAGCCGCTCCCCTCAAGAAACTCCACCATTTTGAGCACATGGTCTCCTGGTGTTCGTGTGCTTGTTGGGGCCTCGGTCAATGGTCCGGCAAGGAATTACTTTCTTTTGTCCTAAAGACTCCATCAATACCAGCTTCCAAAACAGTTAATGTACCTGCTAGAAGATCATACAAATTTGGAATCTAAGGTAGCTTTATTCTGACTGAAAGTCATGTCGTACAGAGCTTCTAGTGCTGTTATATTTACTGCATTAAAATAGTTTTTCTCTCTTAGTTAGAGCCTTAAGTCATATCACCTAATGCTGTGATCAGATTTCATGAGTTAAGCAGAGTCACACCAGATCTGTGCATGATGGGAGTCCTTAAAAGTACTTCTAGTGCTGCAGGCAAAGGCATCTGAGTCTCATCTGGATGGACGTGCTGCTTCTTGGGGGTCTCTCAAGATGGATGAAAAGTTGGGCTTGGCACACAACACAACTGCAATAAGAAGGAAGAAGGGTACTGGGAATGCTCCCCCTGTTCTCTGTCTCTTCAATCCCATTTTACCTTTGTCCTCCTGTCTTCCCCATGTCCTCTCTGTGGTGGGGGGGTTGTCCTGTTCTCCCCAGAAGTGATAAGGCACATCACTACCTCCCTGCTGGGGCTTTTTTATTCCTCACCACCAGCTTTCTGACAGAGACACACAAATTTCACCACCAAAGCAAACCTACTTGCTATTATTAGTATTTTTATTTTATTTTTAGTTAAGGACATAAAAGTGTCTTTTTTACTGGTGTAAGTTGTTCAGAGGCTACTTGAGTGCTTAAGACCCACAGAAAATGATAGTTCACATCCTTCTTGTTTTATTAAAGACACTGTTAAAGCTAGTTATATAGACCCCTGGGCAATTAGTGGCTCCATTCAGACACAATGAGTGTTAATGAGAATTAGCTGCCCTTTTTCTTTTTTCTTTTTTTTAAATTCACCATCAGCCAAGGCCTGTTGCCTCCAGCTCTCTACTGCATAAACCCTGGGATGTATTTTTATATCTTTCCTTTTGCTTTAGCATTGTCTTGCAGAGAGTGTTTGACAATAACCTTTTATTTGGGGAGATGCTGCTGCAGCCTGTAATTAAGGCAGCCAGTTGTGGGGGTTTTTTGTGTTGGTGTTTTTGTTTTGTTTTGTTTTAAAGCAATCAATGACCAGCAGAATCTTTTTAAGGACCAGACCTCCTCCTTCTTAAATTGTCTAGAGGACATCTAGAGCTTTTTTTCCTTGAGAAAATTATGTTTCTTCCAGATGTATTAAACATATCAAGGTAGTCTATAGATTATCTTCTTGAAGGTAACTTCTGAAGATTTTGCTGATGTAACGAAAACAAAGCTGGGGAAGTGTTTTGATTATAGCTGGACTCAAATTGCATTTCGAAGGGGAAAAAGCCTTTTGATTATTTCTTAAATAATTGCTTGTGATATTACAAACTCCTTTGTAATGTTAAGATAGAAACAGTTGATACATAAATAGAGACATTTCATGTAAGAGTAACCTGATCTTGTGTTTTGAACAGTGTGATACTTCAAGCCCTACTATAAGATCAAAAGGTTCTCATCTCAATATACAGCTGTTTAAAAAACAATTTTAATGATAATTGAAGTCCTAATTAGTTATTTTGTAATACTTAGCCAATATCTTTACCACTTCAAGACTTCCTAAGAAAGAGAGACAATACCTCTGACGATTTAAGCTAAAAGAGCTCATAAAATATGATTTTTAATGGGTTGTTTAAAATCAAAAAGGAAATATTCTCTTATTTGAAAAGAATTCTTTTCAAAATGAGCTGAATTAGAAAGCACTGTCAGCTTACAGGTGTTCTGGAGTAGCAGCAACTGCATCAATGGATTTCCACACAAACCACAGCTGAGGTTAATATTGTGGCCCTTGCTTTACAGAGACCAAAGTTAAAGTGTGGAGGAGGAAATACTACTGAGATCATCCTGTCCAGATGCCAAGGTAAGAACCAATGGCCAAGTTCTCATGGAGCCAACATGAAGGAAAGGATATCAGCTTGATATTTCCATCTATTTTGCATCTTTTGGCTTGTTACATCAGTGAGGATTATCAGTGATTCTGACACAGAGCAAGAGATTAAAAGGGGTTACATTGGCTCTGCTAGAATGGTTTCTGGGTGGAGAACAAGGAACAATGTGAGATCCTATGGTGTGGAAACTTGATATCCAGGCAGGATTTTCAGTTTTGTTTTATCTGTGCTGCTCAACAACATCACAATCTCTACTGCTGCTACTGTATTGGTTGAATGGGAAAAGAAGAGATAATATCACAAGTTTTCTCTAAAATAAGCTCATCTTTGTAATGGAAATAAGTACTTGTGCAAAAACACGTGCTTTTTTCTGAAAACATTTTTATTTGTAGGGTTCTAAAACAGAGTTGTAGAATGGTTTGGGTTTGAAAGGACCTTAAGGATCCTCTAGTTCCAACCCCTGTGCTGTGGGCAGAGAATGTGATCTACATCATTATAAGCACCAGATGGAAAAATAAAACATTCATGAATAAGCTTCAAGAGGGTTTTCTGGCCTGGTAGGAAACAGGTTTAAAGCCTTAAAGCATCAGCTACCTTCAGGATTATACAAGTTGAATATCCCTGAAGAGACTTCTGGTCAGTGGCTTAATGGTTACAGAGCACTGTATCAGGGATTCTGAACTCCCACATGTGTTGTGCTAAATTGCCTGTGACTTGGTTTAGCAGAGCAAAAAAGCTTTGACATTGCACCAACTCTTTTTGACATAGGCATCATAGTTCATGGCAGGCAGCTGAGAGCCGTTGTGCAGGGAAAAGAGAAAATGGGGTGGTTTAGATGGGGTAGCAAAGTGCCGAAGAAAATTAGGCATAGCAATTATAATATAGGTATTTTTAATTAAATTTCATATAGATTTTAAATGTCATTCAAAGAGAAGAGAAGTCTCAAGGCTAACAATCGGTCTTTTTGATTTTTATTTTTTTTTCTGCACAACTTATAATATCTGTAAAGTGCTGCTACCTTTTTCATAAAAAAATAAAAGGTCCTTGAGCATAATGTGGAAGATTTATAGGACTGGAAAACTTTGCAAGAATGACAATGTTGATATCCAAACTTCAATTTTGGCAATGTTTGCTATTCATTTCATCTTTTTTTGCTTTAATCTCAGCAAATGAAGTCAACTTAAAACCTCTGATTTTTGTTACTCTCCAAGCTAATTCTAGGGCCAAAAAATTCTGTGATGAATATGCCTGAAGGATGATAGAAATTGCTGCGTTTGGTGTTTGCATTAGTGCAGCGTGTGCTTTGTACTATATATGCAAAATTGTTACTGCTTTATCATCATGTGGGATCTTTTGCTATAATATTTTCCTAGTGTTCCTGCTTATATTTAATTTCTCCTTGAGATCTGTAGAATACAACTTTCCAGTGGCAATATTCAGTCAGCCTGGTAAAAAAAAAACCCTAAGGATATATTTCTACTAAGCAAAATCTCTGAAAAGAAAGGGGTAACAGATAAAGTACCCCCACAGAAACAAGTCTTCTGGAAGATTCTGCTATTGAAAAATATATAATTATCTAATCACTCCCATCCTGGTATGAAGCATACAATTAGCTGACATCTTCCCTTCTCGTAAAAGGGAACAAGTGCTGCAGGGACTCAATTAGAAAATGATTAAATAGAATATTGCTGGAGTTCAGTTCAAGGAGGAACCTGAAAGATTCAGATATTTCTTCTCAGTATTACAGCATCTAAAACCATCACATCCATTGTGTTTTCTAACTTGCTCAAAGCAAGAGCCCTAGCAAAGCAGGCAAAACATGACTCAGTAAAACTGTTGTGTAAATAAGTTGGCAGACAAAGCCAGTGTGATTACATTAAAAATAATAAAGGTAAGAACGACTCTTGTTCACCTCTGAACTTGAGTTTTTCTTTAGCATGGCCAAGAAAAACTGTCTGAGCAAGTTCAATGACCTCTTTAGCAATAGTCATTAGACAGCATTGTTAATAACCCTATGAATGCAATTAGAAGGCTACAATAATTTTAGAAAGCTAATATATATGGCGTATAATGATTTGTTACATTTATATAAGGAATCCTTATATACCTCAAATATACAGTAACTGTGACTCTGGCAAGTTTCACTTTATAGCCTAGCTGTAGCAAGATTGAGCTTAATGGAAAAACTATTAAAGTAAGAATGTGAAATCTTCCAGAAAATAATGCTGTCATGTGCAATAAAGAGTACAAAGCCTCTAGCTTCTAATCTCTTCTCTCTCTTCCTCATATCTGAAGCAGATCTTTTGTTAAGTGAATTAACGAAATTAAATGATGAGCTTAAGAGAACTGGAGGAGAAAATATTCTTTACAAGTTATTTAGATATATGTGATATATAAAAAGATGAAAAAACTAGAGCAATTATAATTCAATACATTTTGCAAAGCAGTTGCAGCTGTAGTAAGCTTATATTCACTTCTGGAGGTACAACTAGTTAAAATGCCAGCTACACAGTTCACTTCCATAAATGAGCAATCCCAGCACTGGGTTTTGTGCACAGCAAATTCATATTTGTAATCTGGAGTCAACGATGTTGGCTAAAAGAGTATTTTTTCCACAATCACAGTTATTTTTTCCAGCACATGAGCCCTGGATCTGGTTCCAATTTTCCTGGCTGTGTGCATAAAGTATTATTCCTGACAAATATTGTCTCTCTGAATGGTTTGGGATTGCCATGTGTTGGCAGAACCCCTGTGGTCTTTGATTGCAGAAGCTCCATCCTCAGCCCAGTGGAGTACCATGCTTGACATTGTGAAATGCCAATTATATCTATGCAAACAGTACAGATACAGAGATTTACACACAGATATGTGTCTATAGCTGTGGGTTTAGGTCTATGCAGTACACAGGAAGGGAAGAAGTTGGGAAAGAATTTGGGAACTCAAATTCTCCTCCCAAGTCAGGGATGCACCAGCCTGGCAGTGCTGTCTGATGCATGTTCATGGTGAGAGCTGTGGGATTCCTGCTGGCATTATGATGATTCACTAGGAAAAAAAAACCTGCCTCTAGCTCTTAAGATGAGCCTACATTAACCCTAAACTTCAAAGAACATGTTTCTAAGTTGATAAACAGAGTTTACAGGTTAAGTCAGGGGGTTTCTGTAAATACTGTACCATGCTGATACAATGCTATCTGTTCTAATCTAGATTTAAAACAGACTTTGTCCTGCTGTAATTTCTGTTTCTTCTTTGCTAGAAACTAGAAATTTTTCCTACTGTAATACACAGAGCATCTTAAGAGAGGTAGAGGAATATTAGCAGGAATGCAGTTTTATGACAGCTGTAAAAATAGTTGATTCCATATACCTTTGTGCCTTGCAAAGCATTAGTAACTGGATCCTGGCTACAGCATGTAATTACATTGCTTGATGCATTGTTGGGCATTAGTAGGATTCCTTCCATCTGTCTAATATTTCCAGTCCAAGAATACTATCACATTTTATTACAGCCATTTAAAAATTCCTGATCCTTTTCCAGGCTCACTCTGGGTGTGATGATACAGAATTTCACCCAAAATATCTTAAAGGAAAACTGAGCATTATGAAGCAGGCAAGGATAGTATTTTTTACCAGTGTCTCAAATTTATGCTTTTGCTGGTGTAAAATAGTTTTGGGCCCATTAAACATGACCAACACTTTTATTATTATTTTTATTTTTGCAGAATCAGCAGTCAAATACAAAAATGCTTTTCAGAGACCAGGGGCTTCCCAAAATAAAAAAATAATTAATCCATGCTGTCTCACATTAATTATCTATTAAATTAACTCAGTCTGTAGGCAAATAACTTAAAATCAGATCTGAAGAGGTGTCAGTTGTATGTAAGTATGAATTAGTTTAACAGAGGAAGACAAAAGCCTGGCCCCAGATCTGTCACCCTCCCTCATCCTTTGTTCTCCTGCAGCAGCTGGAGGTACCACATGTACATATGATAAAAATGAAACATCCAGGCTTTGCCGTTGGTGTTTGAGACATCATTATATTTTTCAGGGGAAACACAGATTGGGCTGGCCCTCAGGGCTTGAAGGTTCTGTGCCGTTCCCTCTTCAGCATCACTTGCCATGGAGGCGGCTGTAACTCCTCCTCTGCAGGTGGCTTCAAACCTTCTCTGTGCCACTCAGCCTGGCCCTGTGCCACTGGCAGCGAGGGCAAACATGCAAAGCACTTGGGTGTTTGCTTGCTGCCAGCCTTAGGAATGAGTGGGAGCTCCTGAAAAGGGGATGCTAGGGCTGGCTGTGTGCCCTCCCTGAGCTGGCTGCATCCCCTTCCCTCCCCGGTCATCTGTCACCAGTGCTATAAAGGTATTAGTGTTGCCCTGATGGCAGCTGGCAGTGGTTTGGTCAGAGCTACAAATGGCTTCAGATGTTTTTGTAAAAAAGTTGAAGGTGTGTCTTTTGCAAATGTTTTTGTTTTAAATGTAATTATCCAACGTAAAAAGAGAAATGCCAGTGCCTATTGGCATCTTTGTTGCTCTGTAGGAGATATGACTCCTTAAAAAAGCACATGTAGGCTCTTTGACTTTTCTTTTTTGACATAAACCACTTTAAAATTTACAGATGATGCCCCATTACTAATTACTATTAGGGTAAAGTTCCTATTTTCATAATAGATACACTCACTTTTAAAGTGATAACCCACAGTTGAGAGAAATAAACAAAATACATTCCCTGTGCATTTCTGCCCTACCTGGACCAAAAATGGCAAATATCCAGAAACTGAAGAGAATAAATTGTCTAACTAAAATAGGGTGAAAAGACCCTCAAGGTGTTGCAAGACAGAATCTGCTTTTGGTCTGCAGTTAGTTTGCATATAATAGGATGAAGATTTCATTAATATGTTGAGGTGGCATTTTTCTGCCCAGATCAGGGAAGGTTGCAGCAAGAATTCTGTTGCTATCTTTATATTAGTCAGAAAAATCTCTTATTAACTGGCAGAAGAGAATGTTGGATCTGTGTTTTGGTTCAGGGAGATGGAGGTGCTAAATTTCCTGCACAAGAGCTTTTTTGTGAACACCCATCTTGATTGCAAAAGCATCATTGTGTTGCTCCACTGAAATCTGAGCAGGAATACCATTTCCTGCCCTTCTCCTCAGTACTTTTCCTATTGTTTCAGCTGTCTCCCGTGTCTTGCTTTGAATCGTTGATTATAAATGACCTAAATTCTCAAATTACCATTTCTGTATTTTCTTCAGGAAGCTTCTGTCAGATTCCAGGACAGAATATTTTAGGATGAAGAGCTTAAAATAGACACATATGATTTTGATAAATAAAAGAAAAACACTGCAATCTGAAAAGCCATCTGAATATAAGAGTGGTTTGTCTTTTGCCCACTCTAATTAGACTATCAAAAATAGAAATATTGAGTCAGGCATATCCAATTAAGTTTGCCATTCACCAAGCTTGAGGCTTCCTTACAGAGACTTCTACCATAATGATAAGGAGATGGAAAAAGTAAGCAGTCATTAGCAATGCTCAGGGATTTTGCTTTTCTTGATGTGAACCACAGCTGGGGCAGATCTGGGAGGTGGCAAGACTCAGTGGCTTTTTCTTGGACAGTTCTCCTTGTAGTGAAGAGTATAATGATGGTCTTCTAGTGGGATCAAAGTATGTTGATGCTACTGCTGAAATGGCTCTGCAGACTTGAGAAATCAGAATCCTCACATTCAGTGGGTTGTGTATTATTATGGGGTTGGATGGGACCACTTAATTTTGATGGCTGCCAAAGAGGAAGGGTCTGGGGCCTTGGAACAACTGAAAAGCCTTCCACACTATTCCTCTGAGCTTGGGTTTTGTGCTTTTAAATTTTTCTGTGGTATATCTGCAAGATCTTGGGCCGATGAATGACTGCTTGTTGATGGGGCTCCTTAATCATCTTCTCACTCCTGTAGGATCTCTTTGCCATATCTGTGCTGAGGAGCTCACTCAGCACCACTTTAAGTGAGCAAGTGTCGCTTTCTGAACAGCGCTGGCTCCTGCCAGAAAGCTGTCATTCACTGCAGAACCGACGGCTTACCGAGCAGTATCGTTTGTCTGGTCATAATCTTTGAGGAAAGAAAACCAGCGCGGTCTGTGCGCGAGTCAATGAAATGTTGTCGCCTGAAAGACAGGCTGAGAATCGTTTTCTAGTAAGCGTCAGGGAATTTTGGAAGACAACCCATCGCTGAGAGATTAATTATCGGGGGAGTGAAAAAAAAAATAAATAGGAATTGTGAGACCAGTATACACTTGTTCTGGTAAAAACTTACCTGAAGTAACCTTGATAAGCTCTAAGACTAAACAATTTATCAGTGCTTGTTTGCTGAAGAAAACTGGTGAACTGGTAAATTAGTGGGGTAATTTCTATCTACAAAAGTAGTTCACCAGTTCACAAAGAAAAATATATCATACTGAAAACTAGCTCGCATTTCCAACTGTGGATTAATAACTGAGTGCATGCTGGCACATAATTTAGATTCCAGTCATGAAGTCTCTGAATTGTGAGCTGGAAACTACAATAATGTATTTCATAAATACAGCTATTGTTTTTTCTGGCATCGTGTTGCACGTAGCAGTTATAAGAGTGCTGTGCAACATTTAGCATCTTAAAGGCCCGGGAACAATGTGAAAGTCATCTTTGCATCATTTGGGAGATTGAAAAGTTGTTCTGAGTTGAACTAAAATTCACAGATCAAATTGCTAAAATGGAAAGTGTGTATCAATGGGTTTGAAGCGTACCTTAATTTGAAGCTTTTGCTTATAAGGTAATATATTAGTTTAAAAATTATTCTTAAGACTGGATATTTATATAAATATTAGTCTGTAGTTTTCCCCACACATACAAATAAACATTTGCAGATGTTGAATATTTGGTGTCAAGGACAAATTGAAAAGGAATCAGAACATACCACTGAAGTGAGTGATTGCTGAACCCAGGCAACTTCATTTCCCTCCTCCAATGACATTGTCATGCACCTCCTTACTAAACTATGGCTTTTGGAAGTTAAAAAAAGTTATGTTAGTTTGGTTAGGCTTTTTTAGATCTGGGATCAAAATCACTGCCACTGAGATTTATAGCAAATTTCAATCTAAACACCATAAACTCTCTTTTAAATGTAGGTTTTGTAGGTGTAATTCTCCATTAAGACTAATGTAATTTCATTTTGGGTATGAGACATACGTGAAACCTTTGATAAATAAATAGCCTTCTTTTGTAAGAAAGAGATTTTTGGCGTATATTTTTCTTACATTTTAAATCACACAAAATAACAAGGAGGGTTGACATTCACTGTTTTCACAGCAAGATTTTCTATAGTTAAGCTTTTGCATATTTATGTGAATCTAAAATGGGGTTGAAAAAATTTGTTTTGGTTTTACTCATCCATATTCTAAAGCTGATGAAGGAGCTTAGGAGTGAATTTGGTGTGTTTAATTCAAGGGAAACAGAGACAAGGAGGAGCAGCCGTTCTGTTCCCTGAGTAGAGATTAAATCAAGATTAGATGAGTAGGTGTTGTCCGTCCTCCTTGAAAAGTTCTTATTGATTTCTGAGGGAGCTCATGCTGAGTTTTTCCCAAAGGACAACAGCACATGTTACAGGAATAGTGCCTTGATGCCCATGAAGAATATTAGGAGCTTAGTGACTCAAATAAAACACAGAAGCTTTGAGCAGCCAAACTGTGAGCCCAGACTGGAACAGCATTTGTTACTGGAACCAGTTGTTTTACCAGGAAACTTTGACCTAAACGGGTTCAGCCCACACAAAGAGAAGTCACTAAATTCACATGGTCTCTAAGTCAGGCTCAGGGATGCAACATAACTTGCAGCAGGAACACACAGAGTTCCCCACTCCTGAAGTAGGTGGGTTCCTATGCATGGCCTACATATGGAAGAGTTGGGTGTCTAAGAAGTAAAGTAAGACAAGACTAAGAAGTGAACCAGGAATATCTTAAGCAGTATTAGGAAAGGCCAAGAGGAAAGGTTTTGCCTGCAGTCAATCTTTCAAAGACAATTGGAAACCTGTTTCTGGGCCAATGAGGTGCATTTAACCCCAGAATTAAATTACAGCTGTGAATCCTTCTCTGCAGTTAATCACTGCGACAGAGATAGCCTTTCTCAGCATCCATACCAATATTCCAGGAGGGACATGCTGTCTGTTCAGCAGGGTGCTCACTAGGCTTGTGACAGGTCCTGGCAAAATTTCTCCTTGGTTATAGCACGAACCCATTTTCCAAGAAATGTGTCCCATTCTCATACTCTACTCTCCTAATTTATCCTGTTGAAGCTGTTCTCTTCTATAAAAAGTGTAAAAGAAAGAGATGAGATGGGATGTGAATATCTCATAAAAATAATTTTAACCCATACAAATATAGTAAACCAGAAATTTGAACACTGTGTGTTGGGAAATTGTTGGGAAATTCTGGTGATAATGCAGTTGTCAGTCACTTAGCTATAGGGAATTAAGAATTTTGTTACCGGAAAAGGGTGAATGGCTTGGAATCAATCCAATTGCATCCCAAGTGCAAATATACGGACCATCTTGTGCTTCCCAGTGTCAGCTCATTACATAGAACATGCAGAAATACCTTTATGCAGAGGCCCAACTCATTTTCTTTATGCTCTTAGAGATGTTCAGCAGGATTTTCTCTTGGTTTTAGTTGGTGACTGATAAGAATACAAAAGCAAAATATTTTTGTATCGACTTGGACTTTCAACATGAGCAAATGCTGTCTTCTGTGACCACTCCAAAACTGTTAAACTTCCTTAGTTTGCCAAGGGGATTCCTGGCAAAAGTCAGAAATGTAACTTAAAGCAAGTTAGTTATTTATGCTTGAATACTTGAATGAACAACCGATAAACACATCTGGTTATATTTATTTTTCAGTAACCACTGATTCGTTCCTCCCAAGTATAAAACAATATTTGTTTCATTCTTGTTTATTGGCATTTCTATCCAAATTCAAATCATTGAGGCATGAGAACAAAGTACACAAGTATAAACTTCATTGCCTGTGAAAAACCACACTTAATTTACTGTTCTTCCTAATTACTGTGTCCAGAGCAGGATTAGTGGAGCAATCCATCCATGCTTAAGAATGCCTCAAGAACACTTTGACACTGCTCTTTGTTTTAGTTAAAAATAGGAGTATTACCTTACTCAATAGAGGTATCTATTTCCAGATAATTACAAGTGGAACTCACATAATTATGACTATATGTTTATGAAACATAAGAAACATTCAGAGAAGACATCTGGAATTAACAGTGAATACAATGTTGGGAATCGAATCACTTCAAATCTATGAAATTTAATGTCTTTTGTGAGTGATATAATCTCTGATGAGGCACACTCCTCCCATAGGATGTTGTGGCAGGAGGCCTCCCTACCTGCTCCCTCTACTCTCTTATTATCATGGAGAAAGCTATTTCTGTACACGCTCTCCCATCTGTCCTCCAGACCATATATATGCACTTCATCCAAAGAAATGGTTCACGAAGCCAAGTTTTTGCAGCCCATGAAATAATGGGACTGAGTTTTCTGGTGTGTTCTTGTTTAGTCTTGTTTACTAAACACATCATCACACCAGGCTACAGCTCAGACATTGATTCTTCATGGTCCAGAGAGCATTCTCAGCTCTTCTGTGACATTTGGACAAAGCCAGAGTAGTTGAAATTTATGGAGTCAGGCTGCAAATCTGTGATTGATCAAATGGCATCAATCTAATAGAGGGCAGGGGGAGAACGAAGGACACATAATAAATAATAGAGATGTTGCCTATATTGTAAAGCATGCTGGGAATTGAGTTGTAAATGTAAATCCCTTTCTCCCTCTGTAAGAGACTCCAAAAGCAATCAGTAATTGGAATTATCTGATGAATGTTATTAAAGTGAAGAAATGTTACAGCTTTTAGTGCCAAAGTCTCCCAGAGCACATTCTCTATGGGCTTACTCAGGCCTAGAGAGGTCAATAACCTTTAACACAATCCATTGGGGAAATAGAAATGTCAGAACTATAAAGTAGCCTGTATCAATTTCAGACCCTTCCAAATAACTAGTTTGACCTATGGATCTAAATACTGGAAATAAATAGGAGTCTTGAGCCAGGGAGATGCCAACCACCTCCCCGCTGCTTAGACTGCAATAAAAATGACCATTTTGGTAAGGATCCCAGCTATCATTCAGTAGTGAACATTTTTCATTATTATTACTTTTTAAACATTGCAGGACCGCTGTGCTGTCCTCAGACTCAGCGACACATAAGTCATTTGGCTGACTTTTTAATAAACATCTGGTTTTCACAGAGCAAGACACAGCGGTCATCTTTGTTAGGGTTTCCTGGCATTCTAATGTCATCTCCATGGATATTGCAGCCTGTTCCTGCAGAAACAAAACAAATATAAAACCAACCAGCCCCTTCAGAGCTCGGAGTGGGATGGAAAGTCCTTGAGAGCTTCCATCCCTCTCAGTTCATGCTTCTCACCCGCAACGCAGCTTTGGTAAGAGCCCACAAGAGGTTAGTGCTTGCTCCCGCAGGTGGTGATGTCTTCCTGATGTAGGGCAAGGCTTCTGGATTTTCCAGGATGGGAAAACTAGGGAAGGGGTGACATTCTTCATTACAGTCATTGATGGATTTCCAACAGCTAGAGGGGCCTAAAGGAGTTGCCTCAGGAAAAACGGCTTAGGTTTATTGTAGGTACATTATGATATACATGTTAACTTCTCTTTAGGGTTTAAATGAGTATGATATTCTTGCCCTAAAAATGCACATATTTTTCACAGTGTGGGATGGTGGGAGAAACACTGTTTGAGATGGTGCAAGAGAGAGAAAGAGAGAGACTGCTTTCTCATAAATTGCCAGCTTAAGCAAATAGTGAGAGTGCCAGACAACCCAACCTGTAAAAATAGTTTTGTTTCACTGCTTCTTAATCCCTACTAGCCAGGAAATCTTGAGAGAGTCTGGTAGTAAGAGGTGTGTTATACTGTGGAAATATGCTGTTATGACTTAGAGTTCCTGTCAGAGAAACTGAAGTGTTTTTTGAGGTCACAAGGTGAGAAACTTTAGAAAGTGAGAAACTCTCTTATTTGTGAAAGGATATGGGCTCACATTAAATGTTTTCATCTGATAACAAGTATCATTAAATAACTGGATTTGGAAACCTCAGCATATTATTTTTGTATTAAAGGGCAAAAATGCACACTGAGAAACCTAATCAGACTATTTAATCACTGAGCTTGTGTGAATTTGTTATTTTTGCTTTTATCTGAAGTTATAGAGGATAGGGGTAACAGCAACAGTGTCTGGACTGAGCAATCCCAAAATATAATGCAGCCAACAGTGTGCCTTGAGAGCTGCAAATAACCTCCTACATGCATATACAGAACAGAAACTAAACACAGTTTATCACATGAAAATTCTTAGTTTTACTCTAGCACCAACCCTGGTCACTTCATCAGAGAAGGCCCTGCAGGTTTTGTCTAAAGCAGAAAATCAGGTGAGACACTTAACCCATTTTTCAAGCTTCAGTTGGATCCTAAAAGAGGTCTAAAGTGGGGTTTGGTTTTGTTGTGTTGGGTTTTTTTTCTTTGTGTTAATTTTTAGGATATACCATTTGGCAGCTGCCTCAGAGCTGGGTCTACCAGAGTAACCTGGAGTTGTGCTGGGTTTTACGGCAGATTCAGGAAGGAACAGAGATAGATCAAATACCTTAAGGCAGCTGGAAGGTTACATGCTTCAAGGAAAGGGGAATCTCTAAAAAAAAAAATTCAGAAAGAAGGCAGGGTCCTGAGAGTAAGTAAAAAATAATAATTCATAGGACTTACAGGTAACTTCTTGGCAGTGGATTGAAATGTGCCTGAGAAAGAGGTCAAAGATTATCCACAGGCTTTCAGATGGAGAAGCTGGGACAGTGAGTAGCAGGGGGATTGGACCATCCGTGGGCAGTGCCTGTGCAGTCTCAGACTCACCCACTGCCATTACAAATGCTACACTTCACTTCCAGGGCAGCATCTCACTAGAGAGACAGGTGAGGGTGGCTCAGGGCTGATAAAATACAAACAACTGATGACACTGCCGAGCTTAGAGGAGAATTAATGACTGTGTGTTAATTGCTACTTTGGCAAAAGTTTAATCTCAAGCCCTCCTCCAACTCCCACCACTGCTCTGAGCATGTTTTCTCTGCCTCCTCACATCATGTCTATGCTGAACTCTTGAGCTCCACTTTCTGTGTTGCAGTAGTTGGTTCTAAGACTGCCATCCATCTCCTAGGAATGCCATTGCTCATCCCTATCTCCTCACATGGCACACTGAGGTTACTGTGAAAGCTGCCATATTTTTGGTGCCCCACAAGCTCTGTATCAGCTTGACAGCTTTCCATGATATCCATCAAGATCTAACAAAAGGCAGATGTGTGATGGTGATAATACAGCTCCAGCTAAAAGTGATCAGCCAGCCCAATGCACACAGCTCTGCCTCCCAAGCATTCCCTCTCTCACTGGATCCTCTTCCAGGGAAGAGAAATTGAGGGCAGGGGGTTGGAACTCGATGATCTTTAAGGTCCCTTCCAAACCAAACCATTCTATGTTAATTCTCTGATTTTGTGCATTGTCCCTGGTGCTACAGGAAAGATTTTCTTTGGAAGGCAATGTCAGCAGACTGTGTCTCTGCTCCTGGAGGAGAGATAAGCAAAAAGACACAGAGCAGCTCTTTCCATGTGTGCTGATCAAACAGAAATACTGTCAATCTAACCTCCAATTCTCTGAAGAAATAAAGAACTTTCTGTAAAGAGTTGGCTTAAAAGCAGTTCAGGACAGAGAAAGGTTGCTAATAGTGTAAAAATAACTGGATGAGTTAGCACTACCTGACACCCTTTCCTCAGCTATAATTTCTGCCTCCCCGTGCAAATACACCTAACAGCTTAGAGCTGGTCGATTATTGCAGAAGCAGTATGCCTGATCCCTCATCTCAGCCCAAAGACTGGTTCAGCTCCATCACATGCCCGCTCTGTAGTGAAAAACTCCTACACCATTAGATTTTTGGAAGAAAAATAACTGGCAGTTGTACCACACACTCTTTGTCGAGCTATTACTATGCATTCAGCCAGGAGGCACAAAAATACTGCATAACTGGAGTGTCCACGTGGCATGAAGGGAGAATAACTGGAGCAAACAGCTTGGGAACAGACTATGCAATGAAAAAATGTTTTCCTACGCTGTGCAGCAAGGGTTTGTGAATAGCAAACAGATTTTCTCTCAACTGAGCAATTACTTTCTGATGCAGAAATAGCATACATATTTCAGATAATTTTTTTGTAATAAATTAACCAATAATTCTGCTTCTTTACGTTTAAGGACTACCAGACCCCTAGTGTGACAGGGAGTGATAATTTCATCAATTTCAGATAACCTACTTATGTTAACCAGGATATGGTTATAGTATAATAAGTTTGGGAAGGTACAGGTCTGAAGTAATTTGCCAGTCTGGAGAAACTGGTCCTTCTGCCCATCAGCCATCCAAAAATACTGTATTTTATTGTGAGAATTGAAGCTGCTTTCTCCTTTGGCTAGACATGTAATTTTGTCAAGTGGAAAACTGAGCAGCACTGAGCAAACAGGACCATTTGTTGCTTAATTTCTCAGTACACTGGTGGTTCCACCCACATGTGCTCAGATGGGTCTGAACAGATCCAGGTTATGCTGAATAACCCAGCAGGAGATTTGAGATCAGGCTTCACGTATAGCTGGTTCCCAAGACAGAAGGAGCATTTTTGACCTGTGCTCTTAAAGGTGTTAATGTGATGTAATTGCAGCTGCCCTGAGACAGAGTTTAAGAAGGTGAAAAAATCCTGTTCAGTGGCTCAATTCCAAACTGAACTGCAGAAACATGGGGTTGTATTAAGATATGAACACTTCATGGTGAATCTGCTGTGCCAAATTGAAACCAGCTGCAGGACCATGTGAAAATCACTGGTTAATTTAATTGACAAAAAAATTGAGTGTTCTCACTGCATTGTTTAAAAATTATTGACATTTTTTAAGAGATGCTCATTTCTACCACACTGAGTTATCCCCATTAACATTTTCATGCAGCATGTCTTAGCTGTGTACTGATAGATCAGTGGTGAACTTTACATGTAGTGATGAATCTGGCAAAATGACAACATTCCTGGAAGTCAAATGACTTCTGTTTTATTTTTTTTTCCAAAACTTCATAACAAATAACTGCACTACCAGCTATAGACTCAGTATAGTTAAAATGGACATCTGAGAATTCAGAGAAGTGAATTTGGATTGGTCTGCAGCTGAGATTTGAATTTTGCCAATTAGGTTCTCAAGCACAATTCAAAGTTTACAGAATAATCTGAAAATTATCAGAGCAATAGCAAGCAAATGTGCTGTATTTTTAGGACTGAACAAAACACGCTTAGGTTTCATTTTTATTTTTAAAAAGCCCCCACATTTTCATCAAAACCAAAACTAAACATGGAGAATTAATTGACCTTTTTCTTAATGTCACCATTAGAACTCTATGTTTCTTAATCATTCCCCAGCATTAAGAATGCTACTTCTTTGAAGCTGGCAGGAAGCATCTTGTGTTCAATTTTTCCCTTTTCAGTGCCTGGACTCTGGCAGGTTTCACACTGTGGCTTTCCCTCATTGGTGCAGTTTTTGGGGTGTGCCTTCCATGAGACAAGGCAGAAATGCAGAGCAAATCTTCTGAATGGAAAAACTGGGTGGACAAGTCTGACGTTGCTGTGGTTTATATTACCTGTTAGTCAAAACAAATAAGCAAACCCGAACCGCATTAGGGAGGGAGAGGGAATAATTTACACATAAATTTTCAGTCTTTCAGCATTTTTAATTACCCAGGTTTGGTTCTTCACTTCTCATTCTCCTAGACTGAAAAAACACGTGTTAATGGTCTCTACTAAAGACGTATATAAATCCTTCTAATCGTTTTGCCTTTGTTGTAACGACATCAATTATTTATGGATCGCCATTACTCAGTAGAAATAAGGAAACCTTTCATTATGCTTTTGTATCAATCCCCTTATGATACGTGTTTCAGTATTTCCTTGCAGCCAGCAGAGCAGAAGGAATGTTTAACACTCAGTTCTTACATCTTGGTTGTACTGATGTGAAGGCTGCATTCCTGGAAGTAAGTGGATCCCCTGTTTTTGGAAGAGGGAAGGTTGCCAATTGATTAATAAGGGACTGACTGTAATACCACAGCAATGTTAACTTTTTTCACATGCTCAAAGTCAACATTTGAAAGGCAAACACTGCAGTACACAACCTGCAGCCCAGAAAACATGTTCATAGCAAACATCCTGCTGAACCATACCAAATTATACCAATAAATACTCTCACTTTGTGATCTTAGGATATAGCTTAAGACCTCAGAAATTCTGGTTTACTATGGGAAATGCCCAATGTTTTCACATCTGAAAGCCAAATTAGACACAGTGCCATTTAATACATGGGGTCATTCAAATATGGGTTTCTTTTTTTTTTCCTTTTTGAGAGCAGTGAAGTACAAATGCATTCTGTATTTATTTAAATGTTCTGCATTTATTTAGACTGTCTTTTATTTTTCACTTCTAGTTTGTTTCTACCTGTCTACCTCTGTAATGTCCTTCAAATACATTCATCTAGGTGTTCCTCTGAAAAATAAATGAGGGCAGGACTTCAAACCTTTATGTAAATATATATATATATATATATATATGTATATAATATGTACATGTAGAAAATAAAAGGGGTTTCTGTGGTGTAGTAGGTTTGGGCTTTCTTAGATAACCTGGAAAATAGGCTAGTTTTGTAAAATTATATAATGGTGGAAATTAGTTTAGATGATAGCTGTGGAACAGGCAATCAGAGTGGAGATGAAATAGGCTCCTGCCCCCATCACCTATTGTGCTCAAATCAGAATCAGGCACGATGGAAATGGGTATGTGAGAAGGAAATATTGTAGAGTGGCATGGGGGAAAAAAAATAAAAAAGAATAATGAATAATCCACTGCTGAGCTGATGAGAAAGTGTAAGGTGAAGGAGGAGGATTGGTGATGAGATGGCCAGGCTCCAACACCACTGAGCAGGAATAACTCCTCCCTGTCAGATGTCCCCAGCAGTTGATTCTTGCCTTCTGTGAAGGAGCCTGTCAGTCCCACCTGCAGTGGTGAGGTTGTGTGGTCATGTTCATGGGGACATCCAGGGCCACTGTCACTGGTGCAGACAGAGGGAATCGAAATTACATGTGTTTTTGGTGTGTCAGTAACAAAACTGCATCACCATGGCAAATAATATAAATGTTTCTCCAGATGTGTCAGGTTCAATGGCTCACTCTGGCCAAGTTTAGAACCTTGTGCAGCTGAGGAAACGCCACGTAAAGCCAATGCCACACACAACAGCTGCCTGTAGAGAAGGTGCCTACAGGCTCCATCCAGGGCCCCAGACCTCCCAGGTGGGACAGCACAAAGACAGCTCCAGGCAGCTTTCCCTGGGGACAGCAGGAAGCTCTTCCCAGACACTGGGACTGGGACTCATCCCTTGTAGGGGAACCAGGCTATGTGGTCTTCATCCCTTCTAGGGGAATGGCCACAGTTAGGACAGGTACCATGGCAGGGGAGAGGGAAATAGTGGCTTTGCTGTTAATATCCAAACTTATTTTCCATTTCTTCCCGGATTTCCCCAGTAAAATTTTCTTTTAGTTGTACAAAAGATTTGCTGTCTGTGCAGGGAAAGCAGTTCTGTCTTGGAGAGGGGATAATTCATTTTCCCAGATGCTGGGAGCTCGATTTGTTGTTTGTTCTGGCTACAGAAGGAACCTGACCTGTCTCCTGCTTTGCTGAGCAGAGACGATAATTTCTTCTGAAAACTGCCCTTATCTTGAAACCCACCTCGAAAGCTGATCCAATCTGTGTCAGGCAATTCTTACAGTGCAGAAGTAAAACTGGAAAATTATCTACAGAGCACTTTCATGTGGAGAAATTGCTGTGACCTTCTTTTTGCTCTATTTGTTCTACTGGACAAGTATTTTATGCTATTGCCCACTGTGTCCTCCAATTCCTGTAGAAATAATAGGGATAGCATATTATCACTTTGCCAGAATATTATAACTGCATCCATCAGCTTTAGTTTCTGTGGTAATTATTTTTTAACCCAAAGTACCTTTAATTAGATTTAGATTAATTTAGATAGTACAAACAAGTCCTAAATACATGAGACAGCTGCTCTGTCTCATATGATAAGCAAATTAAAGAGGTCGTGTTTTCATTTGCCATAGCCCAGGATCAGGTGGCAGGGATAGATTGCAAAGGTAAAAGCATCCCTAGCAGATGCTGGCAGTGCCTTTGAACATGAAAGGATGCCACTAAACTGCTGAACCTTAGTGACAGCACAGAGTTCCTTTGCACAGAAGAGTTTTCCTCCAGTGATGCTGCAGCAGAAAATGTGTGTGCCATCAAGGATGAGGTTTCTGAGCCTTCCTGATGAGTTCAGAGGTGGTAGCTGAGCATAATGTACTTGAGGCAACTTCTTGATGGGTTACCTTATGGAGAGTAGAGCTGTTTGAGGGGGAAAGGCATGGAGAAGGCAAATTACAGATGATGTAATACCCTACTGATGAAAGCAATGACATTCTTACAGGCCTTGAAATCAGGATGTAGGTCCTCATCCACAGCTTGATTCATATCCAGCCTTGGAAAAGTTTCCATCTAGGGCTTCAGTTCGGTCCCATATGCAGATCTGGCTCCAAATGTTGCTCTTAACCTGGATTCCCTGTTTGTGCAGCCCGTATTTCCAGGTTACACCAGTAGCTTCAGTTTGAATGGCTCCTAGTATTTGCATCTTGATTCTGATTCTAAAAACATGACTGGGAATGTTCTTCAGATTCTGCTTTCACTGACAAAATAGACTGCAGAAATAAAAAAGCCTTGTTTTCATCATTTGGAACAAGACTGTTGAAGGCTCCAATGCTGCCTCTGCTAACCAAAGCTGGAGTGCAGCTCTAACTTTTTGCCCTGTTGCTCCTGACAAAGAGGCTGGAGAGCTCATTAACCTGGCTGTGAGCTTCAGATTTCTCAAAAGCAGGTACAGGTGATTCCTTCAGTGCCAGGGAAAGCTATTGTGTAATTGAGTCTCACTTTGTTGGTGCATATCCGTGTGAGGAATCTGTGGTTATCATGGATGGGCATGTGCTGTCTTGCATTTCTTGCATGGCTCCAGGTATTTGAAGTTTTTGTGGTTTCTTTTACTAAAAGAAAAAAAGCCCCCCAAAACTTCCTTCCTTTCTTGCCACGCATTATGAACTCTGCCTAATTTAAAAGAGTTTTCTTTGTTAGATGCTGAAGAGAAGACACTTGAATGAGGGGGGAAAAAAAAACCAGTAAAAGAAACAAATTATACTTTTAATTCTCCATGCAATAAAGTCATAGCTGTTTCCTGAGAACTGAATTTTTTCTTCTGGTGAAAAGAACTCCCAAGAAAGTTTGTGTATAGATTTAAATGTGCTTCCTTTATTATTCTATAAAACACTTCTAAAAATAAGGACAGTAGCTATGACTGCACAGCATTTTTTTCTATATTATTTCAGTATTTCCTTCCTTAGGATTTGGAGGAAAATTGCATTCCTGTAATAATAAAATCTTCTGACAGCATTGGCAGGGGCACACTTTAGAAATGTACAAAAGCTGTGCCTTCATATTGTGGATGGTGTAGAAGGTGATAAGAAGCTTAGAGGATAAAATAGCTTGAGGGAAAGGAGGATTAACCTCTCTTAGTGAGAGTGGAACAGATACCAAGAAATTATATTTTGCCTGAATTGCATTCCTAGTTTGAATGCATTCAGATTTAAGGGAGGATGTTCTGGGGCAGGGTGTGTGGGAAGGAACTGTAGATCTTGAATTTTGCACTCTGGCTGCATTGGCGGAGGAGACTCAGTAGCTGATATGGAGCTCTTTTGCTTAAGTAATGTGTTTTTCTTATTAAGAGGGTAATTCATTATTAAAAAGAAAAAAAATAATAAAAGTTAAGAAAGGCATCTCCATTTCTGGCAACTTTTCCTTCCTGATCTGCCCTGTCTTTCTTTGGGCTGTTCCTCAGAATCAGCTCTCAGCAGAGTGGCTGGTCTGGGCAAATCCACCAGTGAACATCCCAGGCAGCCACAGCTGACTCCCAGCTGTTGATCTTGGATGGGACCAGGAAATACAGTCTTCTTTTGCGGGGGATTTTGATCGTTTTGAGGCTGTTCCAATCCAAACCCAAACCCAACCATTTTGGAATTCTCTGTGAAAGGGAGCAGTGCTTTAAGGGAAGCGGGACTTGTCAGCTGTCCTGGAGCTGTGGGTCTTCAAAATATATAGGTATCCAAAGGGATGGTGTCAAGAGGATGGAGCCAGGCTTTTCTTGGTGGTGCCCAGCAACAGGACAAGAGGCAATGGGCAGAGACTGATGCACAGGAAGTTCCACCTGAATATGAGGAAGAACTTCTGTACTGTATAGGTGACCATGTACTGGAACAGATTGCCTAGGGAGAGTGTGGAGTCTCCTTCTCTGGAGATACTCAAGAGCCGTCTGGACACAATCCTGAGTGATGTGCTTTAGGAGACCCTGCATGAGCAGGAAGGTTGGACTAGATGGCTCCTTCCAACTTTACCTTTTCTGTGATTCTGAGCTTGCCAAGAGCATGGGAATTAGGCAGGCAGGAGCCAGGCAGGTCTCCAACAGATTTCTAATTTCCAGGTAAGCTGCAGCAGGAGTTTCATAGTGCCAAGAGCATCTCTGCCAGAGTTGGTATGATAGATAAGCTTTCAAAAAAGTTGGAGACTCTGAACTGACACCTGAACTCAGGATTGCAACTGCAAACTGGGGGATTTCAGGCAGTTTAGCTGAAGCTTCCCAAACACCCCACCCAGGGCACTGTGGATTTAGCAAGTCACCCATTAATCTGGTAAAGCAATACAAGATTGAACTGGGAGCAGCAAGGTTTCTTCTGAATGGGAGTAAAGGTGGAATTTGCCACTGAGAGAGAAGCTCCAGGACAAGTACAAAACATAGGCTGCAAGTGCCCAGTGGATGGGGCATCTCCTGGCCATGGTAGCTCCCTGGGCACTGCAGCTATTCCGTCTGGGCAGGAGGCCAGGCTCTCCTTGTGGGTGACTCGGAGAGTGCAGTCTCCCTCAGGCTTAGAGAACCGAGCCTGAGCTGTGCTTCTCCAGAGAAATTGCCATACATTTAAGATCTGTGTCCCAGCACGATTTCCTCATCCCCACAGAAAACTGAGGGATGTAGCTAATGGGAAATTAGACACTTAAACTTCACTGCTTTGCCTAGTGTAGCACTTGGACTGGTGGTGTCTGAGAGACAGATCTTGGCGTTCAACCACAAACCTCGTTATTGCTGACATGCCTTGTCCTTGCTTCAACATGGTCAGCATTCTCCTTTTGCTTCTACTCAGGATTTTTTATCCCACCCATGGCACAAGTCCGGTTGCCCTCCTAAATGTTTTAGAAAACATCACTTCAAATAAAATCTCCAAGGCTTAATTTAGACAAGAATATTTAAACTTTTCCATAGACATGAAGTCACCCACTGGCACTAATCTGTGTTTATAGAAATAAAATCTGCTGGTTATTATTTGCTTTTCAGTTGGTTAAGCTCCTTTAACCCGTGCTGCCTTCCACACCAGCCTCCATTCAGAGGTAGCCTGACAGGTGGTGAACTTTTAAATGGGTTGGTATTCCAGTGGTTAAGCAACTTCCACAACTAAATAGCTTAAAATTTGTCAAAGTCAGAACTGAACGATACTGTGCTGGGCTTTTACATTACTCATCTCTGGGTATGCCTGAATCCCACTCCTATGGGAATCCCTTTCCTCAGCACCTCATTTTAAGGAGAGAAATGGCTGAAATTTAAAGCAAATATTACAGGATTATTATAAAATACAAAGTTTTGGTTCATAATCATTTATTGTACAAAGAAAATTATTTGGAAGTGGTATTTAATTGGTTAGAATTATACCTTGGGCCCCTCTCACACATTGATACAAGTTATATTTCAGAGGCTTGAGCAGAGGCAATGATTTATTCATGGGGGAACTCTGGATCAATTCTTAAGAATGAAAATATTTGAAAGATATTTGTAAGAATTGACAATCAGACTCTATCAGTTTGTGATAAAAAAACCCACGAAAACTGGAGAGAAATTAACATTACTATGCAAATGATTCTGCATTTCTCACCTTCTTGTAGATTTATATATATTTGTGACAATGAAACTGGGAGGGGAATTAAAAGAAAAGATAATCAAAAGCTAATAATCCAAACTACTGTTCCAAAAGAAGATGGTAATCATGAAAACTGACCCCTTGGGAAAAAAAAAATCACTGAACACAAAGACTGATTTTGAATGGGTGTCTTAAGTTGCATTTTACTTCTGTCACTTTCAGGAACATCAAAATCGTACTGTTTTTTTTAAGTCATGTCCAAAGGGGAGTGAAAGAACTTCATTGTTAATATTTGGGGTGTAAATGTTTCTAAGCATGAAATGGCAGCCTGTGTTGTTTATATTGGATTTAGATCCAAAGCAGCTCTTGAAGCTGTTTTGTCAGGTGCTAAACTTCACAGAAAGACATCACTTTACTGACTATTGCAATTGTACCATAAATTATCAGATTATAAAGAAAGGACAATACCCTATTATTGTAAAGAAGAGCTAGAATGCACTGGAATCTCCTACAGTTACCAATGACAGTCACAAAATAAAAGTCTGGGTATTTTTGTTATCTGGCTCCAGAACGTGAGTCTACCTTAAAGGTATTTTTTGCCTTGTGAGTTTTACAAGTATTTACAGTCAAAACTATCTGAAGCTGAAAACATGATGTGACTCAAGACCTTGAAGGTCAAAGGAAAAACCATCATTTTCCTTCTATCTACCACTAAGTTTTGTGGATGTAGAGATTCATAGATGTAAGGGAGATAAGATTTTTGCACTATAAACTTCATAGGTTTTTTGCACTGTAAAATTCAGAGTGATTGTTTACTTTCAGATGTAAATCAGAAGGCATAAACAGACAGTAGGACTGCAATTTCTAACCGGTAGATTTAGTATGAGACCAAGAACCCAGGATGGGTATGTCAAAGCAGATGAAAACTTCTGATCCATGTTTAGCTGCAGTTTATTGCTAACTGCAGATGAATTGGTTAACAGCTGATGCAATAGTTATTAGTAGGCAAAGGGGCCTGATTTCTCATAGCTGTCCTGAAATACGGAAAAACCCATAGAAAATATTTCTTCATATTTTGAAGAAACCATCCTGTAGCCTTCAGTTACTTTTTGTTTTAATGAGGTTTATATGCCTAATCCTTAAAGGCAAATAAAGTTAAGCAGACAGGAATGTTTGTCATTTTCCTCTGCAGTTGATACATGGTACTTTTGGTTGTGTTGCCCTGAAAACCCAATGACTTACATTCCTATTATCATGCAAGAGACCCTTTAACTGATTGCATTTTTACTGGCTCAAAGTGCACGGATATTTTGAAGTGGCAGCATCCAGCTGCAATCTCTGTAACCATCCAGCAGTACATATCCCAAAGGAATGGCATCCAGGTTGAAAATATATTGCTTTAAATAATAAATAGTGTTACTGAGCCTTCCACATGTCATTCTAATCTCCTGGGAAACATTCAAATTTAGCTTTACATTCAACCTAGTCAGCACGATTAGCCTTGCCTGCCCTGCACTTTGGAGACAGAATTTTGGATCTGTAAAATATATCTTTTGTAGCACTGGTCGTTCCTTTTTCTGCAGCAGGTATGGTATATGTTTATTTGCTATTTTATAGGCTATTCGTTATTTTATTGCCAAAGGTTGTAGTGTTATTGCTCTTACCTCCATAGTACCAAATTGCTAAAAATGGGAGGAACCTGTGCTTTTATCTTCAGGCAAAGAGAAGTTACCTAAGTCTGAAGAACAAAAGCACATAGTTCTAATAGATGTTCCCTCACCACTATGCTGTGTAGACATCCTTGTTTGCCATATGCGGGTTTTTTTCCCAGGATTTCACAAGGTTTTGACTGTCTGACATGAAGCAATTTCAGGGACTCCACGTCTGATCCTCACTAGGAGCTGAAATTTCCAGATTTTCCTGGTCAAATGGAAACTCTGTATTTTGAGCAGACTCACTACTCTGTAACAGGGCTTTATCAGCTATAAACCTTGTATTGCTGTTTCCAGGAAGTACAAGCATGAGTAACCAGCTGGATGTCACCTTCCACTGATACCTAATGCATGTGGGAGTGATAATGGTCCATTGCTGACCCACTCAGTGAAAACTTGTGTAGGTGATGCTGCTCTGAGTCTGTTTGCAAACAAACAAAGAGCCAGCAGCAGATATGCCCACGAGGCAGGCTATAGCCTGAGAATTGTGTGGCATTGTTATGTGTGTGTAGGCAGTGAAATACTTGTGGTGGAATCGTGGCCCCACTGAAGTGAGAGGCAGCTTTCCCACTGCCTTCAGTTTGGCCGAACACAGATCTTTCTGTCGGTATTGACCCATAACATTTGACTGAGTTCAACGGAGACTAAACGGCATAAAATTCAGCACGATGTCGTGGCACTGCAAAATGAGCCCTGAAATCAGCTGACCTATGTAGGGTTTGCAGCAGTTTTCACTTGGCTTTGTTTCCACCCAAATACATGGAGATCATCTGTAAGTTCTCCGTAGGCATTCACAGTTGTCATGCTAAACAGTTCTCTGAGTAATAAGTTTAAATGATGGAATTGTGCTATCAGGCTGGATAAAGTCCAGTAATATGGCAAAACTCATAGGCTTCCAGAGCAAGATGAGCTGCAGATGTATGATGGACTAAAACACATTTTAAAAGCCTCTCTCTTTCATGTGTGTTTCCCACATAATATGATTGATAGAAAGAGGAAAGCCTAATTTTCTGTACTGAGCATCAACTTCCGTGTATTATGTGAAGGCAGAATCTGGCTCCATGTTTTTGTGTTGATCTAAATGTGCTGAGACTCTGCAGGGTTCAACTCCAGGCAAGGAAACACTCTCACATGAAGTCTATGAATTATGACTACATAACTGTGGGATATAAAAAACCTGGGTATATCTGTGCTTTTGAAAAATTGCAGCTTTTTCAGCAATGTATAGGGCCGGGTGAATCTGTTTGGAGAGGGCATATCATCTCTGGGAAGAGGGCTATGTAATTATCATCCTTAAAACCATTCAGTATTACTGTCCCTACCATGACACATCCATCTCAGATTGTAAGATATATAACTGTGCCTTATCATCAAAATCTATTTCAACTGGTATGGCTTAGATCATCCTGTTTTCCCATTTGTCTCTGGTATTTCCTGGTCTTTAAATCTCCAGACCACCTGGGGCTCTTAACCCCCTTTAATAAATAGGTCCATCACATTTTCCCCGTGTTCAAAAATGTCACAGCTGCTTCCAATATGCTATGCAGGCATCATAAAAATAAGTACAGTATAAAACATTATTATAGCCCTATTTCCAGTTTCTCCAGCACAACTCAGTTCAAAACGTTAGCCATTCTGCATACTCTGTGCTGTGACTATTCCTTCTAATTGCTATGCTTTAGAATATCCTGATCAGATGTTGGTACCTTAGTGCCTTGGAGCAGCTGTTTAATAGCATCAAAGAAATCTGTATGTTTTAAAAAGGCAGGCAGTATCCTAGTGACAGGACAAGGGGGAATGGATTTAAACTGACAGACAATAGATTTAGATTCGATATTAGGAAGAAATTCTTTACTGTGAGGGTGTTGAGGCACTGGAACAGGTTGCCAGGAGAAGCTGTGGATGCCCCAACCCTGCAAGTGCTCAGGGGGATTGGAGCAATCGGGTTTGGTGCAACCTGGACTAGTGGAAGGTGTCATGTTAGGAACTAGATGATCTTTAAGGTCACTTCCAACCCAACCCATTTTTTGATTCTATTCTCAGAGTTTTCCACACCACAAAGCAGCATCTGCTGCCTGTGCCTCGCAGAAGGACACAGAGCGGTGTCTGCGCACGGTCAGTGACGGCGGGTCCCCGGCTGCCACCACACTTGCGGTGGCCGTAGGCTCTGTCTCTTGTGTCTGATTGCCTCTCCCACTGATGGGTCTGGACAGAAAGGAGCCGTGGCTTTCAAACAATATTCCTTTGAAATAGTGCCTGAACCTGTGCTGCATGTGTGACCTGAGTTAACAGAGTAGCTGTCAAATACTGATGCATGTTGTTTGGGTTTGCTATTACTAATCCTGTCATTCTTCTCACACTGACAGAGGTGATATAAATATCTCTGCAGAGCTCAGGGTTTTATTCAAACACATTTCAGGCTGTTTTCAGGAATTAACAGAATCTGGGTGATGCTGGCTCTGTTGAGATTCAGCAGTCACACTTACATGGGTCAGGATTTTACACAGCATAGTTTTCCTGTACATTATTTAGAAACTGCAAGCAGCTTGAACACAAGGAGTAAGCAGTGGCTAGGTTCTTAATTTGTATTTAACGTGCATTATAAGCAGACATCTGCAGATCATTACAAAAAAAGCAGTGCATCATGTATTGGATATAGTAAATGTAATTCTCACCCATAATATGTTATGTTTTGTTTTCTTTGGTTTTTAAAATCACTTCAAAGGTGCCAATACATGCACTCAAATCAATATTATATGCTGCTAGTCAACAATGGACTTTTTAGTGTATTGTATTGATAGTTCCTTCTCCTGGAGAACAAGGTTGTATATAGGATTTAGGAATGAGAAAGTGCAACAATAGCACTTTGCTGGCTCCCTTTAAGGTCCCTTCCAACCCAAACCATTCTGTAATTCTGTGAATTTCCACCCTGACACATGCTGTTGTCAAGGCAGTTTGGAAGTTTTAGAAACAAAACACCTTTCCAAGAAAGATGGATTCCTTCTCTCATTCTAAAAGCATGAACTACATGCAAAATCCCTATTAATAAACAAGTTAACTGATGGCCTTTTCTGCTGAGGTAAACTTTGAAGTACGTACTTCTGCAGATAATTCCATCTTGTTTTCACAGGTCATTTTTCTTTCTTGCTGCATTTGCTATTTTTCAGTACCATCAGTGATTAAATAACCCTCTCAACCAACCTTGCAGGGGCATCACATGGGAATGGGATACAAAAGGCTCTATTTTTACCTAAATATAATTTAATCACAGGCAGCATGGAACACAAGAGCTGAAAATTATATTTTGTCTCCTACAGATTATTTTCTTTCCAGCTTTGCTTGTATGTGTGGCAAACTGATAAAATCTTTGGAAAAACTGGAAATCTGTTCTTAATCAAGTCTGTTTAGGCTTAAGTATTCCTCCAAAGGCAGATCATAACAAATGGATAACAAAATGATCCTCCCCTAGAAGTCCTTCTGAAAGTTTACCTAGGGAATGATTTCAAATTAACTTTGGCATCTTTAACTGAACCTTCATCATTATTTTGAAGTTTCCCTTTCCTTCACACAGCTAAAAGGCACTGATTAGAGACCTAATCACCAATCAGGTAGTCCAAAAATATCTCCAGTAAGTTAAAAAAACAGTTCCTTGGGCTAGAATAAAAGTTACAAGTCTGGCTATCAAAATGATGACTGATAAACTGGCAAATGGATGAAGTATTTTAAGAACTTTTAATAACCAGAGAGCCAGACAGAACTTAATGGAGTTATCTTAGACACAGGGAGCATCCACAGTCCTAGTTTGGCCCAAGATTTCCACTGTTTTTTTAATAAGATTTCCATGCTTTGTCTGAAGTTTGTTTGCAGGCTACAAGTTAAATACACATTCAGTAATGAAGGGCCATCCTCTGTTGAATTTTCTGCTGTAGTCCTGGTTTCTAGACTTGTGTTAAGACTGCCTATCAATCCTGCAGTAGATTATATTATCAAGCATCCTGAACGTTGCATGGTCTCTGAGAGTAAAAATGGTATCAAATTATTCCCACCCGTATCTCCGTTTTCCAGAGCACATTTTCACCATTCAGCACGAGCAGCGCAGCTCATGAGCTAATTGCAACGACCTAATGCACCCAGCAAACCTGGCCCCTTTCCATGGGCATGAATCATTCACAACTAGGCCTGGATCCCTGTGAATGTGACTTATTTTTAGCAAGCTCCTTGTCAAGGAAGCATTGACTTCTCTGCTGTGTCCCCTGGGTTCTCCTGCTCTCAAGTGCCAGCAAAGCTCTGGTACCACCAGCCGTGGTGCCTCTCCAATTAGCAAAGGTAATGTGATGAGCAACCGCTCAGGGTGTTCGATGCCAAGAAATACAAAACCAAATCATCTGTGAAATCTGAAAGAGACTTGTTGTTGTTGTTGTTGTTCTTAAGCCCAGGGAGTTCTGGATTGTTTGGAGTCCCTCTCCATCTCTAGGAATAAAATTTTGTCTCACTTCCAAAAATGGTAGCGGAGCTGGAAAAGAGAGCAGGTTTGTTCTGACATGATGATAAAAGTCAGAGATTTGCTATGTTTGCACATCATGCTTCTATTCTCAAAACGGCTGTTTTATGACCAACAGTAAAGAAATTAAACAGGATTTGGATTTGCCCTTCAGGTTATAAACAGCTCTATTATTTACAATGCACTTTGCACTTGACTCTATTGCCACAGGATTGTTAACGGCAGCTAAATTAAAGTTCTCTAAAGATTTCCATTAGCCAGGCAAGAGAGATTCTTAAGTATGTGTGTATATAATCTTTGACTTTAATGAAAAAATCAAATAGTTATTTGTGGTAATTTTTTCCATATTCATTTTTAGATACATTACAAAGAAGCTCACGCTTTTCAGTGCAGGTCAGCTTTGGCTCCAGTTTTCTACTTTTTTACCTTTTTTTGTCTGTTTTTTTGGGACCAGGACTTTTAGAAAATCTCTGGTGTGAGGCTTAAGCTTTGAATAGCCACAATTACATCTGGATTTGCAGATGGCTCAGGACAGACCAGTGGCTCAGAGCACTGGGAAAAGCTCACTAGCTCCAGTCTCCTCATGCAAGAGTCTCTAGTTGACAAACTGAGTCTGAGGGTCCCTTTCTATGACTTTCTGTTGTTCTGGGGTTTTATTTGGGAGAGAACATTTTTTGCCTTGGGATTTTATCTAATCAGAAAAGTGAACATTTGTAGAGGCCATGGTTTTTTCTCTGGTACTGTGCCTTTTTTTTTTTTTTTTCTTAAAACAGGATATTTAAAATCATTCAGAAGATTGCTAAATTTTTGATGGTAAACGTGCCACACAGGTCAAGCCCCTGGACACATAACCATGTTTTTTGTCTTACATCCCTACACCTAAACTTTCTCTAAAGTGCCTGCTATTTTGCAATATCTCATTTTAAAGTTGACTGTGCAATCCCCTCCACCACACAATGATAGATGATACCAATCTCCTGATTCAAAGTTAGAATGTTCTCCACAATATTTTACCACCCATTAACTACAGAAGTGCTGTGTGGCCCAAGATACCTGAATTAGACACTGGGTCATGTGTATGGGCTTTTTTGTTTGTTTGGTTTTGTTCCAATATGTTAGATTTTAATAGATTTTAATAGATTACACCACCCCAGTATTTGCTGTTATAGCAGCAGACACTCTTCATGTTCAATTAACATTATATGGCTACAAAATGTGATATGCAATTACTTCCCCACTGCAGGTCTCCCAGTAAGTCTCACTTCTCTGCAGCCAAAAGGTTTATTATAAGATTCCTTTTTCAAAAACTTAAGTAACAAAGAAATTATGGATTGAAATTGATATCTCACTGGAACGTGTATTTTTGGCAAAATCAGGTTCGTCCAGAGGAGTTTATTACGTGTATTAGCTGTGGTTCCTCTCCTTGGAGTAGCAACATGAACTGGGACTAGTATTCCTGAAACACTGATAGAAATTGTGTGTGGAGGAAATGCTGCATTTCCTTTGTTCTTTACATGTTCTATAAATATTTCATTTGTTTGTTAAAGCTCTGCTATTTCTGGAAGTCTGCCTACTCTCTTGTTTAATTTTTCCCGAATCCTTCAAGGCTGTAGATAGCTTGGGATACACAGAGACTTAACATTCCATATTTATGCTCAGTTAATAGGCACCACATGAAGATTAGGAATGTAAACGGGTTGTGAGGAGCCGAGAAGGAAATTCTTAGCGTGTCTAAAAAAGGACTAGACTTAGACTTCTATTACTCATACTTGTGACTTTCCACCCTTCTCACAGGAAAAAAAGGATGAGAAAGGTCATCAGAGCATCCTAAACTTGATTGGATATTGGAATGGTCCTGCTGTCATTTATCACAACCAGTGTTTGTCCTCAGCTGGTCTTATCATAACCATCTTCTTCTCCCTGGGAGAAAGTATTGCTGAATATAAAAAGGTTCCCCCTTTACCTCTGCAAGTAAATATATTTTTTTTTCTTGCCACAATAGTCCTGATCACACCTCAAAAAACTGAACAACCGAAGTGTTCTGTCTGTGGCAGTACGTGCAACAAAAGTGCTTTCTAAGTATCAGAGATATATAAAACTTTGTGTCTGTAAATATACTTAGATCATTGAGTGAAAAAGTTGAAGTGCTTTCAGAAATGATTCAGTGCTTGTACGATCCATTTAGAAACACAGGTCAACTGATGAAAATTTGTTTGAATCTCAAGCCTAAAATTGTTGGAGATGGGTTTTAATGCACTCATGATGTATAAATCACTCTTTAAAGAAGAAAAAGGTGCTCTTGAAAGTTTTATTCATTATGTTTCTATTTTTCATGCTTTCCCACTATTTGTTAGTTTAAATATACATATTTGAAAGTCAGTGAAAAATTAATCATGAATAACAGTTCTTTGATCTTTCAAATATAGCAATAGTAGTTTTGAAAGAAGTCATCCCAAAAAAGCACTGCTCTTGAGCAGCCCCTTTTAACCTCAGGGCCTCATATCTTTGCCTGGAAATTCAGCAGTGATGCTGGTTTGGTAATGTCTATTGGGAATCACTGGAAAAACACAGAAAACCTGGGCATGAATAGATTTTCCAGTGCAACTGGAAAAAGAATGATTTCACCTTCTGCTGTGTAAAGAGGTGAAGTAGCTTAAATGTGTCCTAAGTCTCAGAATCACAGGGCTTTGGGATATGTTTTCCTTGATTATTGGCATCTTCAAGCTAATCATGTACAGGATGTTTCATATGACAGCAAATACAGGTAGGGTGAGATTTTGGTGGCACTGCACGTCCCAAAAAACACCTTTCTGCATGAGGAATTTCACTAACAGCAATGAAATTCCTCACAGCTTAAAATGCTGAGCAGTGGCATAGGGCTGCAGAGTGTGGTTTCTTGTGTTTTGAACTCCTCCTCCTCCTCCCAGACAGTTAGGAAAGATCAGGTGTATATTGAGAAAACAGGAGGCTGCTTGGTCTAGCAAATCCCACGGCACCTTTTTCCATTTCCAAGAAAGAGAGACAGAATTCCATGCACACCCCAGAAAAAAAAAGTCCCTGAGAACAGAGACCAGAACCTTCTGATCTCCCCAGGGATTCAACACTTTTATTTGTAGTGATAGTATCTCTAAGAGAGTAAGGCAGTGTCTGATTCACAAACCATAATGGGAGTTTCAAGGGTATTTGCTCAAGTGAGTGAGATGCTGAGATCATGACTACAAATCTTGGCAATTGCTCAATTACTTTTATTGCAGTTTTAAAGCTCATCTCTGCTATTTCCCACGTGAAAAACAAAGCCCACGCAGGTTCCTCGTGCTACATTAGCATTCTCCCACTTGAAGCTCCAGCTTCATATGGGGTCCCACATATCAAGATGGAAACCCCAAAGGAAAATCAGCATTCTCTGTTTTTCTAAGGCAATCAAAAGCTGACTACATATATATAGTAATTGAAACTGAATTTAGAAAAAGCTTTTGAAGCAATTGAAAGCTCTGACTCCTTCAGCAATGCCACATGAAACTATTCAGAGTAGACACCTTTCAAGTCAACAGGAGGTTCTGCTGCCAACAGAGGTGGAGGAGGATCAAGCCATAAAAGAAAGAAAACGTGTTTCCTTGCAGCAAGACTTGTTGACAGTCATGGTGCTGGAGTTAGAGCCCGTTTGCCTCCTGTCACAGGTAAATGAGACTGACATTTAAGGTGTCAGCACTACCAACACAGCTGTAACCTTCCATTACTACTGTAGAACATCCCACAGGAACACAGGCCCTTTACAAGTAATTCCCTGGGGAATTTCCTTTAATAAATTATCTACGTACAGTAGCTCTGGGGTTTTATGCCATTTCCATGGATTGTCTTCATGGGGGTGAATCTTGTGTTTTAACAGTTTCTCATTCAAATTATCTTAATGTATCTTGGTCTAAGGACAACACTATTTTTTAAATAATATTTTTAAGAGATTGAATCAAGAACTGCTTGAATTTAATACTCTTTTTTCATTCACTTTTAGAGAGACTTTCCGTCAAGTTCAAAACACTCTAGTCAATGTTCTCTAAATGAACTCACTTTTTAAAGAAAAGTGATTGAAATATAAATATTTTTTTTAAATGACTCACCTTGAAAGGCTGAAAGAATTACATCATTTCAAACTCTGCCCACTCTTTCTAATTTCTACTGGGCTTTCACGCTAACTTTGGAAATCTGAGACAATTTTTTTTTTCCTGCACAGTCTTAGGCCTTTGCAATTATTTGTATCAGTGTTTGATCTGTGAAATCTTGATTTGAACTTCCTGGCAGATTTGTACTGAACAGCATCTCTAATCCCTTTTAGGACACACTTCATAGGCAGAAAGAAAGCAATTTTTTTTTAACATAGGCAAAGTTTTAAAAAAGACTTCACCCAAAAGATTTTCCCCTAACCCAATCCTCTTTAAAACACGAAACCCAACACCAAGTAGACACTAATTCCAATTTGTAACAAAACCAGGAAAAAGGGGGAGTGCCAGTGGTTATGCATAATTCTCCATATGAGCCAGACAACTTAATAACACCACTTATTAGAGAAGCCTTAAAGGTAATCCCGTTAAAACCATTCAGCAGAACACTGATATTTTTCTGAAATCTGCTTGGAAGCAGACAGGATTACTTGAATGAAATGTGAGCAGCTTTCCAGTAAACCTCATCCCCCACCTCTTCCTCCTGAAGGCTCCAACATTCTCTGCCTTGATGGATGAGGTGAAATTACAACCTGGAAACAGGGAGTGATGGAGAGGTGGACATGCAATCTTCTACAGCTCTTCTCATCATGGCAGGACATGAGCCCTTGATGACACTGCCGCAGATTTCATTCCTGGCTCTGTATGGGGCCAATTAGAGTAAACTGCTCAGATAGTTTTGGTTTTGAAGTGTATAGGTACAGCAAGATGCGTTAGGAAGACCACCACCTACTATCCAAATGGCCTTGGGGGGATATTCTTTATGTTTAATTCTCTACCTACCTTCCCATCCAAGGAAATGCTACAACTTGAATGTGTGAATTGTCCCGATGATCCCACCCTACGTGTTGTTAGTCGGTGGTGAGCCCTCACTGCTGAGAACAAGCAGTGGTGGTTTGACAGAGGTACAGAGAAATTTGGAATGACAGGAAGCTACAGTCTTGTTTGAACCTGAGAAAGGGTGAATTTCTATTTTCAAGCACCTTATCTAAACAGTACTTAAGGAAGAAAACCTTGTGAACTCTTGTTAAAAACTTATAGCTGTAATTTAGAAACTCCTTTCATCTAGCATGAAGGGGGTTTTTGCCTCGAAGAAACAAGGATGCAGTGTTCTCATTTGCATCGACTGTGCCAGTGAAACAGGGATACTTTTGGCAATGCTGTTTTCACTTCTTAAGTCTACTCTTTTTAGTCTGTATTTCTCTTGAATTTTCAGAACTCTTAAGGATTCACACATTAACTTTCCTTGAAAAATATGAGGGTTTATTGCTTTTCATGCAAGCAGTGTCTGCTTTATTTGGGTTTAACAATTAGAGGAGATAACTGTACATTGTGTAAACACTCTGAAAGTAGTTTAATCCAAACCTACAAGGACATCTGGTTTCTCTAAAAGTGTTCATAATTATATAGCAAAGCTCTGAAGAATGTAATTCATCATTTTAGAAACTTGGCTGGAGCACCTCATGATTTGGGTTTAGATTGGAAAATGGAATGTCATGGATCCAGAGGATACTCTTAGGTCAACACCTACCAGTGTACTGGTAAGACAGCTGGGAGGAGGTTTGTGCACTGGTGAAACCACCGGCTCAGTGGCTTCTTCTAGACATTATTAAGCCATGTCTGCAATCTCTCCAAAGCTCTGGAAAGAGAATTTTTACCTTTCATTTGGCTAGATCCTGGGACTTGTTTTTCCCATAATTAAAAGCAACTCTCTGCTTCTAGTGGGGTGGTGGCTGGATGGATCTTTTCTTTCATTGCCTTGCTGAAAATTGGCAAGGTAATGGGAAGACTGGAAGGTTTTGTTAAGCCCTCACAGAACGGCTTCTCTGCTGTCTAAAAGAGCTTAGAAGCTGCTCATTTAGTGGTCTGTGATTAAAAATTAAGGGAGAAATGCTGCTGTATTTCTGAACAGTACCTTTTAGTCAGGAGTTTATCATGGTTTAAAAATTACTTTTTCAGTGTATTTGTTTTGACCGACTGGATTTTCCCCACTTAGGCTTGTCCTGACACCAACACCACTGTGTCTGGTTCTTACCAGCTGCTTTATAAAAAAGCCCTAATATACGTGAGACACTCAGGGTTTCTTTTAATGTTGTAGTAGCAGCTCAGTTTTGATGAATTAGAGAGAAGAATGTGTTGATCATTTTCCATTTTTTTTGCATGAAAACACAGGCTTTCTGTGGCTTCCTGTTAATTCTGACCTGCACTCTGGTTCTGCCCTGGGTGTTTGGGTAATTTGAGACAACATTTACTCGTGTGTATCTCTTCCTTCTGCTTGCTGTTTCTTCCTTGATGGAACTTTTATTTCATTTTGGCCTGAGGGAATGGAAGTCAAGGCAAGGAACGAAAGTCAGCTTTGCAAATATTATAGTGAACAGAAAGGAAGGAGGGTGTTACTTGTCTTGAAAATCAATCAGCTGTGTCCATCTACATGCTCTGCCTGGCTAATGACAGTGGGGTCCCTCTGTTGAGTCAATCCATACTGATCATCTCTGCCATACAGGAAATTTTCCCATTTTGATTGCTTTAATGTAATTCCTGGATTTCATGTCATTGTAGACCATTTCTTGTCCTCTCAGCATAAGGACTTTACTTCTAATTTGCCCATGGGTGCTGTCAGTGTTTATTTGTATTTATGGCAACTTTTCCTTTACAGTGAGCATTTCTGTCTGCCTCAACTCAGCTGTCGGATTTCTTGCAGCTGAAGGTAAAATGATTCTATCTCATTGTTTCTCTAAGTATGCAGAAAGATGCCTATTTCAAGTGAAACTGATTCTTGGTGCTGATTGGTACTTGATTCCATACTAGTTTGGATGGGGCATAGATCAGCCTGGTCTAATGGGAGATGACCCTGCCAACAGCAGAGGGTGTTGGAGCTAGATAGTCTCTAAAGACCCTTCCAACCTGACCCATTCTTTTATTCTATAATTCATTGTAGGTATTCTCCAAAGGTCTAACTGGCCCCAGATTCAGCACTGCAGAATTAGGTCTTAGTTGGTTATGCTTTCAAAACAGAGCAAAGTAAGAAAGTATATCTGGCTTTTAGAAGGCTACAGCATTGCTAAAAAACTGAAAAGGATTTTATGAATATCTAGTGAAACGTGATGTCTTGACGCTGCCTTTCCAGGTGCTTCAAGAGTAGAAAGTGTCAGTGCCTACTTCTGTTTTCCTTGCTTCCAAATCAGGGTGGGCAGAGCAGTGGAGAGTCTAATGAAGTTAGATAATAGCTCATCACTTGAAAGCTCTGTGCAATAATTCCTGCAATAGTAGGAGAGCCTTGGTCATTCTGCAGCCGAAGACCGGACATGCTGAACAGTCTGGCTTGGGAGAGGGGCTGCAGAGCTGCACAGGAACTCATAGGGGCTACAGGGGTTTTGTCTCTTCACCAAGGCACAAGGGCCATGAAGGCTTGTCTGTTGTCAAGAGTTTAAGCCCTGTTGCTGCTGCTCTTTTCTGTGTCCCATTCACACAGCAAAAAGAGTTATCTAAACTCTGGGTGCCAGCTACATAATTTAAGCTGATGGCCACATGGTAGGGGGCTTCCACTGGGCAGGAAGGGATGGAAGCTTCATCAGCTACATTAAACTTCACTTGCAGAGGGCTGCAATGAGGATGCCCCTTCTTTTGTCACATTGCTCCTATTTTCTGACTGTCACACAGCTGGATGACCTGGAAGCAAATGCTCCTTGTCAAACACATTAACCTCTAAATTGTTGTCCTCCAAAGCAAAGCACAAATGTACCAGCTTTTCTGGAAAAGTTCATTTTGTGCACTTGTCGCACATGGTTCCTTTCATAAATATAGCAGCCTAAGTAGTGCTTTGGGATAATTTTATTTACTTTCCTTCATGTTATGCACTTTTGACTAGAGGTGATTGAGTAATTTATTTCAAATAGCTTATTGGAAAAGATTTGCTCCATTTCATATCACCCAGAATAATGTATTTTCAAATGATCATTCAAATTATTGCTCAGGTGATGCTGTAAATAGTTTCAGTGAAAAATTCTTGGTCTAAAGCTTGCTTAGAAAGAGGTTTGTCACACAAGAGGTAAAACCACTGAAGAGCATTTTGATATTCAAGACTGGAGGCTGGTTTGGAGTGGATGAACAGGTCTCTCATTTTCTTCCACGCCTTGACTGGCTGTTAACCAGTCTGTTATTGGTTTTCTAATGTAAACACACTTGTGTTTTACAACATTCACTTTGTAAGTATTCTCCACAAGTCATTGAAAATGTGCTATTTCTATAAACATCCCTGCTCCTAAATTCATTTGAAGTGATATTCACTGGTAAATAAATGTAGACCATGCAAGAAGACATGAAAGAAAAATCCCTTGGGGAAGGAGTGGGGGTAAATTGCAGAGATAACATATCTTTTGGAAGCTTTTATATAAATAGACCTACAGATTTCCACATATTTAGTCATTGGAAAAGATTAAAACGTTTGATGTGCAGTTACCATTTCACATGAAAGCAAAAGGTAGTTTTTCAATTGCATTTGGTCCTTATAATTCAAGTGCTGACAATCGCTGGAAACCTAATTTAATGAACGTTTTATAAGATCTTCAAGTGCTCTGTGGAAATTCCCTCCTCTTTCCATCTGGCTGTGTGTTCCCTCTTGCTGCGGTTTCATATCCGTGGGCCCATTCCTAGCAAGCTCTTCACATGCCAGTGGCTCTCCTCTCCCCTGTTTACTCTCTGGAGCTGCTCCCATCAGCACAAGCACTTGACATGCCTACAGCTGCTCTGCACTCCTCAGCTCTGCCAGGGTATTTGTTTAATCAACACAATTGCTTGTGGCTTGGACAGCCCAACAAGGTGAACAGGCTGCCAGTCTCAGGGCTTGGCTCCTTGTCATCCTGTCCCTGGGGACATGCCCCTGGCATAGCAGGAATATCAGTGCCTTTCCAAATGTTTGCAGGGTCCCACTCAAAGACCAGCCGCAGGTCTATGCTCCCCACACCCACGCAGTCTCTTCCCTGACAGATCCAGCTGCCTTTTGCCCCCATCACAATCTGGCCATTTCACTCCCTTCTGCTTTACAGGATGGGCAACAGCCTTCAAGAGGGCAGATACCCTCTGCATCCTACTCTCTAATACCCTGATTTTTTATGTTCTTAGCATGTTTTGCTTTGTCTTGGAAGGGTGAGCCTTAAGGTCCTGGTGAACTGCCACCAATCAGTAACCATCCAATCACAGAATGATTTGGACTGGAAGGGACCCTAAAGATCATTTCATTCCAACCCCTTGCCTTGGGCAGGGACACTTTCCACTAGACCAGGCTCCAATCCCTATCCCACCTTGCCTTGAACACTTCCAGGGATGGGGAATCCACAGCTTCTCTGGGCAACTTGTTCCAGTGTCTCACAGTACATATTTTTTTCCTAATATCTAACTTAATCCCACCCTCTTTCACTTTAAAGCATCTTCTTGTTATGTCTCCTGTGCAAAGACTCAAGGTAGGAGGTTGGAAATGCAGGTGGTTGCAGGTCATGAAAGCCATGGATTACTTTCACTGCTGTTGGCCAGCAAGTCTCTCTCAGGGAATTGCTTGCTTAGCCCTCTTCTTCCTTGGACTTAGAGGGACACACAGAGGTGCAGTTGTGGGTGTAGCAAAAAGGTTCCTAGGGAGTTTTGCAAATTCCTGAGAGTGCTGCTATCCCGTCAGGGTCAAGCAAGACGTTCCCGGCCCTGAGCACAGGAGGAGTTTGGCTGTGGTCAGTAAGCAGTCTGGATTCAAGGGGATAGCTTCAGGAGAAAGTTTTCATTTCTTAGGGATTTTCTAGAGCAGGAGCCTCTGAGCAGCTCACTTCCCCAGGGCTGAAATTAGACAAGTGCATTAGGAAGAGGGCAGGAAAGACAGGAAGCTGGTGAGAGGGTCAGGAGGAAAGGGAGGCTGTTGGTTTCCTGGATGACCTTAGAACAATGTGATTGCTTATATTAATTTGAGCATTTGCCAAAGTAACAGTTGCAGCAGTCCACAAATGCTGCATGATATTGCAGTGAGGATGATTTAATGAGAATAACAACTTTTCCTGTGATAGCAGTCAGAAATTGTACCCCACCTTCACCACAAGACAAAAATCCTCTCTTGGGTTTTTCCATTTCATCAGGACAAGTATGACATAGAGAAAACAGCAGGCCTTTAGCAGAAAAAAAATCATGTTATAGCAGTTATTTAAATGAAAAAGAGAACGGATGCTTTGCCCACTTCCTCACACCTCAGTTGTCAGCTGTGCTGGACCAGAGCTGAGCACGGGGTGAAGGCATATAGCTTTGCCACCAGGCAGGGTCTTCTCACACATCCTCTTACTCTCCCAGCTAAAGGACTGATGCCATAAATGCAATTAACAAGAACTTTCTTAAATTCTGGAGAGGGAAAAATGTAGAAAAATTCACCCTATGGATGTTTCACAAAAGTTTCTTGGCACAAGCACATAAATTAAAAGACCAGAAGTTTTTGACATCTTTGCACTTTTAATGAGTGCAAGATCCAGGACCCCAAGTGCTGATTTTATGTGGAGATTTTGATAATTCCTTGCAGTAATTTCAGTAGCAATTTCACAAAGAAAATTTCACATACAGAAGGAAGAGGAAAGGATTTTAAGGCCAGTGACTGCTTTCCAGCATATTACAGCATCTCTCCTTTTTAGAATGCTTTTCTTTTTTTAATGCAGTATCCCTCTTCTTGGGACTCAGGTTTCCTTCTTTTGTTCTCTTCCTCACTCCACCCCTACCTTCGAAAATAATGTGGTAATAATGTGCTCTGTTAAAGTGATATGAAACACAGAGAGCAGGCAACACACAGTGCACTGTGTGATAGCTGATGGTCATCTGGGGTGTGGTAGTGAGGTTGTGTACAGGGTGTTTCTAAGTTTAGCCCCATAGCTCAACTCAGTGGCATCTCTTCTCTTCACTCAACTTAAAAGAAAATATGGACTCGAGCCAAATAAAGTCATTCCAAATTTCCCAAAATCTATTTTATGAAAATATTTTACTTTCCTTAATGCACAGAGTTGGTTAATATTCCTGTTCTGTAGTTACAGGGATATGTGCCAGCCTTTTTCACCTTTACTTAATCCGAGTCTTTCCCCTTTCTGCTCATTTCACTCAAGTTTATTAGATTTATTTCCTCTACTGCCCCACCAATCCATCTTGTTTCAGGACTAAAAGAGGGTATGAGATATGAAAACTCACAGCTGTGGTGCCAGATTCTCTTTTTTATGTCTATGTTCTCTACTGGGTATTCATGTCAGTGCCATCAGTAGGTGTTTATTCACATGCACTTTTTAAATATACACCTCATGTGAAGACTGGATGAGTTTTAGAGCAACCTGGTCTAGTGGAAGGTGTCCCTGCCCATGGCAGAAGGGTTAGAACTAGATGATCTTTAAGGTCCCTTCCAACCCAAACCAGCCTGTGATTCTATGAATGCAAAGTTTCATGTTTTCCCTGGCAAATCCTGGTTTCTTTTTAAGTGCAGCAAAGGCACTACATGAAAGAAGTGCCCAAGCCAGTTGTCAAACTTCATTCCCTTTTTTTTTTTTTTTTTAACTTTTGGCATTGCAAAATATATGCAACTATGTACAACTTCTTGTATAAAATCATTTCTGAAGTTATTTTAAACAGCTGAAAGTACTTTGCTTTTTCTTCCAAGAATATCACTCCAGTCAGAGATCAAGCATAGACATTTTCAGCTAAAAAGATAAATATTTGGGAAAATAACTCTACATTTGGCAAAGGAGTTACTGAACCTAAAAATCTCAGTACTTGATGACACTGCATTACAGTGACTCAAAATGGCTCTTAGAAAAGAAATGGAAAGATCCTGATGTGTTGTTACAGAGTGAGAATCTCTCATTCCCCCTCCCCATGTTCTGCAGGCTCCCAGGTTTGTTGAGGAGCAAACTGAGCAGTGGAGCTTTAATTCCAGTGATGCCAAGCTGCACTTTCAAAGGAGTAAACATCAGTTGGTTCTTAATGAGAACGGCAGGCACTCGGCAGTTCTGGCTGTCAGCTCACTTTAAAGGCTTCAATATAGTTTTAGTTTATGCTTCTATATGTGAAGCTTTTGATTGCTATTTAAAAAAAAAAGCAAAGAATGCATAAATAAATATATTACCAAACAGCCCCAAAGCAGGCAGGCTCCCAGGTCTGTTCATGTTGGCCAAAACAGATGTTTTATGCAGCTTGGTAATATTTAAACTATAGACACTGCAAACAGCTTTTCATGGTGGTGGTTCCTCCCAGAGTGGGAGCCCCAACCTCAGGATGGGGCTATCTCAAAGTGGGTCCTGGCTGCCCACCAAATGTGTCATCCCTGTTGTGCTATGTGAGCTGGTGGAAAAGAAGGGGTCCTTCTGACTTCCACCAGCAGTCATTACCTGGGGCTAATAACCTGTTGACTTAATTTCCGGTCAGGCAGTCAAGCCACTGCTTTTTCTACTGCTTGGTCTGTAGCCTCTGTGAAAGTAACAGGCAATGCTTGGGGGAAATTTGGTCTTTTTCACTCTCCATTGTTATGTTTTGCCTAATTAAGCATCAACAGCAAAGTAGGACTTTGGGTCCTATTTATGTGTCTTTCTGGATAGAGGAATAATGGCACCTGACAGGGGTATCATTTTGGAAAGATGTCTTCCAGAAGATGTCTTTCTGACATTCCTTCTGGAAGGCCAGAAGGGAACATCCAGCTCCTCATGGCTCTTGACGGCTCATCCTTTCCCATATTCTTGAGGCATTTTGACATAAGGGCAATTTGTGTGTTCTATGGCCACTCCAGAAACCAGGCACCTGCTCAGCTCCTGCTGCAGCCTCTCCATAGGCCACCAGCTTTTGGGAAACTGGCAGCTACTTCACATCCCACAGACTTCTATCCTGCTGTCAAGTTTAGCTGAAACTGGGCAACAGTGCATTATTATGGAGGCAGTGATAAGCAGACAGACAGACAGACAGACAACATGGTCTCATATGCCATGTTTCCTTTGGAAACCAGGCTAAAAATAACACAATGATGAATAGAGCTTAACTGGGAGGCATGTCACAGAAGAGAGCTGGTGGAGAGTGGAACGAATGTGACTATCCCATTGTTATTTCATATGTCTGAATATCAGCAGCAGCCCCTCAGAATATTTCTGGCCATTGGCTCACTTGACACAGAACATACAGATGTACCTCCTTATCCAGAGCTGACTGTTCTCAGTGAAAATTAACATCCTGGTAATTTTAAACCCTGAAAACCCCTGAGGATTCCAGCTGTGCTCGGATGGTGTCCAATAGCATCTTTTTTTATTATTATTATTTCCTCCTTGCAACTATACCAAAGATAATAATTATATGTTCTATTTAAATAAACATTAGGTATTGCTCTCAGTGCTCCTGACTGCTATCAAAGCATTCATGTGAGTTCATGATCTCTGGGCTTCCTAGATGAAGAGGTATTCAAGAGGTCTAACAGCAAGAAAGCAGAGAAACTAAAACACACAATATTATAAAGGAAACTGGTAACATTAATGATCCCGTGAAAAAAAAAAATTAAGGGCAGAGATCACAAAAGAATAATTTTTACTCTGATAGCTTAGTAGAAAATTTTGGAAAGAAAGTGAGTGTAGATTGAAATGAAACAGCAAACAAAACTCTGTCCAAACCATTCTGTCATTGCAAGTCAGCCTGAAGTGTTCTAGCTTCCCTTTTGGGCTATTCAGTCCTGTTGTTTAAATCTGAAAGAAAACAAAAGGTGGGTTTATATTTATTTATTTATTTATTTAGAATCTCAGGATTGTAATTTTCTTTGCAAGCCTTTCCTCCTGTATTGAGGAACTTTTAGAAGTAATCAAAACAGTTTCTCAGGCTTTAAATTTGGAAATTTAATGGCACAAAAGAAGTTTTATGTTCTTAGATTCCTCTAGGTTTTTGCAAATATGCATAAACTTAATGGACTAACACGAAATCTATTCTGATTTAGGTTGATTTTTAATTTAGTATGTATACAGTAGCAGAAGTATCAGGTATGTTATTCCCAAGCAGAGGAATGTTTTTATACACATAGGTATTTTTAAAACAAGAATGAGTAATTATCTCCTATCAGAGAAATTAATTACACTGGAATAAGACAGAGTCATCATGCCAGAGTGTGGTGAAAAGCGAGTAAAAGGCATGATGTTGCATTAGGCAGCAGTGGTTTATCCCTCAAGTTTATGTTCCTGGTGAAATTTTCAGTAGAAAGGAACTGATTTTTGAAATAGTCAATATATCCGTTAGCTTTGGCTAATGGTTAAACTGCAGAACACACAGGAGCAGCAAGGAGTTCTGCAGTAACACAGTTTCCTCCTTTAGGCAGCTGGCAGAGGAGCCACAAGGCTGTTGGGGCTCTGTGTCACTGCTCAGCAGCGGGAAAGGCCCACAGGCCAGCTGCTCTGGCAGCAGGGCGAGCCCAAAGCACAAAGGCTCTCATGCACACACCCCCTCTGCAGTAGCTGGAAACGTGGACATGGTTTTGCACAGATGTAGATCGTAGCAGAGTTCAGTGTCCCTGGCCAAATGTAAAACTGCAGAGATTCCTTGTATGTGTGGTTTCTGTATCAGAGAAAACACATCAATTCAACATTTGGACTTTTATGGGTCTTAGTTACTTCTGCTCCATTGTTCAAATGGGAGTAGATGAGAGATGGAAGCAAATATACCTCCAACAAAACCTATTCATAGTGGGGTTTTGCATTTCCATGGGTCCCATCCAGAGGCTTGAAGAAGATTTGCAGATTGCAGAGCGCTAAGCTCCACAGTCGTTTCCTGACCAAATTACACTAACTACATTTGACAAAAGGAGAATATAAGATCTTCTACAACAACAAACATTAGCAGAACAGGCTGCTTATTATTTGTTGATGATACATTCAGAATGTACAACTGCATGGAATTGCCTACAGGTATAAGTAGGAAACCTTCTGTTCCCAAAAAACTCCTCTCCTCTCCTTTGCCCCTCCACCTCTTCCGGGCAGCCCAAGTCCATCACCAGTGCTCCTTGTGGAGTCTCAGGTACGAAGGAAGGCAACATTCCCACTGTGCTGAAAGCCACAAGTGAGGCATCTTGAAGGGCATCCTTCTGAGAGTATGAAAGGGACCTGGCAGGGTGGTGCTATCTAAGCCTATTTAATTCAAAATGGGAGGTAGGTACCTGACTTCACTTTGCTTCCCATAAAATCCTTGGTCATGGGCTCTTATTTGCATTACCTATTCATATTTCCAGGTGCTAAACTATCCAGGTAAATTGTGCCCATTGAGATAGAAATTCAGGCTTTGGGATATACTGATGTTTTAAATATGAAGCGAGAAGATGAACATTCCCTTGGGCAAGATCATCGGCCTGGGAATCCTGAAGATGTTGGGTTTGAGCAGTGTACATAAGGCATTCTTTGCTGGTTCTAATATTTACATTCACATAGAACCATACGTGACTGGCTCTCACACAGACATATTTTGAAAATCCCCTCTTGCTGTCTCTTGATTTGGGCTCATTTATGCAAGGAGAACTCCCTCTCTTCCCATGCATGCAGCTATTCCATATAGGAGTGTTTGTGTGTTCTGCCCAGCTGTATGTGCTTGAATATGTTGCCAGACAGAGCCATTCCAATGAAATCATTGGACTGTTATTTGGAGGGCTGAAATTTCACCCACTTCATAATTTATTTTACTCTCTCCAGAGCCAGTCCATCACTTACCCACTGGAATGTGTTGCCAGCTGTCACAGCACACTAATACTCGTTGGCTAGAAAACTTCAAAGTCTGGTAAGCTGTCCCAGTGGGGAGGGAGTAAAAGTTGGCTGATGGGTTTGGTGTTTCTTCACAACAACTTACTCACTTGCTTAGCAGACGTGCACAAATTCCTGTTTCCCGTACACTGCAACAGCCAAACACAAGCAGAAAACCTGCTTGCTGTCCCTCATGCATGCCAGACAGCACCCATGAGTCTCTCCCAGGACCTGACATCTGTGGGAATGGGAGCAACTTCCAGCTTTCCTGTCTCTGTGCTCATGCGGGTGTTATTGCTCCATTAAAGAGAATATCTCATCTCATCTGGAGAGAGACTTAATCAGAAGAAGTGGGGAATCACCAATGGGAAAGACAAAGAAAGAAACTGTCTCCAAGTCAGCCAAAAGGATACTTTTAGTGGTGGGCACCTTGGTTTTCCAATCACTTTACACTCTGCTTGGCCCTTTGGACTGTTTCTTCCATTTTAGAGGTTGTACTCACCCTCTTTGTTTTACAGAGGAGTGTTCCTTATCGTACTCTCCTTGATAGTTTGCAGGGATTGCTGTGATGATGGTGGCAGAGAGGCTTTTGTCTCTGTATGTGTATTTTCCTCTCAGTATGACGGGATAGTTTACAAGCAACAGAAGGACTGGGAAATAATTGCCACTAATGTGAAGGAATGCAGAGTTTGCAGTATTTTTTACCAAAGCCAAGGGGGACATAGAGGGCTTTTCTTGTAGCCCTTGTGTCTGCAGGGAAGGGCAGGCTTTGGAACCTTTGTGGAACCCACTGCAACCTTTGCACTGGAATTGGTGAGAAGGAGGGGAAGAAGGAAGGGAGAGGAGGAGGTTTTGGAGAATGTGCTGTGTCCTCTCAGGAGCTGGAGCACTGGGTGTGCCAACTATTACAGGCACACTGATAGACCTGTTTAAATCCAGCCCTGTTGTTCATCCTTCATTCTCCTGCTGCTCCAGAGAGATTTGGTCAAAATCAGGCATTCCTGCTGTAACCCCAGAGCTTTGATCTTACCTCAACTGTACTTTCATGAGGAGGTTGATAGAAAACTGTTGGCCTTCACTTGTGATTTTCAGAAGATTAATGGTAACTGGTCACCACCTCATTTATTTGCAATTGTAGCATAGAGGGAGCACTGGTTTCATCAAAGGAATTGGCAGCAGGTTATATGTTACACATAATCTCCACCAGCTGCAAATGCAGCTATCTGATATCTTATACTTCAGTTACATGATGATATCTGTCTTCTTCCTTTACTGTTTTTTCTTAGATATTAATATTTCTAAGTACTTTTGTCAAAAAAAAAGAGGAGAGAAAACGAACCTGTTTCCTCCCCCTCTGCCATTTCCCTCTCAGTGTATGAAGGCCTGTTCTTTTCCCCTTTGACCATCACTTTCTGTTTCCTTTATGCAATACTCCCACTCAGTCCCTTCTGCAATTTGATGAAAGACTCCTTTCCAGGCTGCAGTTTTCTAAATGCCATTCTTTAGTGGTTAAACATAAATCTCTGAGCTTGCTTTGCTCTTTCTCTATGAAATATGAAATACACCGGTCTCCTACTCTTCTCTGAGCCATCAAAGGGTGTCATCACAACATCAAAACATTACATCAGTTGGCTGAATTTCTTCATCTTTTATTAATTTCAATATATTTGCTTTCCTTTTCATATGTTATCAGAAGCTGTGTTTACCTTTTTGTCACTTTAAAGTGGTACACAGTGCTTTTAGTTTGGGAAGGAAGGGAGGAGGAGGAGGAGGCATCTTTTCCTCTCAAAATAGGTGCCATGATATTTCGGAAATATTCTGAAATTTTACTGTATTTCTGGAGGGATTTCTGAAAGCCAGAGTATTTAATGGCTGGGCTAACACAGGTGGAGACTCATCACAGTGATGGGACTCTTTTAGGGGCTGTCTTGCAAAGTGATGTCTATTTTCAGTATCAATGCACACCTGTGTGCTTGGGGCTTGTTATTCACCAGCAGGAGGGAAGCAAAGAGAGAGGCGGAGGGGACACGGGTTCATCCTGGTGGGAGAGGGAATGGATGTCAACAGGACCAGGCAGCACTGGCTGACCAAGATATGCAGTTTTGTTCCCTTTACAATTATCCTTGGTGAAAAATGTTGCTTTTGCTTATTTTGAAGAGTACTTAATTCTTTCTTTGCAAGCTATGAATGTCTCTAGTCCACCTAAAAACACCGTAGCATAAATGCATTTTTTCTGACTCAACCCAACAATCATGGCACGAGCAGATGCAGCACAGAGCTCTGTATAAGTCATGCCTTCCATCCCAAAAAAAACTTATCTTGAAAAAGAGAAAACATTCAGATCAGCTAGTCATTTAATTTTATTCATTTCAACGAATTTTGCTAAAGATTATGGAATTGCACACTGTACAAATAGGCTGTGGATGAAGGCAGGACAATGCTTTGTTTGGGCATGGCAATGCAAACTGTTGTATCTGCTATGACAGCATGAATTTGCACTGTTGTGTTTACTGAACTACCACACGCCTATCGGACTGGATGCAAAATAGTGTTTTTCCAAATATTTGACAAATGCAATAATTTATTTTTACCATGCCCCAGAAGTCATAATTACATTCCAGTCTTACAGAAGAATACACTCTATATCCTTTTGACTCTCCCAAACATAATCTGTTCAGTATCAGGCTTTTAATTCCGCGTTGGGAGATAGCCATTTGGCTGATACAGCCCTGAGAATGTCTGGATAAATGTCTGGATAATTTCAGCTTGAAATTGCTCTGAAAGCCATTTGCAGCCCAGTCAGAGACATTTCAGCCTGGGCCCAAATACTTTGGATCCCCAGAACACAATCAGAGCAAATGGGCCCCAGTGTCTGACAGAGTAATTAAGTCATGGGGCAGCAGTCATGTGGATGGTCTTTTTGAGGAAACTGGAGAACTGTGCTATGTTTAATGCTATACCAGAGCTATGCCATCAGGGAGAGTTTCAGCTGCCCTTTTTCCTGCTTCCTCAGTGTCTGTCAGAGAGCAGCTCCACGAGCTTATTAGTTAAGGAAAAACTTAGAGATTTAATATAAAGCACACCTATCACTTCTGTCTATCTCACATCCTCCACAAAAGGTGCAATTTGAGTATTTACCTTACACGGGACACCTCTTGGAGGATGAATACCGCAGGGATATTGGATGTTTTCTGTGCTTTTTTTCTTCTTTTTCTCTTTCAATTTTGGGATTAAGTCTTATGCACACATGGTATTTCTGATCTCATTGATTAGCAGCTGGCAAACAATTAGCTACGTGACAATGAATGGCTAATCAATCGGCACCACCATCTTATAGCTCTAAAATGTCATTTCTCTTGACATTTACATATCAGCTTTTAAAACTCATGCACAACCACAGTCTTGGGAGGGCTTTTTTTGTGGTTTTTTTTCTTTTGGTTCTGGGTTTGAGTGGGAAAATTTGTTATTCAGGTACTTTTACCATACTGTCATGGTCATTTAGGAATTTCATCTGCAAAAGACGGAGTGCCTGCCCCAATCTCCATCAGTCAGTGTCTGCTCTGAGGTCTGGTCTTGGATTCCCACTAAAGGAAAAAATTCCCCAGCTGCCCAGATCAGCTCCTGTCCCAGCCTTGTGGCTGTGCTTCTCCCTGCTCCACCTAGGAGAGAGAGCTGGGTATGCATCTGCATTAAGGATGGCTTATCTTTTCCAGGTTTTCACATGGCCCCAGCACAGTCCTATGAGAACTCCTCAGTGCCTCATCCCTGCTCTCAGAAAAGGCAATGAAAATGATCAACTGAGGATTTTTTGTTATTATAATTAATTCTTGGTGCATACAGAGGTGTTCTGACTTTCTCTCTTTCACTTCCTATTGATTTGAACTGGCATACAATTTAGTTTAGAGTGTAGTTTTCACTTCTTCTTAGCTGGAAACAATTTGAAGGTAAGAAAGAAGAAAATGAGAGAGGAACATTAATTAATGAAACAATGGGAAGAGGGATACAATAGGGAAAAGGACCTGCAAGTAATCTTACATATTTTACACACAGTTAATGATTCCCTCAGGAATCAGTTAGGAGCTCATGAATAATATGGTTTTAGTCATTTACATATCTCCTGTATGGACTATTTACATAATTTGTCACTACAATTTTCCCTTCTCTCCTAACATATTTTAGTAATTGCTGGTGTATGTTGTGCCTGGTTGCAATGACTTGATTCCCATGTTGCATTAGGCGATGTGAATATTCCCTTGGTTTTGCCTAGTGCTGATGTATAAATTGTTAAGTGTTGGCATTTCTAACTGAATTCATGAATCTCTGTAGATTTTTTTCAGCAGCATCTCTTGGTCCAGAACTGAAAAGAGGGAGGATGTGGGAGTATTAAGCTAATTACAGAATGAAACTATTCATAATTGTTAAAACCTTACCAGTGCCACAACTTGCTTCTCTTATCTGCACAACATGAAGTTCACTTCAATGACTTTCCTCAGAAAGAACATAAAAGATAATATTAAGGGAGAGGGAGAACAGTCTTCTTCGAGATGATGAGATGGAACAAAAATATAGAGAATGTAAGACAAGAGAAATGTTCAAAAGAATGTTTTTTAAAAAGTCTATTGAAAATGAATTCCAGCTCAGTAGGGTTTATACATGTCCAAGAAAAAGAACAATAAAAGAGAATGAAAAATATGTCCCTGCACACTTCCTTCCCTTTGCCTTCTAAAGCAGGGAGGTGGAGAGAGCAGAGAGTGAGGAGGAAGGAAACCTGAAGCGGAAACTTGACATTTTTTCATTTCCAGACTGAAACAACCCTCTAAGTGGTTGTTTTGTTTTTCACTTCTTTTAATACTAATGTATTTTTTACATTTTTATGTTTTATTTTACATCAGAATACTCATTTAAACTAAAATCTTTATATAGAACTTTGGAAAGGAAAATTTTATGACAAATTTTATAAGCACATTCAGTGCATTTTCTGTATGCATTGTGACTTGAAAATCTACACATTTGATACTGCTCAGTGTTGTGCTTGTGTTAAGAAAAATTCCCTTAATTATACACAATAGTGGCAGTGAATGGAGCTGGAGCTCCTGCAGAGCCCTTCCTGTGTCACCAGTGCTCTGACCAAGAGGAGTCCAGACAACTTTGGGGGAAATGTGTACACTATTATGTTTCATTATTTGGGTTCTGCAATGAGAACTGGTAATTAACACTCCACTCTCTTAAAAGACTTACATAAATGCTTAACTCTGCCCCATGAGTAATCCCATTAGTACCATATTGTTCTGCTGCAACAAGGAAACCTTCCCTGAAAGGCTGACTCGGTGTGAGTGCAGAAATGGAAATGTTATTTCAAAGGGAATTATGCCAGCATTAAAAAAAATTTACAGTGAAAGAATATAAGGGAAAACTTCCTGGAGAGCTTGAACCATTAGAATGACATTTCATTCCCTTCAGTTGGGTGGATTCCAGTTTATGCAAGGAATGTCACAAATAATGTGTTACTTGAAGCACCAAGGTGTTACAGTTGACCTTCATAGGCGGGTAGCCATCTGCTGAGCCTTTGTATTTGAGGGCTGGGTCTTGAGCATGGATTATTCCTTCAGAATCATAGAATGGTTTAGGTTGGAAAGGACCTTAAAGATCATCTAGTTCTAATGCCCCTGTCATGGGCAGGAGGACCTTCACTAGACCAAGTTTCTCTAAGCCCCATTCAGCCTGACCTTGAACACTTCTCCAGATGGGGCATCCACAGGTTCTTTGGGCAACTTGTTCCAGTGTCTCACCACTGACTTATGCACATATGCTCTATGGATGCAATGGGGAAAAAATTTATTCAAAACCTTATATCTTTGAGTCTTTTATCTCTCCAATATGTTTTTTTTTTCTTCTAGTATATACCTCCCAGTCTTTTTTCTCCCTCAACTTCAGCAACTTGTGCATCCAAAACTCTAAGAAATACCAAACTCTTCATATCAAATGAAAGCTAGAAATGCCAGCACATCTAGTGTGCATGTGTTTTAGGGAGAGAATGAGGCGGGCAAAAGAGGTGATGAGTTAAGCCTTTGCACTTTCATTTTCTTCTATATATTTGTTGTTATGGTTAATTACTAAAGAACTTCTGTCTCTGAAAATATAAATGTGTGATCTGGACCTCCACAAAGAGATAGCAAGCTCATTAATTCCATTTTGAAGCCGGACAGGAGGCGAGCACCGCTCTGGTTCCAATAGCTCTGAGTGGTGCTGGATTTGCCGCTGCTCCCTCAGTTTCTCGGCAACCTCAGTATCTTTCGTCCGGAATCTGTGACAAAAACAGATGCAGAGATCAGACAGTCTGTTGCCTTAATCACATCCTTGGGCATCCAGGCATTCACAACACCGTGTTAGAAACAGTAAGGGCATCCTGATTCTTCCCCTGCTATTGTGTCCTTCCTGCTCAGCAGCGACAGAGCTGAGGCAGATGATCTTTCTACAAGGTAATTTCTGTTCTGAGCCTCTCACCAGTTGCATTGAGCCCTTTCATGTTATTAAAATGCAATTGAACAGGAGCAAGCCTCATGTTGTTAGCAATTTGTCATCTTCTCATCCAAATGGGCAGCCCAGGCTTTCACAGCCATTATTGTCTCCCTGGTGCACAGCTCAGCTTTGTGGCACCATTCACTGCTCACTGCTCGGTGCATAACTGCTAACTGCTCGGTATTTTCCCTTTCTCATCAGTACCCTATGAGTATGACTGGCGTTTTCTTTTCTTTATGATGATGTTGTCAGGAAAATTACTATTCCTCCCTCTGCCCTTTCAACAGTCCAGCTTTTCCCTTTCCTATGCCTTCCTTCACCAGGATGGACAATTAAAGAAATTCCTTCTGGATTCTTCACTATTTTTGTGCATCTTGAATTATCAGGAGCTGATTTACTACATATTTACTGCAGTTTGACTAGCAAGTTTTTCTTTAATTCATTCGGTTCCTCTTCTTCACAGTCGATTTACTGTGACCCTCCCAATTTGTGTGAATTCCAACAGCTAATTCCTTTCTGATGCTAATGCCTAGCCTTGAATTAACTGCTGAGGATTCTGGTGTGCCCAGTTGCACTGCAATATTTTACGTTATATTTTGTTACATTGAAAGAGAGTGAGACAGGTTTGAAATAATTAACACCATTACCAATGACACTACCTGAGAGTTTTAAAGTTTAGGAATGGTTCTCCATGTTGACTTCACTTACTGCATCCATTTGCTTCCCCACCTCAGCTGTTTTGCCACAAAGAACAGAAAAATCCAGGGGGAGCTTGTATTGTAAGTACAAATTGCCTGAATGGATATTTCCCACTTCAGATCCAAACAATGGCTTGTTAAAAGTGGAAACAATATCACTCTTTATCATTCACAATCAAATGGCATCCAAAGTTACTGTAGGAAAACAATTACAAGAAAGCAGTGCTTGTAACCCAGGAAGGAAATTTAGAACTGTGATTTAACAGCCTCGTTGGTGTTTACAGTAAAATATAAGGATGCAGTGAAGATATTTCATGATTTTTATAAAGCTACAGTTCAAGGCAATTAGGAAATCAAGAGACAAAGAAAGGAATTTGAACAAATCGCTGCAGGCAGGATTGGCCTCAGCTGGAGAGTTTCTGTCACTGTGTCTTGGTAATGCCTGCAGTTTAGCAATTTGACTAACTCTCTGTGACATTTCAGATGTCCTCCTTCTGGGAAACTCACTTGCATTGAGTTTATGGAATAGGGATATGAATGCAGCTGCAGGAAAATATACTACAAGGCTGAATCTTTAGACTTTTAAGTGAATTGATACTGAAAACAAGCGAATTAAGAGGAGCGAGACTGTTCTCTGGCTTCTGGCAATCTGATGTTTTTACTGTTTCAAGCAAAGTGACAAGTCAGTCAAATATCAACAAAGAAAGAGTAAAGTGAACCAGGGAAAGTAAGGGCTCTCCTTAGGCAGATTAATCACTGACAATAGTGAAAAGTAACAGCCTATTTATATTGCTGATCTATTTGGGAGGTGAAGTCAAGGACATTTTACCCTCTAAGTCCCCGATCCTTACAAAAATAAATAATTGTATAGCATTTAACTGCACACTCTGCAGTCTCACTGACTCCAGTGGGACAAGCATAAAACTGCAGACACGTGCAAGCCTTGGGATCAGAATCAAATGTATTACAGTCTTGTTTCCAAGAGGTCAGTAATGTCCCAGTGAGCAAATGAACCTGTGCCCTCCTGTGCAGCACACATTTTTTCCATGCTGTTTACATTATCACTTGCTAAATTTATCCCACTGCTTCCCTAACACTGCATGGCTTTCCTGCCTGGAAATTTCAGATATAACAGAGTGCATACTCCAGCTGGGCACATTTTCAGAGAGCCTACCACCCTCTACAGCCACAGTTTGCCAGTGGGTGTTCTAGGAGGCAGCATTTGGGAAATATGCATCTGCAAATTTGGAGGGTGTGTTTACTCTGAGGCAACTGAATGAAGAGCCCCACACAGATAAGATATAGATGTTAAAGAGAGATAGATACAGATATTAGATATAGAATAGACAAAGATTTAGAAGAGACAAAGATGTACATTACATATAAAGGATATGTTTTTTTAGGGTGAGAGTGGTGAGGCACTGGCACAGGTTGCCAAGAGAAGTTGTGGATGCCCCATCCCTGCGAAACATTCAAGGTCAAGTTGGATGAGGCTTTGAGCAACCTGGCCTAGTGAAACATGTCCCTGCTCATTATAGTGAGGGTGGACTAGGAGAACTTTAAAGGTTTCTTCCAACCCAAACTATTCTGTGATTCCATGATTCACAACAAAGATAACGTTGCATCCTTCCTGTTGAGTGTTCTGCTGTGTTGCTCAGATCATCAGCAACTCCTTTTACTTGTGTTTCAGATGAGAATGAGGAAGGAAGGACGATGTTTAACAGGAAAATGACACTTTCAGGAGTAAACAATTCCCTCTCGAGCTGCCATAACCTTTGAAAAAATAAAGGAAAAACTCTTAGCTGCAAATGTAGCCAGGCCTACATGTAAAACACAAGCATGAGGACAAATTTATTTAAAAACTGCAAATGACAGGAAGCCACTTGAGAGCATCTAGATATGAGCACGTACAGCTTAGCTTAGGCACCACTGTGTCTTTATGAAACTATTTTACTTTTCCATCTGTGTAAAAGGATCCTCAGAGTTTGATTCGGATGAGATTTGAACCCTGGAGTGGAAAGTGGGAGACTTCCATGATCCCAGCCTGTCTGCAGTCATTAGCGTGATCTGGTCACAGAACCATTGCAAAGATGTGATTAAAGGCAGCTTTATCTTCTGTGTGGATGTTAATGTACACATCCTGGGCCCACAAGATTAAGATGCAGCAGCTGTTAATTAATATATTAATTATATTTGGAGGATGGAGGTCAATGTGCACTTTTTGTGGAGCCTCTTACTATTTCCATTATTTAATGAGCAAAAAGAAAACCAATACAAAGTTAGACTCCAGAATTTAATTACTTTCAAACTGAAGGCAGCAGCTGTATTGCTTTCTATCTGATGCATCTTTCTCTTTCCATCCCCTTCTGACTTTACCTATTAAAAGAAAATTAAAATGCCACGCTTATCAAGACCATGTATTTTCAACATAAATCTCTCCGTGTATACAGCTCACAATAGCCTAACAGGGAAAATGGCTCATGTTAACCTTTTTCCACATAGCCAGGAAAGGACAGAATGTAATTAAATATGTTTTTAAATTCTGGGTAATTAAAGATGGGAGAATGACAGGAGAGTTGTTTAGAGTCAGGAGAGTTGGATCTGTTAATGAGTCTTCTTGCATGAAAAAGTAGTGAGCAGTTTAGTATAAGCCTTCAAAAAGAATATTATGTGAGGCAGCAAATTCCTGAGAGAGGGAATACTTGTAGGCTTTTTTAGTAGATATACACTGTATATTCCCTAAACATCACCTATAAGCTTAGAAGGATGCGTGTTATGTTCTTTTTGTTTGCACAGAAAGCCTCAGATTTATTAAATGCACACTGGCAACTAGTGCCATTTGAGTTAACTTCAGTTATTATGCAGGAACATAATACTGTAATCAGTCTGATGTCATATAAATAATCAGTCAGATCTCACATACACATGTTGACCCCCTACTAGGGTTATGAGAAAACAATAGGGAACAACTTACCTCAAACTTGACATCCTGTACAACATTCAGGTTTGGTTCAACAACTGGCAGCCCTGAGAGTCATTTTGAGTTGGTAATCTTTAAATAGTGATACTGGAGATCATTTCCCAGCTCATCTGGTGATATCTCCCACCACACAGGAGTTGGAACCAGATGATCTTTAAGGTTCCTCCCAACCCAAACCATTCTGTCATTCTATGATTCTATGAATTCTAGGCTGGAGGAGATCAGGGCATGCATAATTTTCATACAATATCCTGTTTTCTGTAAAGTGAGAAATGCTAATAAAGATGCTGAAAAATAATCTCTAATGTACTCTGACCACAGAACATCCTCACTCTTCACTGTAGCTGTGGCTTCAATGACTGCACCAGTCATACACAAGGCATATGAGCACCAGGAAAGCTGCTTTAAGCCAGTTGCAATTATTCTTCCCATTTCACAAAAGCAACACAGCCTACACAGCTCTCTTGTTTGCATCCTGCTTCCTTCTTTATTATTAAGGATAAAAGCAAGCTCAGAATGACATTGGCAGCCAGAGATCAGAGGTGTGACATTGCAAAAGCCTCAGTCATCAGACATCTATGTGCATTAGCCAGAAATGATATGGAGCTAGAGGCTGGGGAGAAGTTATGAAAAATGTCTCAGCACCTCATGTGCTGTCTGGAAAATGCCACATCAGAAATTATTTTTTATGTCATGACAGTTAAAATTAGGGGGTGGGGGGAAAAAAAAGAAAAAAAAGTGTGATGCACCAAATGCTTCTTATATGTTCATGACTGGTAAAGCTCCTCTTGGTGCAAAAAAAAATATTGATTGTGAATAATGTGTGATGCACTGTGTGCAGAGAATTAAAGGCATTCTGAATCCTTAACATTCTCCTTCGGAGAATATAAAAATGAAAATGGTAAGTCTTCCCTACATGCACCTTTTCTCTCTACTATTTTATAATTAATGTTACTCTTACCCTGTCTAGGTTTTTGTTATGCTCTGTCATCTGTACAGTGCCAGTATCTCTCTCCAGTGCCAGCTACCATGCAGGGTAAGAGAAAAAAAGGCAAGAAAAATGGGGAATGCATTGATAGACATTTATTACTGATTTAGTTCAGCTTTGAGCTATGGTTGTTTGAAATGTCAGAAATACATCCACTCGCTCATATATGCAAGACTTTTCTCCAGAATGTAGTTTTATTCTGTTTTTTTTTTTTCCCTGACAAATTTCACATACACTCTTATTTAATCACACAATATAAATCCAAAAGTGCAATTACCTTTGTGAGTTTTACAGAAGCTTCCTGTGTACTGTAAAGGGAGAGAAAATAGCAAACCAGCATGAATTACAGAGAGATAGTTCCACCAAAGCTTTCTGGTGATGCTATAAACAAAATGAGCCTCAATTCACCAGAAACCTGAGGCAAAATTATAGCCCTGTGCTCCAAATAAAGTCTTATGAAAAATTAATGTGCAAATGTAAAATTAATAGTGTTCATTCTAAAAATGACACAAAGGCACATATCCTTAAAAGATGCCTGCCTGCTTCTCCTTCCTTCAGAGTTCAGGAGGTTTGGTGTCAAAGGAATGTGCCTTGGTTTTCGTCCTGTAAAATAAAGCTAGCTGAATGCTCTCTGATTTGGAGACACTTCTGTAAATCCCTTGAGCTGTTTCAAATTTGGTCGGGTGGCTGGCCCTCTAATCCATGCTCTCCATATTATTTTAGGCCACTCTGAGTTCAAGACTATAATCATGGGGCACCAACTGTTCTTGTGGTTGTAACACAAGTGGAAAAAAGAGATTGCACGTACCCATCTACTGATACTTAGGAAAATGAGTCCATTAAAACCCCAGGGACAGAGGAGATTTTTCAGACCTTTTCAGCTTTTCCTTGGTCAAGCAAAGAGGCAGGACACAGGACCAAGAGGGAAGTATGGCACTGAGCGAGGAGGCTGGGGATGTGCCAGGGTTTCCACCAAGGAATTTCTGAGCTGCTGCAGCCTGAGCTTGCCTGAGCCTGCTGCCTCAGCCGCAAAAACCAGCAAGGCTGAGCAGTGTCCCTGAGAGGCCACACTATGGTTGACTCGTGTGATTTCTCCTTTGGCTGCCCACTCATGCAACAGCCACACGCAAAGTGTTTGCTTGTCCTCAGGTAGCCTCCAGGCTTTAAAATTTAATCCAGTCCAAACTGTTGAATGGGGCTGGGCTGTACCTCTGCAGGATAAAAACCAATGGGGAAAGAAAGAAAGAAGCAATCTGCCACTTTGAAGCCTAGAAAAAAAAAAAAAACAGTCCTTTCATCCTTTAGTGTGATGTATCGTAAGTGACATCCATTCCTTACATTAGCATCTGCAGACTATAATTATCCATGTAATATAACAGCTGGGGGAGTGTTACTGTGATACTTTGGGTTGACGGATGCTTAGGAAGGTTAAACAGAGCTTACTAATAATAGGACCTCTAAGATGCTACATGGGTCCCTGTAAAATGGTCCCTTTTCTCTTCTGTCTTGAAAGGACCACAGGGCACTGAGAAGTCAGTGTTCTGCCTCCATCCTGCCCTCTGCTTTCTCCAGCTTCAGTGCCTGGAAATCCTTTAGTCCCACAGTTAATCAAGTCACTGTTTTTTGTTGTCTCAGAGGGGCTTTTTCCTATTCACTCTGGGAAGGAAAGCCTGCTTTGTCCTTGAGTCATTTCCAGTTCTTGCCCCAAGATCTACAGAGGTGACTGGGCAGCAGGCAGGAGGGAAGGAAGGAAGGAAAGCTGTTCCTCCATCCTGCAGAGGGAAAAGAAAATCGCTAACACAACGGCAGCTACAAAGGAGAAATTCTGAGGTGCACAGAGTTATTATCCCCTAAATCATCTTCCCTTGCTGTATGTTTACAAACAACCCATGCTGCCATTGACACAGGTATCACACTGAGTTCAAGGCTTTGCTCTCTGTGTGAAATATGAGAAAGAGGAGGAATATAAAAGCCCTTGCTGTCCCCTGAGTGCTTGCCATACTGAGCAGCTATTCATCACCTCCACATTCGAAGAGCTTAACCTTTGTAAAACCTCAGCAGCACAAACTTGCCAGGATTAAACTATTTAAAGCCAAGCTTGCTGGAGCATCTGCAATTTGCATCTCTTGTCACCTCCATGGGCTGTATGACAGGTTGGAGAAGGTGTAAAGAGAAGTGGTAGTGACATGGCCAGAATCAGAATAACAAGGTTAATCACAAGCGTCAGAAACACCTGTCACCAACAAGGCCATTGGAGGATCATCCTGCATGTCTGGCCACATACCCAGAGCACAAGCAATTCCATTTCCCTGAGATTTACCCCTCACCTCTCTTTTCCCAGGAACAGCATGTACAGAAGGACTGACTTATGTAGTAGTGGGAAGAATGAGGAAAGTTGTGATTCATCCTTTCACAACAAACACCAGACCTGGCCGGTTGTGCTGGAGAGGTATCTGATATCTGCCAAACGTGCCTGATGCCCTCTGGATCAGCAGAGTGGTGGTGGAAAGCTCTGTCTGATGGCACAGGGACAAGCAACGAATGTCATGAAGGGAGGACTGATCTGTTAAGAACTCTGCTTCCTTGTCTTCCTTCACATTAGTTATGGCATATTGATTCCACTTGAGTAACCTCAGTCTCAAAATCAAGTCCAGGGTCTGGTTTTGGGGACATGGAAAATTCCTCAGCCCCCTCAGCTTTCTCTGAAACTGAACACCAGCAGTGACATCAATTTATTGTGTCTGCTGTTGAGTCATAAAAGTCCTTTGTATAGAACCAAGCAGGACGTGAGGATAGCTATTCAAGCACAGTTCTCCCTCCTCAGAACATCCATAGGGTGCCTCTGCTATTCTGGGACAACAGTCACTCTGTGTCCTCAACTCTGCACGCTATGGCCAAGGCAGAGAAGGAGGTTTGTGTCTCAGAGAGCTGGGGAGCAAGTCAAGGACAGACCCTGGGAGTGATGCATCCCAATTTCCTTACATAGTATCCTTGAGAATTTCGGAGTCAGGGATGCAACATGAAACTCTGGGAAAATTAATAAGCTATTTCTGTAATGGCCAAGTACTGAAATTGCAAACTGAGACCTCGGAAAACAAAAGGATTCCAACTGAGCAGGATATCAGTTAATTTAACTTCTCCCCTCAGTCCTGCACTTGCCAAGTTCCAAGATATTTTACCAAGAAAATAAGAGTTGGAGCACACAAGTGTTTTCACTCTAGATTTTGTCTAAGCTAAAGACACTAAGCAAACCTTTAGGGAAAATTTAAAGAAAAGGAAAATTGGCTCACCCTTCCTGCTTATTGCTTTAATAGAAGGGTTTGTGAGGAAATGAAACTTCAGGATACAGCATTTATTCCCAAAACCCACAGCAAGCTGCCACTCTGTGTTTTCCCATGGAAGTGAGTAAGCAGAATACTACTCGGCCTTTAATAAATGAGTAAGCAAGCTCACAAAGGAACATTTTATCAGAAGTGACAAGGGCAAGAGTAGAACAGTCCAGAGGAATAAATGAAACTGTGAAATTTACTAATAATATTCCCTAAAGATATTGCAAATTCTGTTCTGACTATTGCAGAGGTCCCCTGAAGAGATTGTTCCAGCGCTTGAAGTCCCTTCCATCAAAATTCCCCCTGCTCCTACTGTTTCAACTTGCTCAGGATGAGGGAACCATCTTGAAATAGAGATGGAAGGCATTTTGAGTAGCTGTTGTCTCTCATTTTCCTTCAAGGTGAGTACGAATTTATGTTTTGGGAAGTTTAATTGAAGTTAACCACCTATGGAGAAATGATGGGCTTGCTTATTTCGGCTCTCCCTGGGGGGGATGCCCTTCCCAGATGAATTAAGTTGCCACTGTGTTTCATTAATGTGCATCTGATGCTTAATGAATTGGGGTGTTATTCCCATTGGGCAGAGGTAGATTAAAATCGAGTCCAAAGCCCTTTCATTCATTTTGCTAATTATTCTCTGCATTCATTGCACGCAGATGAAATGGTGAAAGGCTCCCTGTTGTGCAGGATTTGGACATTTCACACTTGGAACATAAATTGGACTGATTATCCTTACAGCATTATTGTCACATTTGTGAGTTTGGATGCCAGGAAGCAATAAGCTGTGCGCTGCCACATTCCCAGTCTTTCAGCCCCTCGGAATGTGAGGGAAAACCCTTTCTTTGTATGTCCTTCTTCTGTTTCATATCTAGATCATTTTGGTGCACAAGAATGAAAGTAGAGATAGATCTCCTTCCTGTCTTGTTTCTAAAAGTATCTTCGATTTCCATATTCCCAGGTTTCAAACAGAAGGCAAGATGCTGAAATGCTATGTCTTCTTTTGGCAGTATCTGCTGGGGAACCAGATGCTGAAATTCTCTTGAAATAGAGCATTTCTCATACAAATTACAGGCTGTTAAGTGACTTCCAGAGATTCCAGTTCATGGTTGATTTGCATCCAGGGAGAAAGTCTTGAGTGTTTTGGATTTCCTGTCTTTTAAGCTAACTGGTTTTGGTCACAGTGTAGAGAAATGTGTTACTGTTGGGGTGCTGGTCCCCTTGGCACAGGCTGTAAGGACAGATTCAGCCCTCAGCTGCTGGTCCAGTTTTATTGCAAGTGCATTTCTTCATGTTTATCTAACAGAGCAAAGTCCCTTCCCCATAAAGACAGGTCCTCAGGAAAATCCAACACTTCTCCAAATGCCAGAGCAGAACTTAACAGTTACTTCTTTAGCCGGTATTTTTCCAACTTTTTTCTGTGTCTGTGTGTATACAAACAGGCTGAAGATTTATAATCAGTACAGGTAATACAGGCAAGCTGCTGAGGGACATTGAATTCTGGCATTTCAAGAGAACAAATCAACATGAATTCCGTGGCTGTCATAAAGCATGAGATATTTGTGTGAAATACTTCTGGGTTTGGGAAGTTTCAGTATTTTCAGAACAAAAGTTATGTTGTCAAAAGTCTCCCAGCTATAACAAAAGGGAAACTAATGAGGGAAGTAAGTCTGGCATAATATCAAACAAACTGGAGGCATCTCATACATAAACTTGGAATCTGATTTTATGCGTCTCCCATGGATGTGTGAAATACACTGACAGTTTGCTTAGTCAAGTGTCCTGTCTGGCTGATGGCTGAAGCAACAGCACATGAAAGAGACTATGTAAAATAGGGGACTAAAATTATTCTTCAGCTGTGCTCCAGTAACGAAGACAATGTTGAAAGCAACAACATCTGCGCTATGTGGAAGAGACTGGTTAAAAAAAATTACAGTTAACTTCACACGCTGTGAAAAACTGGGATGTGTTAAGCAATTGCATTCCCACTTTGTGATAATGTGGCTATGACTATGTTCTCGACAGAAATAAGCTTTAATTTCAGAAATAGGAAATAAGAAGCAGAAATAAGCCAAATTCCACAGCCTCCCAGAATCTCATAACCGTTACCAGTATTGCACAAGACATTGGCTTCAGGGCAATTGCTCCCGGAAAAAATTGGGATCTCCTAAGTGAAAAAATAAATACAAACGATTTTAAAATAGCATCTTCTAATCCTGGAGTTGAGGGGCTTGCTTGAGTATTTACCCCTTGACACATGAGGACTGATTCTTAGGGATAGGTCTTAATGTTATTTTGTCCAAATGTCAGAATTGCAGCCCAAAATTTTCTTAGAAAGTCCTGTCTTTTTTTTCTGCAAAGGCAGTAAGATTTTGTAGCCTGACTGAGTGTAAAGGTGCTGACCTGACACATAAATGTTTGAGCTGCTGTATTCAACAAAACATTTGACTGGGACACCCAGAGTTGGAGTCATGGACAAAAGCCCTGGTGTTGCATTTATTTTCCCATTAAGAACACCTTGTGGGTGTTCTTGCTGTGTTGATGGTTATGAATGTGCTGCTGCTTTGAGCAGAGGACACAGGCACAGGCACCTTTCCTTAGAGAGGAGTGACATATAGCATGCAGATGCTGTTCATGACACTACTTGGCCAGGGAAAGGTTCAGTGCTTGTGGAACGAGGCCCCCTATACAGGATACTACAGCTATCCCAGCACTCCAATGAAGAATCCCAGTTGAAATGATTGTTTGCTGGTTCGTTCACCCTTAATTAGTCTGTATCCACTGAAGCCATAATACACTGTAACTCACTGACCCGACATGAAAGGAAACAAATTGGTTAATTGAGAGAGAGCAATGCAATGTCTGTTCTGTCTGCAGGAGCCAGGGCTGCTGCTTCCCCAAGCAGAATTGCACCCAGAAGGGCTCCTGGGTTAGCAGCCAGCTGAACCTTCTGGCAACAAGGGCAGCAATGAGCCTATTGTGACGGAAAGATCCCACTACACCCCTCCTTTAATGTGCTCTCCATCCTTCCATGTGCTCCTGTGCCCTCCCGCACCCACCCAGGCGCACTCTGATTTCCACAGCCTGCATGTGTGGAAGACCTTGGGCAACAGATCTTCTTGTGCCCTTGCTAACATTCTTCCTCCCCCATCACCCCCTCTGGCTCACTGTTCTCCGTCCCCTCTCCATCATACCTAGGATTTGAGAAGTGGAAAGAGGACTGAGGACAGGGATTGCTTCCCAGTTTGCACGGGGCTGGAGCAGCTGCCCTTTCATCTCCCAGGCTTGAAGGATTCCTCCGGATATCCTGCTTACAGCTGCTGAGCTGTCAGTTCTGCTCAGCTCGGCTCTTGCTGCTGCCTACTGTGAATTTCAGTGGAAAAAGCTCTCTCATCAACTCACTTTTCCTAACAACACACACAGCCCTCAGTTCAGGATGGTCTGAGGAGATTTCTTGTCTCCCCTTTTTGCCGACCCCATGGACAGCCAGAATAAAGCCTTTTCTTCGGCTTTAGAGTAAAAGCTCACCTTTTAAATTGACAAATGTTGAAAACATATATTAAAAGAAAAAAAAAGAAAATAAACAAATACCTAAAAAATAAAAAGTAAAAAATAAATTTTATGAAAATATTTTCTTGCATTCAGCCCTTTCAGTTGTAAGAACATGGCTAGTTTTGTTCTATTTCATGTGAGTGCTAAGTGTTTAAATACCTGCAGTGAATTCCAGCTTGTCTTTGACTTAAAAGTGATTGGAATAGCAGCAAAGACACTCAGCTGGAAATTCAGTTACTCAGAAAGTAACACCACCAAACAAAGTGGAACTGAAACTATTTGAAGAACAGAACAATCCCATGACATTTCTTTTCAATTCTACTGCTGGAAATAACTGTTATCTTTCAAATATCTTCAAGCATTCCTGAGAGCTCTGTGATGCTGAAATGCCCAGGGATTTTCCAAGCCAAGGCAGCAAAGCCTTCAGAATTTGAAGGTAAGGTTTAATTTACATTTGTGCCCACCTCAAAGCCCCTTCAACTTTTAGTAAGAAGGAATGTTAACTTGGCCTGTTAATGTGCTCAAATTATGAGGTGATACCTTGCTTTCATTTTGATTGACACCATATCTCATATCAAATATCATATCATATTCTCTATGTGACCCTGCCTTGGCAGAGGAGTTGAACTAGGTGTTGCTTTCCAATCCTAACAATTCTGTGATTCTGTGATATAAATTTCTTCATGTTGGGTAATACAGAGAGTGAAAGACACATTGTTTTCCATAAGAAAGACAAGGCTTGAATATACCTTCGTGGTATAATGACTCTGCCCCAACGTAACTATGTTACATTGTTTGAACACTGAATGAAATCTTCTCAGCTGTAGGAGAAGAAAAAGAGACCTGAAGAAGGTCTGTAACTTGAAAGAAAAGTTGCATTAATACTGCTCTGGAGGCAAAAGATTTAATCATAGAATCATATCACAGAATCACAGACTGGTTTGGGTTGGAAGGGACCTTAAAGACCACTGAGGTCCAATCCCTTCCCACAGGTAGGGACACCTTCCACTAGATCAGGGTGCTCAAAGCCCCATCCAACCTGGCCCCTCACTTCCAGGGATGGGGCAGCCACAGCTTGTCTGGGCAACCTGTGCCAGGGCCTCACCACCCTCACAGTAAAGAATTTCTTCCTAATAGGTAATTTAAATCTCTCCTCTTTCAGTTTAATGACAAAGTCAAGGTTGGGTTTGGATTTTTCATTAAATAGGTACTTGATTACTTGTTTTCTAGTGGTTATTTTTTTTTCTCCATCCCTCATTTTATGGCTAAACACAGTCTTCTTTATCCACATGCTGTTGCCTCACTTGGAAGATAAATCAACCTGTACATTCTTCCCAACTTACAACAGCACATACCATTACCCTCCATTAGCGTCCTAAACACTGAACAGTGGTGCACATCTTCATAATTTTATGCAACATTACAGATGTTAATAAAAGCCACTGAGCAGGGCAGTGTGTGTTGGTCTGAGAACAGGCAGCACTTCAGATGGTCACTCTCATGCACGTACCAATTTAGAGCATAGCTGAAAACAAGGTTAAGTGGCATAATTCCACTTTCGTGCATGAAAAGTATGTTTTAACAGTCTTTGTGTTAGTTGCCACATGTGCCTGGCATCTGGATGCCGAGAGAGTGGGAAATGCAGGCTGCACAGAAAAGCCATGAGGGAGTACTCAGTGAGTATTTTCTAAGTGAACAGCACAAATAAAATTACCAGAAGAAATCACAGTTACTCTAACACAAATCCCCATCTCACCACCACACAGAGCCCCATCAGCCATCCTCTGTACTTGCCTTTTCTTTCACCCCTGATTTTTAATAACTATAAGAGATGAGATGCTGCACACTGATCCATCTTGCTGTGATTGTAATATAGACTAGATTCCACAGGGACCTCATAAAAGCACATTATATTAAGATATTCTACCCAGTACAGATTTGTTTGTTTTGTTTCTTTTCCTATGGAAATAAGCTTTATGTAAAGATTATGCTTATCTATTTTCATCTGGTTCCAAGACCCTGATAGATTATGCACCCATTGGCAAATATGGTCTAAAGCTGTCAGAAGTAGAGCTACAAAGACTGATAATGTTCTTATATGTTTTGTGAAAGAAAGAGATGGCATTAAAAGGAGAAGTCTAATTTGGTGTAATTTCAGGTATTAGACTACAACGAGAATTCACAATCCCAGACTGCATTTTCTTCGACCTCAAGGCCACTCCCCCACAGGACCCAAATCTGTAGGGTAAATGTTCACATTAATTCTATCAAACACATGGGCAGGCAAATTCAGAAACAATGTGGAGCTGAAATATATTACAGAAATCTTTCCTGAAAACTTGGTACTATGCTTATCTGACTCTTTGTTTCATGTGGTAAAACATATATGAATGTAATATATGTTAGCAATAAGACCAAAAATTCTACTGCCATTTAATTCCTGGTGGAGTGGTAGAATGAGGTAGTAAAAATGTTAAAATTCTTTTCAATCTTTTTTGTATGTCATTAGCAGAACTGTTTATTAAGACGGTGGGACTGTCAGAGAACAAGCCTCATGCAAGACAGAGTATTTATGAAAGCTGTAATCATGTAGGTGATACCTAATCATACATGATTATCTAGTCTGGGTAGGGAATTGGATGAGGTCAAGGAAAAACAATTGAGTTGTCACCATTGTAACTAACTTTGGATCAAACCATGATGTGTAGTTCAATCTAAATTAAATTGAATTAAATTATAACAGGTTTGGGAATCTAGACAGAAAGAAAGAACACGGGTCAGTGCAGAACACCTGGACAGGAAAACACAATTATATCAATACTTGGAAAACTATCAGGACTTTTTTTTTTTTTTGTGAGGGGGTGGGGGGGAAGGAAATAACAAAACTCAAAGCAGAATTTCAAGATAAACCACCTGTGTAAAGAAAAATATAGACTCTCAAGTACTGTCTTGAAATACATGGTTATATTGCCTGTCATATTTCATTTCTGTTTATAATTAATATTGATTTATATTTAGCAAAATTAAAAAGTCAAACATACCAGCAGTAAGATTCAGTTATTAGTCTATAGGAGAATGGTTTGAGATTGGCTAACTCAGATTTCAGAAACTCAGTAGTTTAGTGACTAGCTAAACTTTTCCTATGTGTTCACATGTATTAATTGACTTGCTGGATGATTATAAGCACCCAGCATGATGTTGGCACAGGAAAAGGATATTTAAATGTTTGTGAGACATGTAGAATAATCTGTAGGAAGACTTGAGTAAAATAAAAGTAGCAGTAGCAGAAAATTTGGGAGAAAGACTTTCAATTGAAAGTTGCAGTGAATATGATTAGTCTTCAGGCTTTACTCTGCCAGCTTGGATTTATGTTTGCTTGATAAATATAGTCCTCCTTCTGGAGCATTGGTAAGTGTTTGTTTGCTTAAAGTTTTCTTTATCTAAGAATTGTAGTGGTTTGAAAAACACTGACATGAATTAAAATGTGTAAAGAGACGTAGGAGTGATAACTGAGGTCTCCTTTAGACAGCTGGAAATAATTACTGAAAGTGTAAAAGTGGAAAAAAAAAAAAAAAAGAAGAAATGCTGATGCTCTTCAAGGTGTTTCTAAGGTGCTTTGGAAATAACTCAATGCTTCTCTGTGTAAATCTAGATTGTTTTTATAGCTGGTGGAAAACAATCCAAGGATTGCTTGTTCTGTAGTTCTTCCACAGTTAAAACTGTGGAACTGAGGCTTTGTTTTCATTCGAAGCCTAATTCCAGCTGCTCTTGGGATACATATCTCGGTTCAAGCAGCACCCTCACTGATGTGCCTGAGTGGAATGAGTGTGTTAAGCAAGATGGATAGATATAGAATTCCTGAATTGCAGTTATGGAAAGGAATTTTATCAGTCCACTCTGAAGCATGTCACTTGTAGAACTATGTATACAAGGTTATCTGGGGGAAATGCTGCTACCCCTATAAAGTGCATTGCTGTGGGATGGTGATGTGGAGGGGCATGGATTTTATTTGCACTGGTTGTTGTAGTGCTCCTTGTGAGCCAGGTGGGTCGTGCTGCATCTGACAACTAGTGACCTGTGTCCACGCTTTCTTGGGGAGAGCTGGAATTTTGGGGTGGAGGAAGGGAAACCAGGCAGAAGGGTAACTTCTAGGCATTGTCTGTCCCCAGATAACACTGTAAAGAAACCTACAAGCCATACTGTTTCAGTGAGGGCTGAAGCCTTGAGAGGGAGTATAAAAACCAAGCTAGTTTCATAGTGTCTCATGTCTCTTTGCATTTGTGCACTGCACAGGTGACATCCTGACTTACAATAAATAGCACTATTGAGAATAACCTCCAAATGCAACCAACCATGATGCAAGTTTCCTTTCCAGCTTACACCAAGCTGTGTCCATTCCTCTTCCCTCTCTCCCCACCTCAGCTTTCTCTTAGCAGGGTAAATGTTACACTCAGTGTTGTGCTAAGTTCTATTTCACCCTTAAAAGTAGTACATCTGGGTGTTATCTTAGAATAGGCAGGTTTCTGGTGAGCATTTAAATTGAGGAAAACCATAAGTTGTTCCTGCCAGTGAGTTTCCTTTAGGAAGCTGCAATTGTTTCCTCGGGAACTGCTGCTGTGAGTAGGAAACCTGAACATCCATATGGTGCAGAGTCAATAGCAAAGCTGACTGATATCCTGTGTCTTGTGTGCTGCAGCGTATGCACTTCTCAAGGGAAAGCCACAGCTCAGTGAAGTGCCTTGGCTCTGCAATTACATCTCTGAAAAAGGGAGGGGAGAGTGGGACAGGGAGATGCTGAAAATGCAGAATGTTTCTTACTGTCTGTAAATCATAAAAAGGCAAAATGACAAAAGCATAATGAGGCTCAAAAGACAAAAAACTCAAATTTCAACTAAAAGAAAAATAAATCTGAGAATGGGGAGAGATTGATGGTAGTGATAACCTGATGCTATGAGGATACTCAGAACTGTAAGGGGTATATTTCAAAAGAGCAAAGGGAAGGTACTACCCTACAGTGTCCAATTTACGGGTTGCAAATATAAGAAGCCACCGAGACAAATATCTTACTGAAAATCAAAGAGCACCTGCTAAGCTGCAGGTACTTGTACATCATACAGACACCTTCTGCCAAGACAGGTGGAAAGAAAAGCTCGAGAGTAAAGTGAAATTTTTTTCATATGCTTCCCCACGAGGATCAAGAAGAAATGCAGCTCCTCTATTTAGAGTCTTGTGTAGCCATTCATACTCTCTACATAGCAGAAATGTGCTGACAGATGGATCAAGAGAAATGGAATATATTATAGCACTGAATAAGCTCACAGGCTGAGCATTGGGTTTGATCTGATGAATGCAAGATCAGCTTTTAATGCAGATGAGAATACTGATTATACTGTGATTACTATGCTTCAGTGTTTCAGAGCACATACATATCTGCATCCAGCTGAAGTCTGAAATAAATAACGAAACTCAAAAGGTTTTTTGGTCTTCTGCAAGGGATGTCCATGGGTTTTTTTTCTGGGTTAGAATCCTGCTATAAAAGGAGGCAAAAATCAAGACATAAATGCCTTGATTTAGTTCAAAACCACTCACTTGCTTCCATTCTCCCTAAGTCTTTCTGGAACTAATGTTTCCTTCCCTCCAACAGGGAAGCACTCCAGATGTGTTCTGCTTTTTGTATATTAATGGCTGGAGTTTCAGTTGGAAATTGCCCCACTATCAATTATGTGAGCTGACTTGATCAAGGAGACAGAGGGACTGAATATCAAATAACCTCCTGGCTGGGAAGGGGGGGAAGGGGTGGCTGCAGCCTTTGAAAGGCAGCGAGTGCTTATCTAAGTACACCATAAGTTTGGGTTTTACATTATTGAGTGAGTCTGATTGATTTTGCAGAGCAGGAGTGTCCCGAGCCATCCTGGGTGCACCATTGCTTGGCAGGAGAAGGAGGCACAACTCAATATGTAGGCTGCTTATCCAGGTACCTTGTCCCTGTGGTGTGTGCTGACTACCCCTTCTTCCTTTCAGGGGGGCAAGATGAGAGTAACTCTTGCGCCCATTAGCACTTTTGATGAAATTGGAGTAAGTGGGTTTTCTTCTCTTCCATAGGAAAACCACTTGCTTCAGTTGCGGAGCCGTTGACCGGAGACCCCAACGACCACACAGACGCCAGCGGGTTGTGGGCTCCAAAGGGAGGAGTTAATTGAGGGTGAGCGGCTTATAAAGGGTTTGAGGGAAGCTTCCAGAAAACAGGGCGGTGACTGGGAGTTGTTTGGGCAAAACCAGGGGTGGAGCCTGTAACTGGGCAATGGGACAATCAACAGGGAACAGCTCAGCAAAGAACCAGTAGGGTAACCGCGTTTGGGAAACACTGGTGGGAAAACAGGGGTAGTGGCAGGAAAACCGTGAGGGGGAGGAAGACAAGATGGAGGGCCCTGAGGGGAAAAACAACAAGGGGAACCGCCATGACGGCAAAACGTGAAAAACAGAACCGATAACTGCCACATGTTTAAACCTGCAACACCCAAACACCAAAACAGTCACTAACAACAGGGAAACATTCATGAAAGTCCAGTGCCATGCTTAAAACATGGTAAATCTTGTGTTTTGCTGAAAGTCCAATACTACGCCTCCACAGAGAACACAGTAAGTTTGACGTGGCTTGCCGGCTCCACAGGATCTTCCTCGTATGTCCACCAGGTAAAGTGCTTCTTCCATATTTCATAGTCCATGTGTTCCTCAACATTCAGTGATTTATTTGGACTTTGTGAAGAGATAGCTTTACCCGGAGATGCTCTTGGGCACAGGGATCAGGAGATCTGGTGCAAATGGTCTTGACCTTGTGCAAAAAGCTGCATCCACAAGTGGTATAAGTGCTGTAATTTAAATACTCTGCATCACCCCAGTGACAGAAGTATATGCTGATGTGTGTCCTGAAATTGCTGTGGTACCTGAAAGCCACAGACCATTAGCCAGGTGACAGTTTTTGCCCAGATACTGCTATGATTGATGCTGTAATAAATACCTGAGAGGGGAGGGTAGGAGAGACAGAGGATGGAAATGACCTTATCCCAAGAGTTGCCAAATACCCATGATGACCATAAAAAACAAAGGACACTAAAATTTCATTTGTATTCAGCTGAGGATTGAGCTCTGTTAAAAGAGGAACTCATAAAGTCAAAGCTCCGTATTTTCCATTTAAATATCAATCTATTAAGCAGCTGATAAAATCCAATACAGAAGAAGAAATGCCATCCTCCTGCATATGGAGTATGCTTTCAGTACACAAAATGAAAAGTCTTTTTGAGGCTTAAGGTGTTAACACAGGACTCTGGACACAATTAACTTCTCCCTGTAGACTTTTTGCGCCACTCTGGTAGAGTCATATATCCTCTCTGTTCCCCTTTCTAAAGGTAATTTACACATTAGAGAGGTCCTGAGAGTAGAAATGTCACTATTAATACTAAAAGTGCATTGGCCACCATAATGAATTCAAGTACTGTGTTAGTAGAAGACACTGAAGTTACTAAGACAGAAAGACAAACCAGTGTTTGTCTCTGACATGGTGGTTCTGTGCAAGGAATTTGATGCCAGTTTCTACCAGGCACTCAAAAAATGTCATTTGGTACCAGGAATGCAAGGACAAGGTTTCTGCTGACTTCCTCTATGCTGGCATGTCCTTGCTGTAAGGAAAATGCCTCAGACTGTGGGGATTTCAACAGCTTCTCCTTAAAAATTATAACTGCTTGACTCATCTTTTCTCCCTTAGCCTGGGAAGGGAAACTTTTGAAATGGGTTTGCAAGGAAACAATATGGTATTGCTCAGCACATATGGTTAGTCTTAGGGTGAGAATGGAGACTTTGGTCTAACTGTATCTAATGAAGTGAAATGGAGGGGCACACTGAGGCTGTCTGCTACAAGCACCTAAATTGAATGTCATGAGTTCCCTGCTACCAAACTCCAGAGAAATGAATGACTGAGACCAGGCTTAGACAGGCCAGATTGTCTTTTGTGCTAAGTGGTCATGAACCCAGTGTTTATTCTTCACCCTGCCTTTTCCAGGCTACCTCTCCAATGGGGCAAGGAAGATCTTTCTTTAATAAAAAGTTCTGCAACGCTTAGTGGTTGATAGAAGGCAGGTATCACCAACATGTCGCATTAGAGGAACTTAATGTGTGTCCAAGGAGAGTGTGAATGTTGTTTATCAAGTGAAAAAAAGGTTCACTGTTTTGGTATCCTTGCCAAAATATGCCATTTTAAGGATGGCTCGCTGCCATTGAGCAGCTGGGAATACTGGGAAGCCAAATCACCTGTTCCACTCCTGGCTGCTTTGTTGCATGTTGTTACTAGACATGTGTGTTCAGAAGTGACTTGATTTGTTTCAGGTATCATATGTGGAAGAGGAATGTGAAAGGGTTCATGTTTCCAAAACTGTTATTTGATAAAAGATAAAATAGAGTAACACATAATTCATAACATTGCTTTGGGACTTGCCTTTTAGGCATGTATGTGTATCCTGACTGTCCAGTTTTTGAATTGCTGCATAGTTCTGTGAAAGTCATTCATGTACTGCATTTTTTGACATGTGCCTTTCACCAAACGTTGTATATATGCTGATCAATTCTACCCCAAGTGAACAAGTGACTTTCTTTAACATGTCCATGTGACAAGCTTAATTGTAAAGTAGAGTTCTGGGGGTTTTTGCCCATCCAGATTAGGTAAATAAGCCAGAAGGAAGGAATTGCTTAACTGCACTATAGATATTAATTTTTTTTTTCCCATGAGGAGATGCATCCTTTTCTTTCTTTATGATTTAGTAGGAGACATACTAGTTTTCATGTGGACTGTATTCTAGATGTTTAGATTTGGTCTTAAGACATCTGTTTGAGTTTGTCAGCTGTATGTCACAATTGCTTTCAAATTTATCTGTCAGCTGTTTTAACATGTATCTATTGCTCATATGTTGTCTCTGACTGAACTTTGGACCTCAGTTTTTGTTCTTTCTATGCTCATTATTTCCTCTTTTGTTTCCAGATTGTCTTAATTTAGGTAAGGTATTATCAGCAAAAAGCTCCCTTCACTTTCTTAACAGCATTTGCCCAGGTGATCTGTTTTTCAGGTTAGTAGTTATAGAAGTTGTATCCTACTGTGTCCAAGTAGCTTCTGCCAATTTTTAAAATGGAATATTTCTATCTCAGCTTTGGCCAAGGTCAGCATTTCTTGTGATATGACTCATTTAAATACTACCACAGGTCACCTAGAATTTACTAATCTGTAATGAGCAGCATCCTAAAGGGTGTTTGAGAGGAGCTTTGAGCACTGGGTTATTGCCTAAGGGGATAGAGTGCTAATCCTGCCATAAACAAGAAGGCAATCTGTGTATAACATTCTGCAATTAGTTGGTATGATTAGTCATAAAAACAGTTGATAGAAGGCTCACATGATTTATGATAGACATGCATACTCTCTACAGTATATATGGAATATATATTACATATCTTTTTACACTGCAAAGAGGAAAGAATGAGAAAGAGTGAGACAGCTTTGCAATAACCTCTGTGGGCTCCACATGCAGCTTGTGGCCCCAGAGTGCAGGGAGGGAATGTGTTCTCTCCTGTGAAGACTCCAAGGTAGTCTCAGCACGGGGGTGGCTGGTACTTATCCATCCCAGGCTACCTCACATAGCTGTGAAAGTCCTAAACACTGATTCCTGGCCCAGGATCTAGTATTATGATGATTATTATTGTTATTATAATCATCATTATTATAATTTTTTTTTTTTTTTTTTTTTTTAACCAAAGGCAATTTGTGAATAAATGGGCAGGTCATGCATTGCCTTTCACAGAAGACCACGTGGTTTTGCACACTACACATGCACCAAAGCAGACACAAATGCTGTCAAGAGGCACCAGGAATGTCAAAAGGCTCATGGAATAAGTGGAACACTTGGGTTTGTCCCACTGTATCTGCACCTAAGCCAGGCAAGAGACATCCAAGGGGTCTATGCTGTGGATATTGAGCAGATGGAATACCCACCTTGGGCAAGTCCTCAGGTTCACATTAGCACAGATGCAGACAAAGTTGTTTATTTTTAAGGATGAAATTCCTGAAAACACAAGAGAGTCTTGTGAGTGGTCAGACTGGGAAGTTTCCTTAACGTGTGAAATATGAGATTTGGAAACTCCAGTTCTACAGCTTAAAATCCAGGAGAGGCTAAATGGTGATGCAACCACATCTTAATTTGGAATTTAGTTTTAGCTGAGTATTGGCTTGTTTCCTCACCAACTTGCCAGAAAAACTGCAGGGTAATTTTCTGTTTATCTCAAATGCACCAGCCAAATAGAGATTGAACTTTTCTCGTGTAAAAGAGAAATGCTGCCGATCAAAGGCCAAATTTGAAGATGATTATTTTCTTCTTATGGTTAAGTGGTACTAATCATGTAGACTGTAGTTATGGGGAGGAAAAAAACCCCATAGAGACCTAAATTTGCTCGTAGTAGATAACTTGCATTGGATTGTAAAACTATCATATGGGTTTCTATTTGCTTTCTGGTGACAGTATGAAATAGCACAGTGGAAGAGGGAGTTGGCCACAAAGGGACTTCAAATGTGTTTGTTCTCCCAACCCAATTTTCCTGCACTCCCTGCTTAGCCAGCAAAACTTAGGCTCTAACATGGGAGGGTGGAGCTGGTGAGTTAGAGAATCCAAATGCAAAATGAGAAGATTTCAAACTTAGTGCTAGACTAAGACCCTGTGTTTAGGCAGAGCTATGCACCTCCCTGCAAAAGCACTCACTATCCCTCCTCTCCTTGCATTTCTGCTCCTTTCCCTTTCTCTCCTATGTGTGTTAAATCTGTTTTGACAACTGTAACTACACGTAGCTGTGATGAATGAACTAACGCCGTTCAAAGAGCACTCCTCATTTCTGCTAGACAATGCTCTGGTCTCCCTGAAAGTCTGCAACAGTCAGTGGGCTTTTTACACCATAAACATGAAAACAATTATGTAAATATCCATATGTGGAATGGGCAGAAAAAATGGTATATTAAATAAGATTTTTGCTGTGGCAGACAGTGAAATCACTTGCATTTTTCTCAGTCTTGCAGCAGTCTGAGATGTTCCATGTCTATAATCCATTGTCAAGGCTTCATCAGATACATAGTAAGTGTTGTAGAATAACATGTCATGAACGGCTATAATTTTAATTAACCTAGTCCTTAATTTATATATATTGGTTTCTAAAAAAATGTCTGTTTTTAAAGGTTATAAGTATGCATTGCTTCTGCTCTAAAAATGTGTTGCCTAACCCAATTCCATGAGTAGGAACTAATGCAGTAGTTATGTGATTGGGGCTTTTTTGGTATTTGCCAATTGCTTAGTACCCTGTTGCAATTGTGCTTTGTTTAGGGTAGTATGGACCCTGATTAATGGACTTTAGCTCCATATTTAAGTTTCTCTAAAGGTGCAATGCTCAAATTGACTTTGCCAACTGGTGTAGAAACCACCGGTAGCAGAGTAAGGTGGTCCTAAACAAAGATTAAATGCATGTTTGTTCTTCCTTTTGTGTTGCAAATCGAGTAAAACTGAATTACTGTATATCTGGTGCAGATGGAGAGGAAACAAATGTGTTTTCTGTTGTTTTATGTGCCTAGTGCTGCTTTACAACTCAGAAAAGATAGCTTAATTGAGACTGCCTGTGCAAGGCATTCCCTATGTTTAGCGTTTCGCCAGCTTGCAGGAAGGAACCATGGTTTCTTGCCAGATCAAACATCACAGAGAAATATATGCTTCCCTAAACATAAATTGTATCATGTTTTCTTGGCCCCCACCACTTAAGAAAAAAAAAAAAAGAGGGTGTACTCCCTAGCACTTTGAATGTTGGCATCACAATTCCCTTGCTTATGAGGACTAGTTTTTATTAGGTCTAGCTGGTGAGTTGTATTTTCTGTAAGGAGCAAGGCTCTAAAATCTCTGCCAGCCACAAGTACTGCTGGCAATGCTGCAATCCACTGTGATGTGTCTCACATTGTTGTCACAAAATCCCTGCAGGCTTCCTGTGACAGCCCAACATCACCTGGGTGGACTGGGCATGGGAGCAGATGAGCTGTGCTGGGTTGATCTGTGTTGGCAGCTGAGTGTGGAAGGGGTAACAGTCAGAAACATCTCAATGGATCTTGCAAGCAGGAATGAACAGCATCTTTAGTCAGCATGGGTGCATCTGGTAGTATATCTAGCATGTCACCAGAAGGAAAACAACACCTATCCAAACCAAACATTTTAAACTCGTTTATCTCATTGAAAGTAACTGCTGTCCAGTGGGATGGAGGAATCTGTGCTCTCTCCATTGATGCTGGTGACAGAAACCCTAACACAATGACTACTATTTGCAAGCCAACCTTTGCTACTCTGGCATCATCTCCAGTTAAGGCATTACAGAGACTGTGTGTATAGGCTACAAATCTCATGGTGCTGTTCTGTTTCTGTCCAACACCAGTCTGTGGGACTCCTCGTGACATCATAACGTCAGGGAGTGGTTTTACTTGTACACAGAACTCAGTGTGCTCTGAATCTTGCCCTTTGAGGTGCTTTAAGCAGCTGTGAACTGCAAATGTGACATCATATGTGAGGTAAACTCTAGGCAGAATATTTTGGCTGTCTTGTATGCTTGTGTGGCTGGTAGGTATTTGGATTTCTCTACCTACAAAAGATATTTTGACTCCAGATACAGTTTCAGGAAACAGCCACTGAAACCAGTGGCCCCTTTTTAAAGCAACACAAGGTGGCACAATATGTTCCATGCCAGATATTTTGTCACTATCGTATATATATGTTGAGCCCCTATTTAATCTATTAATGTAGTTTTTGGGGTAGATGGAGATGTCTAAAACTTGGGAGGGAGTTTTGTTGTATTCCCAGATTGCATTCCATTGCTGTTGGACTGCCTTCTCAGCATGGATTGGCTGGGGTTTTTCTCCTTCCTCCTGGAGTAATTCCACTCTGCAGCCTGCATATTATCCCCTGCTGTGAGTGGGTCTCAAGGGGCTGTTACTGGTGTGTGTAAATATGGCAGAATGAACCCTTTTTATTTTTGCATACTCCATTCCTCAAATCTTTATAGCTGGGATCTGCAATTTCCAACCCAGCTGGCATTCATGCTTCTCTCCAAGAGTTTTGCCAAAATACCAACAATGGCTTCAACTGTTTGTTGGTTTGGCACAGCTGTGTTCACAGTGGTCTTCACAAAACAACTGCAATATTTAGAGAAATGCACGAGAAACTCAGATTGTTAATTGTTAAATATTTTTGTACAAGACATAGCATTTAAAAGATTTTTCTCTGTTTTTCAGTTTGGCAACTGTGGGAATTTCCAGTCTTAAGTGACAGTTTCTCTTATTACTGTGTAAAAAAAAAATGCATATTTCATAAATCAGCAATACCAGTTAAAATCCTATTTTAGTAGTTTTAACAATAGCAAAATGATTTTGGTCAGCCCTTCAGTTCCATCGAAACTACAAAGGACTTTCTTATTGCAAAACTGCTTGTTCCTTCGAGTGGAAAGCAGTCTGATCCTATTTAACAAACTGGACTTACATCTAAAGGAGAAAAAGAACAACTCACACATAGTAGGGGTCCTCACACCCATCCAAAACATGCTAGCCCCCAAACTTCCTCTTCTTGACCCTATTGTTGTCCTGAAAGCCTCAGGCCTCTCAACTGGGAATTGTTTGCGCTGTATCCCCAGTCATTTCAGCCATTTCATTGAAGCCAAGCACAGACTGATTTCTTCCAAGCTGTGCACAGGCTGTGAGCTTTCCCTTCCAAAGGGCTGGGTTCCCTTTCTGCTCTGTGAAGCCACACTGGATTACTCCTGCCAAGTGAGATGCTGCACTCTATTGGGACAGTTCCTCATCTTGAAGGCCCCTTTCAGTAAATACTGTGCTTCCACTCTGCTCTTCAAGTAGTTATCTTGTTTTTGACATCCCTTTGAGTCTTGGCTACTGGTGCCAAATTGCGCTGACTGGACATCCTCTCCCATGCAAATAGGAGCAAAAAGTCATTAGTTTCCTAGGCACACCTCAGTCTGGCTAATTAGGCCTGTTCCATAGACTGGAGGACTGTTAATTGGTCATTTCTAATCAGTGTCTGCCAGGGGAGGGCTTAGTAATGATATGGCATAAAACCAGAACCTTATCCTAGGTTTGGGGGTTTCAGATATAACTGCTGCAACAAGCTGGAACAGAATGGCAAGCTATTTAAAAGAAATATTTTAAATACGTGGAAAGGTCACTTGAAGGAATTTGACTGAACTGTGAGCTACCACTTCAGGGAACAGAGAGAAAATGACCTCCTTTGCTATGGAGACTGAAATATTGCCAAGCCTTGAAATATTCAGATGATTGGTCAGCTGCCAAAAACTTGTTATTCATGAAATGCCTGGTGTATACAAGCTTGTAGGGCTATTACAGACCTTAATGAGCTACAGTAGAGACTTTTGCTTTACAAAAGACAGATGAAGCAGCTTGTCCTACCAGATCCTCTGTCTCAGCCCTGTCCTACAGGTATGGAATTAGAGAAGAGAGTGATGGCCTAACTTTGAGTAAGCACAGGAAGGTGTTGACCATGCAGACAAGCTGTCTGCCCCAAAACTCATTAGATTACTTGGTTAGATTTTGTCTGAGCCCCCATGTCACTGGAGTCATCCTTATTGAAAGCCATTGTTCAGCTGCTCAGTTTTGAATTTGTGATCAATGCAGCCACAGCATCTGTCAGTTCCCAATCCCAACTCTCCTGCTGCCTGAATGACACTGCAAAGCATTTGATTAGATGGAGAATCATGCCCTGCTGCTCTTTCTCTCACTCCTGGTTTACTCAGTTAAGTAGCTTACTGCCTTACTAGTAATTGCAAGGCAGGCACTGCTAATAAGCTACTTGCTTTCCAGAAACCAGGCTGTGCTCCATGAATTCCCATTCACATACTTTGTGATCACCAGAGCTAAAAAACTGCTTTTATCATAGGTTTTTCATGCAAGTTTGATTTGTTTCTCTTTAAGCATTCACTTTTTAACCTTGGTTTTCTGGCATGAAATTGAGAAATGCAGGTGACCTCCTGGTCGGATGTTCAAACCTTTCCAGTCTCACTACAAAAAGTCCTCATCTAAATTTTTGTTGTTTTCTGGTCATTAAACTCATTCTGAAAAAGCCAGAAAGCTCTCTACAGTGTTATAGTAGGAGATTTCATGATTTTTCTGAGAGGGAAACCAAATGGCTTCCAGGGGCTGAATGCATCAGAAGGGATACTGTTTTGTTCTTTTTTTTTTTTCCCCTCTCCTTTGAAAAAGAGGTCAGGAGTCTTCAGTTTTTCACACCTCAATTACATATCACTATCATTTCCAGTTTTCACAAGAATTAGATGTTCTCAGCATGCTGCATGAATTTGTCTACAAGGTTTCCAGCAAAATCCAATACAAAAAAAAAAAAAAAAGCTTCTTTTCATCCTACAACTTAGTACTTTCTAAGATAATCCTTGCCAGAAAGTTGGAAAAGAATATAAAATTTAATAAGAACTTATTGAACTGTGCAAGAGGACAAGAGGAATGAAAGACCTCAAAAATTATATTATATCAGACTGTTTCACCAACAGAACATCAATTTGTAAGCATAAAATTAATACCAAAAGCTTAGCTTGCTGAAAATGCCCTGAAAATATTCCAGTGAAGTTTCCCACGAGCCCTGTGTTCTGTACATCGACTGTGTAATGTCCATTTTAACACTGTGTCAGAGGCTAAAATCTGTTTTCTTTTCTTGTTTTAAATACAGCACTAATGTATCACTGACTGCTAACTGAGCAATCAGCTGGTCTGGATTCTTGCAAGGTAGTAAAACTGCTGTGTGGGAATGTAGTTCCAGATTCCCAAGTTGGGATGATTTCTGCAGGTCCTTGAGCAACCTGGTCTAGTGGAAGGTGCCCCTGCCCATGGCAGGGGGATTGGAACTGGATGGTCTTCAAGGTCTCTTCCAACCCAAACTGTTTTGAGATTTTATGAAATAATAATTGGCAATATTTATTAGGGTAGGTCTCAAGTCTTTAGGGCTTCAGCTCAGACTTTAATGGAAGGATTCATTCAATCTGCTGGAAAAGGTGCTGTGAGTTTATGATTAAATTCTGCCCAAGCAGCATATGCAGGTACCTGTATTTGTGCTGTAAAACTGCAGCAGGAGGTCCCTCTGAGATTCACTTGTTTTCTTCACCTTATTGCACCTTTTTTTCTCTGGTCCTTCAACACTTTTCCTTTGAAGGCAGCAACTTAAATTAAGCTGTTTTGAAGGCTGGCTTTCACAGCTGTCTGGCCTGATGCTAATTTTGGAATAGAAGAGCCTGAGAGGTCAGAACTGCACCCTCCATCCCTCTATCCCTCCCTCCCGCCCTCGCTCGCGCTGCACAGGGGGATGCGCCGGGCTCCAGCTGACCTCTAGTGGTAATAGGGAGGCTGCCTGGAGCTTGGGGCAGCTCCTTCCCAGACACGCACCGTGTCTTGCTGCTACAAACAACTGCAAGAGGGCGGAAAAAATGAACCAACCTGAGTGAATGTGGGTCTTCATCCTCCTAAAGAAGGGAAATCTGCCCCTTTGTTACTTTCACAAAGAGCCTCTGGCTTCAAGAGAAACCAAATATTTTGGGAGATGCACTCAGCGATCAGGAAGAAAAGAAATGAAGAGGGAGTGGAAGAAAACCTCCCGTCTCTAACTTTTTTCTTTGACAGGTGTAGTCAGTAGATACCCTCCAGGAAATATTTGAAATGCAACTTTTTATCTTCAGGATAATTATCCTGCTGAAAAATCTCCTCTGTTTCTGAGGATATGTCTATTTGAACTTATGATGCTGAGAGAAATTGAGTTCAAAACCTTTTACTGTCAGTACAATTAATAGGTGTGTGTGAAAACTCTGTAGCCATAAAAAGAACAGTATAAAGTATCTCTGTGGATACTTTGGAGCTGGTATTTTCCTGGAACTGGTATAAAATGGTCAAGTCAAACTTCAGGTCCAAGGAAAACTGAAAATTCAGGACTTCTGTCTGGTGCTGGGAAGTCAGTTCCACTTAATTGCACACTGTAGTTATCTGTAACTGGGACAACCATCCACAGCAGTAATAAATGGTTCCATTTAGGAATTTTGGAGCCAATTAAGCCCTTAACATAAGTCATGAGAGGTTCAGTGTGGGGGGAAAGTTGGACCTCAGAAGCTGCCACCTTCTGCTGTCAGGGGAGAGCTGGCAAAAATCTCACGTTTCTCATTTGAAGTGATTAGTTCACTCTGCCACACACACACAGGGCTCCTGAGGACTTCAGCTGGAGTTACCTGCACATAAAAGAGGGTGACTAATGTGGAGAAGGATTTAAATATTTAAGTCTCTTTAACATAATCTCCATTAATTTTTATGGATTAAGGAATTCTCGGTGTTAAAGCAGTTGCGGAGGCTTTTGAACTCCTGGTCTGCTAATTGGTAGCTAGAAAATAATTCCTTTGTATGTCCAGATAGCTGTGGACTGTTAGAAAATTAAGGAATTACAGTAAAAACTCTGCCTGAGGTATTATTTACTGGCCTCCCTTGGTAAATGGGTACTAAGCATTGCAGAATAAAGGAGGAAAACTATCTGAAAATGGTTAACAGGTATTAAACATACTGGATCATGCCAATGTACCTGTTTGAGGGCTTCAAAAACTGTACTCAAAGGGAAATGAGATGTTGCTCAGTAACACCTTGGGGTACTGCAGGGGGTGGAAATGTGCACAGACCGATCTCCATCCTCTGTTCTTCCATCAATCTCTTAGATGGCAAATTGGGAAATAATATCTGAGTTTGCTTTGTCTTATCGTGCTGCGTTACTTGCTGCCAACAGCAGTCTGAAACAAATGCTGAACCAGCAGCTGGCAATCTCTCAAATACATATGTTTCTATCTGTTTAAAAATAGCGACTCAGAATGAATGCTTTCCAGGATCAGGAAGGTCCTCTCTCTGGGATTTGTTGAAGATAGTATATTTTTGTTGTAACCGCACATTCTTTGTGCTGCTTTGCCTCTCCAGTTGGATCCCTCTGGTCCCTGCCTCTTGTTTACTGGAGCCAATTTCATAGACATCTTACAGAGATGTGAGTGTCCTGCTTTTTTAATGCATTCACTTAGCTGAAATCTATTCCCGCACAGAATCTCAGTTGTCTAAATGGTGCTTAAAGCTCTCCTTAACAGGAGACATGGAATAAACACTCTTCATGGTTTTGTGGTGGATCTGAAATTGCTGGGTGAATGGTTGGGCTCAACCTAAGATGTCTTTTCCAACTTTAATTATTGAATCTGTGAATACTACTGACCATACTGCTCAGTCTAGGGATATGTCATATGGATTCTGCAGTCCCTTCCTTCTAAATAGTATGTTTAAAATTGGTATTTTTGCCTGCCTATACAGACGGTGAAAGCTGTGCTTTTTCTGGATGTTGAAAGTCAAAATCTTCCCATGAATTGGTGCAATAGCTGTAAATAGGCATAAGAAGTATCCTTATTGCTTTTCCTCTGCTACCTAGGGAATTTAAAGGGACAGGGGGTAGTCAGGTTCAGCAGAACAAATGAGAACAAATTGGATCTGTCTGAAACTACTGATGGCAAACCGAACCCAGGAACTGGACATTTGTTTCACGGTTACATATGGATTATTAACACTGTGATGAATTTAATTAGTGGCTTTTTCTGTCAGTTCTATAATGAAGAATTGTGGTTTCTGCTTTCTTTCAGTTTTATAGGCTGCTGCATGGAAATAAGCAAAGTAACAATGTGCTCTGACTTAACCTAGTAAGAAATGGCACAATCAACTACCACAAATATCTATACCAAGGTTGTTTCCTCTGTCCACTCTCAGCACCTGCACTCTCAGACACCTGCACAGATTACAAAGTTTCAAGACTTAAGGAAAATATGGAAAACAAACTTATTTATGAGACCATAAGGTCTTTAAAAAAAAAGACAAAAGAAAACAATGAACCATTGCCATTTATGTTGACTAAATAATAGTCACCAGTTAAACAGGATATTTTAAATATGTTAAATTAACTTCGATTGTAGGTGTTGTAGTTGCAGTACTTCTGAACTTTTTGGGGTAGGGTAAGTTGTACTTGAGTGTTCTACAGTACCTTCCCTTTGTCACGTTTCAAGAGTGTTTTTCCTGCCTTTTTGGGGAATGGCTTTCCTCCATTCATCCTTAGAACCCGTTTGAGAAATTCCCATGTAGTCAAGTCAATACTTAAACACTAAACACTGCAATATCCAGGCATGTAGCTGCTTTAATAAATTAAAGGAGCTTTAATTTTGTCTTAATATTTTTCAAATGCAACTGTAGCCTAAAGCCCTACTCAATGAAGTCAGTCGAAATATTTTAATAGGGTTAGCAGATTTACTTCCATTGTCTTTAGCTGGCTTTGGACTAGCCTTGGGGTGGACAAGAGGCTAATGCTGTGAACTGGTCCTACCTCCTCCTAACACAGTGCTCTTCCAGTACATTTCACCAGTGTTCAGTCTAAAATACATTAAGATTGATACTTGTGATAGACTTTTTCCCCAAAATACGGAATGTAAAAGGCTACTGTTGCTTATCCAAGGAATGACTGAGAACTTCCCCTAAGCTACTTTATATAACACTGCAAATGAACCTCCAGGAAAACAATTTTTACACAGAAAAAACTGAATAACCTGAACACATTTTGGAGAAAAGGCATGGGGATCATCAGGAAGGCTGGAAAGCCTTAACCAAGTTTATTCTTATGATTTAGCAGACTGATAACTAAGGAAAGTCATGACTGTTACACAAAGAGTGGAAGGAGATAAAGGCTAAGGAATAGGGCTGCTTATTGTAGGAGGGTCAAGGCAAGGAAACAAGTCTTGGGTTATACTGGTGTTTTGTTTTGTTTTCTTTTCTTTTTTTAATTAAGACTTAAAGGTGAGATGGAATTATTTATATGGAACATGAACAATTTACAGGGATCAAGTGGCTTAGGACTACCACAGATGCCATAAAGCTTTGCTGCAGTATATGTCATTCTCTGAAATTAAGGCATTGATAGAAAACTATTATTTGAAAGGTAATGGCTTAGTCTGTGGAAAGTATAATTTCTCATCTCTGAATTCATTAGTTGTTAATGCATCAGGGTGTTCTCTGGACTCTGCCATTGTTAAGGGGGGCAAAAAGGAAGACTTTTGTCTCCTTTGACAACTTTTCTCCCTTCCCACTGTTACGGTGCTAATTTTTCTTCTCCTTGGTAAGAAAGGGTCTGGATTGAAGACTGTGATTGTAGGTATGCCTATATTATTGGAAGTGCAGACTGTCCTTGGAAGCTCTGAGCCATCTATAGATCCCACTGAAGAGAAAGGAAGCAATTCCATGGTAAATAGGCTTTTTAAACTCAGTGCTTCTTCAGGGCTTTAAGTAAGAACACTAATGTTTTAGACTTCCTAATCTATCCTACCATTTTGGGCAATTTGCTGATACACTGTTTTCCTGTGTGTTCTTCTCTCTCCTGGTCATGAATAGTGTTGGAATTAAATCTTCAGTGAAAACAGGGAGTTTTGTTGCTGAAATCTGGTCACTGGTGTAAGACCAAGTAACAGAAAACTAAACTGAAAGGATGCATGTGTGTGTGTGTGTGTGTGTATGTGTGTGTGTGTGTGTCTGTGTATGTGTGTGTGTTTTTAAAAACCAGTAGCCATGTTCATCTGATTTGGTTTTTTCCTGGAACTTTAAGCTTGGATATAAAAATCAGTTTTTGATTTATGTACTTATACCCAGCCTTCACTTTCTGATCAGTGGTGTTGAACTGCTGTGAGATGCAAAATTTTCCAGTAATTGTAAGAAAATGCTGCTAGTCTGTCTTTTCTTTAAAAGCTATTTTTCTTCAGATTATAATTTTCTGCATGACTTATTGAGAATCTGTAGTGAACAATCTTTTTTCCCCCTACTACCTACTTTAGAGGCTTAACTTTGAAAAATGCACTAAATCAGCCAGTGCCCCAGTTTTCAATTTCCTTATTTTACCTTGAAAATTACTGTAAATCTTTTCTAGTACTGTTATGCATAAAAGATAAGGGCACATTAATAATGCAAGCTTAGAAACATTCTCTGTGTTATAACGAATAGGAATCTATTAAAGAAACAATTGTATTGTTTTCTTTTCATATTTCTGCCCTTTTCAATGCCATCTACCATAACCCATAAGAAACTGAAATAACAATTTTCAATCTCAGTATACTTAGAGCAGGTTGAAGAGAAATAAATATTACATTAAGGTTATTTTTAAATATAAATGAGCCAGTTTGCAAATTGTGGTTGAAAATGCAGGTAAGAGTCTATACCTGGTGCTTAACTAGGCAGAGTTATATACAGAATTAATGCTTTTCAGGTACAATTTCAGTGAATTGTGAACCCGTGGCAACGTGTTGGGTAGTTACATCAGATTTGTTACTTTCTTGTAACTGTTGTATTTATTTAAAAGGAGATAATTCATGCTCATCACTGCTCTGGGAAGTTTATCTTCTCCTGAATAGCCTGATAATAACAGCAGGCAACTGAAAGGAAGCTATACACTCCTCTTTCCCCCATGGCTCAGTACATCAGTTTGGGGAGGGGGAATTCTTGGTTTGTGCTAAATTTGGAAAATAAAATCAATTAAGAATTCAAGATCAACGACAGGATACTTTAAATGCTCGTTTCCCTTGATGGAACTCTTTCCATATCACTAGGTCAATTTTGGTTAAGTTTTATATGTCAAAGCTAATTTTGAATTTGCCACTCTTAAAATTAATGTCATTTTGTGATGAGTTTCAAATAATAGAGATTAATGGGTACTTAGGAAAAGAAAAATCAGCACTTTAATCATTAGGAGTGAAAAAACACAGACATGCAGATCGTCAAACGTTTTCCTATCTGGGAGTGAGATGCATTTTTCTTCCTTGGAGATTAAAATAAAAGGTGTTCAGGAAGAGAAGCAAAATGCATCTAAAATGAAGCCTGCCCCCGTGAAGGGAATCTGTGCAAAGAAATGGAATTCTCAGTGAGGCTCGACCGTCTGTGCTTGTGTGGGTTTGCCACAGTGGGAAGCCTGGTAGTCGGATGAAAATCCTTGAAGCTGTGCAAACATACATACAGGCAACACTGAAAGCATATATTCAGTAACTGAAACCCTCTGAGGGCTTTTGAACAGCTCCCAACTGGAAGGAAAATACTTGAGGAACTGAACTGGATTCACCATGGGGAGCTCGCTGCTCATATTCCTCCTCCTTCTGGCCCTGAGAAGGAGGACTGGGGAAGGGAAGGAGTGGGAAGCAGTGAGTGAGGTTGTAAATGAGCAATTTAAAATAACAACATGCAATTTCTAAGCCTGTGGAATGGAAGCAATCAGCCTGGGAAGCTCTGGTTAATCCATGCTTTAAAAATTCCAGTTATAGATGGCTGTAAGGAGGTGAGAACCAAGGTATCACTAGGGCAAGTAATATCTGAATATATTTTTATTGTTAGAGGAAGATAATTCATGTGTGTAGCAATTTATTTTTCTTTCAAACACAACACCTGGGTTCTTTCTGCAGAATTGTCATTGTTCAGGTGACAGCTGTATGTTTGTGGTTTGTATACATACACAGATGCGTCAGTAGGTAGGAAAGCACAGCTAATCAAGGTATGTTGAATAATTTGTTTTTGTGTTCTATCTCTGTAGCAAATTTTGGCTTTCAGACATCATGTCTACCTGTCATCTATGATTTTTCCTAATACTGATCTCCTTTTCCCTTGGAATTAAGATCCAGTGGTCATCACCTTCTGCGGAGCCATTGACCGGAGACCCCAACGACCACACAGACGCCAGCGGGTTGTGGGCTCCAAAGGGCGGAGTTAATTGAGGGTGAGCGGCTTATAAAGGGTTTGAGGGAAGCTTCCAGAAAACAGGGCGGTGACTGGGAGTTGTTTGGGCAAAACCAGGAGTGGAGCCTGTAACTGGGCAATGGGACAACCAACAGGGAAAGCTCAGCAAAGAACCAGTAGGGTAACTGCGTTTGGGAAACACTGGTGGGAAAACAGGGGTAGTGGCAGGAAAACCGTGAGGGGGAGGAAGACAAGATGGAGGGCCCTGAGGGGAAAAACAACAAGGGGAACCGCCATGATGGCAAAACGTGAAAAACAGAACCGATAACTGCCACATGTTTAAACCTGCAACACCCAAACACCAAAACAGTCACTAACAACAGGGAAACATTCATGAAAGTCCAGTGCCATGCTTAAAACATGGTAAATCTTGTGTTTTGCTGAAAGTCCAATACTACGCCTCCACAGAGAACACAGTAAGTTTGACGTGGCTCGCCGGCTCCACAGGATCTTCCTCGTATGTCCACCAGGTAAAGTGCTTTTTCCATGTGTTCCCCAACAACCTTTCATTTCAAAAATTATTTCTGTTCCAAACATATGGTCAGCATTGCAGCCAAATGTTTGTTACACTGATAGGTTTAACTCCACAAGTGGTTGTGGACTTGCAGCATTTCTATTAATTCTGTCTGCTTTGTTGTTCAGTACAAATTGGGAAGTCTATCTTTTTAGAGATTAAGAGTGTTAAGGATTTGACCAAGTAAACTGATTTTTGGCAGTGATAATGTGGTAGGAGTTGCCCCTGTAAATACTCAGATGGAAGTTTAGTTATCTGTAAAATTAGTCACCAAAGAGAAAAACCACGTTGTGGTCACTTCCACGTCTTCCCCCACCCCAAACACAGTTCTGGGACCAACAGAGTGGCTTAAGCTCTTTGCCAGTTTTTAGCCAGTGTAATTCACACAGGGTTAAATGTTGCAGCTCCACCTCGTACAGTAATACTTGGGGATGAAGATGAATTAGGGATGCATGTCTGGCCTTTCCATTTACTGACCATCCTTTCAAGGAGTTGCAACTCAACTGCAAGAGGTTTTCTTGTATCTGAAACTTGGCAGATGAATTCTGAACCCCACGGAAATTAGTTAATGTAAACTCCTAAGACTAGAATTATTTGGCAGCTTCTAACCCTCTGGCCATCCATTAAATACATAAACAAAATCTAAAGTGCAGCAGTTCCAGATGTTTGTTTGTACTCAGCTGGGGGGAGAAGGATTTTCTCTTTAAAATGAAATTAGAGGAAATTTTGCTTTTGGAAGTGGGAAGTGAGTTTACTGTAACTGCTCATTTTCATTCAAATGGAACTTATTAGTGTTTGAACATTTGTTCCAGCAGGACAGAGCTGTAGCAACACTGGTTTAAATGCAGTTTAAATTGTGCTTGGATTCAGGATATGACTGGAGCAGCACAGAACTGTTCCTGAAAAAGCGCTGAACTTGCTGGGTTTTGTGTCACAGAATTACAAACCAGTTTGGGTTGGAAGGGACCTTAAAGATCATCTCATTCCACCCTCCTGCCATGGGCAGGGACACCTTCCGCTAGACCAGGTTGCTCAGAGCCCCATCCAGCCTGGCCTTGAACATTTCCAGGGATGGGGCAGCCACAGCTGCCCTGGGCCCCCTGTGCCAGTGCTGGAGAGAGGATGATGGAAAGCTCAGACAAGTCTGAAGGGGAACTTGTAGAGGATTAAAATACTGGAGTGTGCATTGCAATATATTTGTATCTAGGGAGATAGTGAATATGAGAATTTATATAAAATGAGTGCCCAGCCTGCAGTGTAAAGCTTTACATGACATTTGAATACCACAAATACCCAGATCTCTATTTCTGCTTCTGTAACAACCTTGTTGCAATGCAGGTTTTGTATTCTGCTTTTCTATGAACAAACCATTTCTCTGAATGGCCCTCATTAATTTGCAGAACTCCTGTTTAATGATGAGTCAAAGCCATCTGCTTTACAATCAAATCCTTGCAAAGCACATAATGAGAAAGCAATTATTCAATTATACCTTTAGAATCACAGGACAGACTAAAAGCAATTCCTTTATGGCTTCAGTACAGAAGGGTTATATTATTTAATAAAGCTTTGTAAATATAAATTACTTATGTTGCTACAAACTGAAAGTTTAGGACTTTTTCAACAGAAAGAATATCCTTTTGGGTTAAATGTATATTTAACATCCCATGAAACATCTTTTTGGAATTATGGTAGAAGAGGATCAGTAAAGGCATTTTTTAGCAGGCAGCAATCAAGGGTTTGACTAGTGGTGAAACAGCCAAAATTATCTTTCTGTGGTAAAATTCATGATGTTCGACTGATTCCCTCTTCTGTAAGCCTGAAGTCAACTACTAAATTACAAAATGTGTGCATTACTGATGCTGCCTGGATTCAAGATACCCAGGTTATTTATTTACTCTGTAAAGCAATGTGTACTATACCAGAAAAATTTAAGTTCTACTTAAGCATTACTACAAAAAGAACAGATCATTTAAAGAAGAAAAAAAAAACAAAAAAAACAACCAAGAAACACAAAAAACCAGTTACTACATATTTAAAAAGCTAAACTATCAGGGAGAAAAGAAAAAGGAGATTAAAAACAAAAGAAAAAAATAAAAAAGAGGAAAGATAGATAGATAGATAGATAGATAGATAGATAGATAGATAGATAGATAGATAGATAGATAGATAGATAGATAGATAGATAGAGATATATTTTAAGAGCCTGGGCCTCTTAATTTTTAAACCAGGAAAGTAACACAACATCCAGAGCAGCAGAGGAGCCTGCAAGGATAGAGCCAAGGTGTGGATTGCCATCTAGTGGGGTCTGGTCACTGGGCACAGGGACAGGAGCTGCACAATTCGAGGTGGTGCCTTCATTCTTCTTACATTGCACTGCCCCAAATTAGGTTATTTTCACTTCGACTCTCCCAGCTGCCATCTGGCTTAAAGGCCCATGCTGCAGGAGTAAAACTACATCACGTTTTGGATGGCTGTTGCAGGACCTGCTATAGTACTTGAGAAGGCAACACCAAGGCATTACAAAGTCTGGCTGGCAGAGGTTTCACAGAAATCAGTAAACCTATCCATGTAAGGGAGAGTTCACTCTTTCATTAAAAGCAAGTGAATGCAGGTTTCAAGTGAAATGTGGCATTTATTCATTGGGAGTCATTTTTCACACTGAAAAGACCCAACAGTGCATTTGAGAGAGGCCTCTTGCTGGAATTCAGTAGTATTTGGACTGGTTTGCTTTCCCTGCCCTTGGGCATAAAGGCAGGGCAGTGTCTTCTGGGTTCAAAGAGTATTCCAGAACAACTGAGAAATTAAATTCTGGAAGGGAATTTTGGAAGTGAAACATGGAAAAGCTGCAGACCCCATTGGAGCAGGAACATTCCCAAAAAACCCTGGAGAAGAGTGCACCTGAGGCACTGTGACTCTCCTGAACAGTGTGTGCAGGTGAGAGGGGAAGGAGTAAAGAGGTTTTTCTCACCAACAAAGGCTGGAAACTGATGGGGTTTCTGATAAAAATCTTACCCAGGATGGTTTCTGACTGATCTGATGCCGAATCCTCAGTGCTTTGTGGAGGCTGGGACTGTACACGGAGCTTGGCAGGCTGAGGTCCCACCTGGCTGATGTTCCTGTCCTGACCTGGACATACCGAAACGCGTGAGCAGCGACAAGAGAATTCTGTAACACCTCGGGCTGCACTTGAACTTGGTGGTTTGGGAGTGAGGTGTGAAATAATGTCACCAAACTATGACGCCACTAGGTGGCACAGAAGTACTTTTTTGGGGATAAACTTAAGCACTGCCACGGTAATAAAATGAAAAAACTGTATATCCTTCTGGGAATCCAGCACCATCTGCCTTTTCCATTCCTTTGGCACAGCAGTCATCTCAAAGCATGAATATTGTGGGGGGTTATATCAGGTGTTAATAAAAAGCTAGCAAAGTGAAAACCTTAGGTCAATCACTGCATTTGTGACTCTTAAACAAGGGGAATCTTAAAAACTCCTGTGTTGTCCCAAGGCTGGAATTCAAGGAGTTCAGGGGGGGAGAAAAGAAAAAAAAGAATGAAAAAAAGAAGCCTGGCAAAGTTGGGGTTTGTCTCTTTTGTGCTTGTTTTGGGGTTTTTTTCCCCCTCAAGTAACATGGGAGCATTATCTACATGAAGAGGTGTTTGAATCAAAAAGCTATATACTGTAAGCACCTTTTGACAGCAGAATGTCCCAGCCCAAAGGGCAAAAAGCAGAAGGTAACCTGCCAGGATGAAGCATGGGACAAAGATGAGGGAGCAAAGCGTGGAGTCCCCTCCCTTGATAGGACAGGAAGATGTGAATTTTCCTAGATGACCTACATCAATACCTCATCCCAGCAGTGTGGATCTTCCCTCAGCTCGCTGCAGGTTAGCCTTGGCACCTTCCCATGGGTTTTACTCCAGCCTTCACTCTGCAATGAAACTCATCACTGGTGGCTGAGCCAAAGAACAGGAATGCTTTTATGGAGATGTCTGAACAAACTGCTGGGATTTCTCTTTTTCCTATGCAGCTGCACAAAAAAATACTCATCAAGTTCCACTGCACTGGAAAAAGTGTTTTTCATATTTTTTGAAAGTCTGGGGATTTTTCAGATTTTTCATTGAAAATCACCAACCTCAAAAATCAGAGTTGTGTGGGCGTTTGGTTTAAAATGAAAAGGCTTCAGAGTCTGTGCTCAGTGCAGACCGGGAATTTTTTGTTGGATGGCCACAAACTTCAGCCAGCTCTGTGTAGTCCCCTAAGCTCTTAATCAAGTGACAGGCCATTCTAGACATTGGGGTAGAGTTTCCTATGACAGACAAAACATTCTTATTTTTGTAATTTCCCCCTGCTCTTGAATTTCCCTGTCTCAAGCTTGCCAATACCCAAATTTTCATGGTCTCTGCATTCCTGTCACTTTCCTGGGGCTCGAGGTTTTGCAAAATAGAGGTCATGGGTTCCAGCTGCCAAATGCCCAAAGATTGGTAACTAATAATCACTTGTGTTGTTTCTCACACTTTGGCAAAACTACTTGGCAGGTCTTGGTAATCTAATCCCCCAGTTGGTTTATTGATGGCGAGAACGGAAGCTGCCGAAATTAACCTTTACTGTAAATATGATAAAGAAGGTTCATAGATTGAGATCTAATGAAAGATTAAACTGAAACTAGTGACTTTTCCTTCATTTACACTTTTTTTGATCATAAGATATTTCAGGGAAGGAGTGAAAGTTCTAAACTTGGGCACAGATGTCTCTCGGTCTCAATGGTAATCTTCAAATTACGTTGCTATTTTAATTTCTGTGTTTATGTATTGGATATTGTGATATCCAAAGACTCAAATGGTCAGTTGTTCTTCAAAGAGTTTGGGTACTTGCTTACTAAAATGCTGTCTTTATTAAAAAAAAAACCCACATACATTTTAGTAAGACTTTCATGGTCAACCTGCATCTCCAAGGATTTTAGTGTTCTGTATAGCAGATTCTGTGATGTTGCAAGGTAATATTGCATGAGTTACCACAGTTAAAACTGAGCTGCAGGGTCTGAAGAGTTGAATACCATAAAATGAAGTGTAGTCAGATGCTCAAACACAAACTGGCTGCAACATGGTACTGACTGGGCTGGCATCTATTGTAATTAAGAAGGTATCGAAAGCTGCAAAAGAAATGCTTGCTGTGAAATAGCTCTGAAGATGCAGAGAAATGCTTAAATTCTGGAGTTTGGGGTCTAGGTGCTCTTCTCCCTTTCCTAAACAATCAATACTTGCCCAAGAAACTCAGGACACCTATACTACCTCACCTTTAACTGGGATCTACAACTGCAGGTTCCTTCCTGTCACTCTGAAAGGACTTTCTCCTCACTCACTACTGTATCCAACAGTGATGTGCACATGGAGCAGGCTTGTCATCTCCCTCTGCACGTTGTTATCTGAGAAGCAAATACCTATGTATATCTGAGCACATTAAAAGCCATTCCAAGAAATACATTATTAAAAACATTAGTGTTTTAATTAGGCAGCCACCTTTGAAGTTTTATGGCAGTCATATGGGTTGTGCATGTGTTTGGGTATTTAGCAATACCTCTCTGTTATGTAATGCATCTTCTTTTGTAGGCAACATTTAAGAAATAACAAAATCATAAATAGTGTAATGACTTCAGATGGAAAAAATTTTCAACTCATTTCTTCAGTGCAGTCTGTCCCGTCTCATGCTCTTTAAGCATTATTATATTTTATTGTTATGCCCATCTTTCATGTAATATCATTTCAGCTATTTCAGATACTGCGTTTGCTTCAAATGAAAAGCAGCAGCTGCTTGATGGTAAGCACAGCTATACATACAGGTTAAGAGTGTTTCATTCAAATAATAACATGGGTTTTGGCTAAACTCTTTCCAAAGCCATTAAAACCATCCTGTAACCCTTTCATGTGTAGAAGGTGTAGCTGTACCCTGGTGCAGTGGAGGAGGGGTCCTTCTTTAGAGGTGCTAGGTTTGGATCAGTCTCCTGATTCCTTTTTCCTGCTGGAGAAAATGCTTTCCCAAGTTCAGTGTTGCAGCAATGTGGCAGGACAAATGCTTTGCCTTGTCTGTAGCCATCCCATGGATGTGGGGGCAGGTCCCTTACAAAGGTACATCCCACAGGTGACAGCTGAGTAGCTTGTGGAGGCACTGGCCTCCCTCAGGGCATTTTCCTGATGGCAGATTTAAGGCAGACTGGTTGCCAGTGGGAGACACCTGATGGCACAGCATCTAATTACAGGCTTTTCACTTTACCGGGTAACTTAGTGTCACACATAAACCTGTCAAAATTCCTGCAACACAGAAAATATGATGGAGACTCAAGCTGACCAGCAGCAGAGGATGCAGATGGTTTACAACCCTCTTCAGGGTTTGTAAGTAAACTTCTGTTTTCTTTCCTCTCCTTTTTGCTTGGTTTTAACTACCCTGATATAAATGTTTAGCAGAAAATTGGGCAGTACTGTAAATAAAGACAATGGCATGTCAAACAGGTTTCCGACATAAGAGAAATATTTTGTGTTATTCTGGTGGTGCCGATAGCTCTGTGTACACAATAAGGCTAGAAAGCAATTGTCAGCTAATGTTATGCTCTGATTGGAAACTGAACATCTCAACTCCAAAAGAGTGAAGGCTCCCCAGATTTAATTCCTTTGAAACAGCTTCCTTTCTCCATGGAGATGGATTTAGAGATTAATGCAATCAACAGCTACTTAAGGAGGTAGCAGCAAATAAGATACGCAAGATTTTCAGACCTGCAATGCAGGGTTCAGCCACTGAAATGTCTGACCAAAGACAAAAAGCCATTAAAAGGCTCATGGGGGAAAACTAGTATTAGGAAATAGGCTACAGTAATTACAATAAAGATGGAAACATGAGAAAGTACTGGAGCACAACAGTACTAAGTTTTTGGGGGGGTGGATTATTACCCTATATCTATAAAAAAAAGACAGTCCAACTGGGCAGGTATCAGACTCCCTACAATGATGCTAATCAAATACAGATAACGAAAAATACTACTCTTCTTGCTGAGTGGCCCTGCTTCACATGAATATATCCCAAAAATCTACCTACCACACATCCAGACCAGGATTCCTAAACTGGGAGAGCAGAGGGAGATGGTATTTTTCATGGAAATCTGTCATACATGTATTTTGCCATTGACATTGGCATTTTTCTGTTGGTCTTGTGAGAGCAGCATACAACTGACATATTTACTTGCATGAGAGCATAGTTTTAAGGTTAAACTAGTAATTCCTTATTACAAAAATTTGCTTCAGGATATGGGATACCATCTCCTCTGCGTAGGTGTGAGAATAGAAAGGGATCAGGAAGGAACTAGTGAAACACAGGGACTAAAAATAACTATGTGGTTGCTACTGAGCTTCCTAGAGCTTTCCTCTCACCAGACTCTAAAGCTTTGATCTCTTTTTGCTGTTGTTGGAGCAGAATAGAACATTTTGTCACAGCTTCTGATACTCAGTTATAGGCGTTATATAACTCTTTCTAAATTTGTATGTGTTAGCAATAGATAAAAAAGATAAAAATTTTAGCATCTGATCACTAGTGTGCTTTTTCATGATTTTTAATAGAGCAAATATTCTTTGTTTGGGGAAATCCAGTAAGAGATTTCAAATACTTCCTTGCATTAGTTACTCTAAGCAAAATACAACAGCTTCTCCCTTGGTATCGTAGTATTTTGACATCTGATCTTCACCTAAAGGAGAAATAGAAATAATGAAAATAAAAATATTTGCTTGGCCACAGCATTAGAACCAAAGTCAGTCTTGTTATGGGTGAATTCCTCATTTTGAGAGAGAACTGTACTTGAACACTCTCCCTGACAATGCAGGATGAAGTCATTCTGATAAAGTAGAAAGAAAAATAGCCTTTATCTTGTGTCCCTGTGGCTTGTTTTAATCCCCAGGAAGTTGTTTAAAGTCTTTCCTCCCAGCTCTGTTAATTAGTCAGATATAGAACTCTTGAAGGAGAAGTGAATGTGCTGAGTTCATGAATTACTTGAATTCATGGTGTAGGGTTTTGGCAATTATGTTCAGTTAAGTATTACTGCATGATCCCATATCAGGCATTTTCATATCTTGTGTTTGTAAGGCAAAGTTTATAAAGACTTGGTGTTTTCATCGTGTTATGTATCTTATTTGGCAATGTGGATTCCACCAAAGTAGTTTTCAGAGACGTGGTGGTTAAGCATCCTTTGAAAATGATATATGATGTCCTAAAAAAAAATTGGCACAGGTTGGAATAAGAAATAACACAACAAATTAATTTAAGCTTGCTATATTATTGGGAGAACACAGGAAGTTCTTAGTTTTGTTTTAATTTCTTGGTTTAAATTCGTTTTTTATTTTCCTGGTTCTAGGGCTATCTAAAAGCCTCATCTTTTTAATAGCATTCAGTAGGATTTTGTTACTTTCAACTTGCAAAACAATTTCAAGTGCCAAACCCTTTCAGAGTGGAGTTAGGGGTTTTCAGGGTGGTTTTTTATCCCTCTTTACGTTTTCAGCACAATTTGAAAAGATGAGTATCTAGGAGAAAATTTGCCTTCGTAGTTACACATCAGCACCTCTACCCATGTACCTTATGGATGCTCTGAGCAGAAACTATGGTTCATTAAAGTACCTAGGTAGGTACATAGAGTGGAGAAAGTAATTTCTCCAGCGAAAATTGGTCTGTCAAGTTTTCATATGGTATAAAGGTCTAGAATTTGGTTAATGACAGAATAGTGGCAACCACTTAATTTGTTTTGACGTCATTCCACAGGTGCTGAGGGTTCTTTTCTGGCAAAATGAAAATTCTTTGATGTTAACAATAGTGTTAAGATATTCAACTTTAACCTGCATCCCACTTTTGGTAATTTAGTGACCCATTGAAGCAGATAATTTCACTGAAGGGCTCCAGCCAGTAAACAGCCACTTAACAGGGCTTTGGAGATTTCTCTTACTTACTACTTTTTTCTAATTTATTGGTTCAGCACTGTTTTTCATGTCTCTGTGGGTCTATGCTCATAGCTCCCATTACTGTCAGCATGGCAGGTGTTATTAAAACTCCCTGTGTGCTGTGTTTTAGCCAGCGTGTAACAAAACTCACGGTAGTGTGGAATGGTGAAGTTCCCTCCCTCTCTTGGAGTTATAAACCAACGTCTGCAGGGTCAAAATCTGTTTTGAAGTGCACTAACAAGTGCCCTTATTTTGAGGAGATGATAATCAGAGAATTAAGTCAAGATTTCATTCTCAAAGATGTTAAAATCCATTCTGAAGCACAATGATAAGTGGCCTTCTTTCGAGAAGACAAGCATCAGAGAGGATCAATTCTTAAAGGAGATGCTGTTAAACCCCCAATTTTGACCCTTCAGACACAATTCTGAAATCACAGATGCCCCTCGTGGCCAGGGTGGATGTCCTGGATGTGATCCCAAGCACAGGTGAGGGGAATGAGCTCTGTGAGTGAGCAGTGAGCAGCATCTTGGTGACCTCTGGTTCACACGGCAGCGAGCCCTCACCTTCCCTGCTGCAGCACCTCCTGAGTGATTTATGGGATCTGATTTGCTGCTGTCAGTTACCTCTGATTTGTGAACAAGCTGGAATGAGCCCCAGGGAGAGGGCGGGAAGGTGACAGGGGGATGCTTGAAAGAAAGGTTACATACCTCCCCACTCTGAAAGGCTAAACGTATAATCTTCCATAGGAGTTCTATAATTTCTAGCTTGCCTGGTCATCTGGTAGGAAGAAAAACTGCAAACTGATGACAGCCTTGAAACAAGCAGTTGAAGTTTTGGGGTGTTTTTTCCTACCTGCAGGTAGAAATCATAAGGAAAGGGAGGGCACGACGAAGGAGCTGTTTGCATCTCTGGCATGTAGAATTAGTCACTGCTGGCAAAGTGTTGATTGAAATGTCATAAGAGAGCTCCTCATGACAGAAAGAACACAGGTGCCTTTATTTTTGCACAAACTTGAAAATAAACAGGTAATTTATATTCTTCTTCCTGATAGCTTGTTTGAAAAACATACAGACTTTGCATTTGGATGGGACCTCACTGGCTGTGTAAGCATTTCTCTGTCAAGCTGCTGAGGAGAAGCCCTGCTCACTCCTCCATGGAAAGCCTTTGGAATGCCCCAAGAATTTTCAGACCTCTACACTTCTCCACATCTTCGTGCCTCTCAGTGTGTGCTTTGCCACCATCCCTTGCAAAACCCTTCAGGTATCAGTGTCATGTCCAGGCTCAACCTATACATGGCCATGTCCTTGTGTGAGGGGACTATGACTGACCCTTAGTGTTGTCTGTCGGCTTTTTGTGGCAAAAATTGGTGGTAGGTGTAGGACTCCTGTATGTCTGTCCTGTGTTCAATGACTATCAAGATCCAAAGTCATTCCCCAAGGCAGCAAGTCATAGGATGTGAAATGGGTCTGGTTGTCAGGTAGCAAGTGATGTCTTCCTGGCAAAATCTAAACTCTTGGGCCCCTCAGCCAAGTCTCTCAGCTGTAAAGCAGAATGCCTTTCAAGAACATTCCAAAGGGGCCTAATCCACATTTCCCATCTGGAGACTGCTCTGAGGCTTGGACTTGTGGAAACTGTTAAATGTGTCTAATAGTCACTTCATTGTTTAAACACTGAAGGCTATGGAGCTTGTGTTGCAAGGGGGAAACTCAGCTTAGTGGGCTCACTCACCCACTTAGCCCCAGTCCTTCCACTCTTCCTTTATTTCATCCTTGTGTTCCATGTGTCACTGCATCAGCTTGGCCACAGTTGCAGATCAAGGGCAAGTTCAAGGAAAAGAGCCTGCTGGGGAAATTAAATGTGATATTCCCTTGCAAACTGACATACCTCATGCTGTGAACTGCTTTAAGTGTTAAAGTGTTTAAATGCTTGAAGAGTTGCAGAAGTGCAATATCTAACCACTAGCAATATTTGGGCAGAGGTTTCAGAGCCTGGGTTGGAGTTTGGCAGCATGTGTGATACTTGCTTGCTCCTGCAGCCTGCAAAAGCACTGATAAGTGTTATTCATGCCAGAGGATAGATGTTGAACCCAAAAACCCAGCCTAGAGTTTTATAGCAAATACCAGACAGCCTGGATTTTCTTATCGCCTCCGGAAGTGTGTGGAGAATCCAGCTGTTCCTCCTGTACCTGTGATGCAAAGTGTGAGTAGCTCCACAAAAGAACACTGGGCAGATTAAATCAATAGTTACAGCAGGATATGAGGTTCGGGCATTTAATAAAGCACTGTACTAACCAGTCATTGATGAAGAACCAAAGAAACATGATGAGTGATGTGCTATCTTTTTCATCATGTTAGTCCACATGAGACTTGGACACAGTTACTTATTATCCATCCTGTTTCCATAACCGAGGTTCCCAGCTCAAGGAAAGGGACAGAAGATGCCAAGTTTCTTCTCGGTTTTTGTTTTTTGCTTGTAACTTTGACTTAAAGAAGATGTTAATAACACTTACAGAAATTAGTATTAGTCCTCAAAAATTTCCAATTTTGCAAAACAGACAAAATTACCAGTTTTTCCTGGGGTCAGCACTGGGAGGCTTGGAGCATGTTAGGATGGAGATCTTCACTGTCTGTCTTACAGACCCAAGTGGCTACTGACATGCTTGAGGGCTGGAAAAGACCTCCAAGACCATCAAGTCCAACCTTTGACTAATCACTACTCTGTCAACTAGACCACAGAACTAAGTGGTTTCTTGAACACCTCCAGGGATGATGACTCCACCTCCCTGCACAACCCATTCCAATGCTTGACAACCCTTTCCACAAAGAGATTCTCCCTAAAGTCCAACCTGACCCTCCCCTGGTGGCACTGGAAGCTGTGTCCTGTCATATGTTTGGCAGTAGAAGTGATTCAGCTGTAAATTGCAGAACTGGGGAGGATCTCTGGCATCTCTTAGAGGTCAGTCACAGCAATGAGCAGTATTTGAAACTTAATCGACATCATTTCTACCCCTCTGGGACAGGGCATGAGGATTGGTATAAATAGGTTTAATATAGTCTAATACAATCTAATTTCAGAGGAGGTGTGTTTTATAGGAAAAGTTGTGTTTGGAATTCCATAATATCCCGATCACTCATTTGTTCTTATCAACTTTTGCCTTAATTCAGTGTAAGCCAGGAAAGATCTGCCTATTAGTTTATTGGTCCTCATATAACTAATTTTCTAATATTTCCTTGCAAATTGAGGATAGTATTTTCTTTGCCTATAAAACATTTGGGTAGCCTGTAGAGGTCCTTTTAATAGTCATTTCATAGTATAATTTCTGAGCTGAAACTTTGAGGAAACATCACAAACCTTTGAAGAAATTTGAAAAGAAATTTATAATGGTAAATATTGGTGCCACTGCTGTCCTTAGGAGGTATACAGCACATGCATGGCTAAGTAAAACAAATATTTAAATACATTTTTGTTTACCTGTGATTATTTCAGACTCAGGAAAGGTCTGACAATTCTGTGTGTGCAAGATTCAAAAGGAAAAGCTGGCACAGCCAGGGCTACAGCAAACATCCCACCACTCTTAGGTGAACAAAATGTAAGGAATTATCAAAGGTGTGTAAACCATGGATCAAAGTCCACCAAGCATTCTCAGGCTGGGAAATAGGAAATCCCTGCTTTCTTCCATTTCAAATGAACTCTAGACAAAAAAGTTGCAATTATCTAGGCACCTCTAAGGAGATGAGTGAGCAGTTACTTTAGAAACAGCAGGGGCGTTAAGTATACAGTTCAGGTGTTGCCTTCTGGCAGTTTTTGTGTGTTCTTTAATATTAATCTTTGTAATTTAATAGGCATAAATAGAGATCATAATTACCTTAAACAAAAATGCTTTTAAAGTTTTGTCTGGCGCATTATTTTGCACCTTTTTCCTGCAGACTGTAAACTGTACAGGCAGAATGGCAAATACAATACTTGGTGTCTCATGTTGGGCAGCACTAAATTCCCCTGCTGAGATAAAGGCCAAAGCCAGGAGAACTTCCACAAAACTCACTTTGGGTTATTTCAGGGATAGCCAGAGTTCAGACTGTTTGGAAGCAGTTCCTTATTCTGACAGTCGGTAGCATATGTAAGTATTTTATGGAGTGGTCCAGCGGGATCTGGGGGAATTTATGAGATGCTACGTGCCATAAAGCCAGCTCACTAATTCATAAATAACCATCTGAGCAAATGGGAATGAGGGAAACTTCTGCCTAAACCTGGAAGCAAAACAGCTCTACTCTACCCGATGCTGACATGCCCAGGCTCAAATGTTGCCTGTGCACCCCTTGGATAGACCAGCCCAAGTCCTGAGGGTACTTTTCAGGACAAGTTTAAGACCCAGCTTCTCTCCTGGGGGAGGTGGGGTTTTTACATGCTCCTGAAATCCTTTATTTATTCCTTTGCTGCTGTTATTTCTAATAGCTGAGAACTGGGGATGTGGGGAAAGCTCCAGGAGGTATCATAAACAGAACAAAGCACCTAAAACAGGGCCAGTCCCTCTCTTCTTTTCTTTTTTATTCTTTTTCTCCTCACAGTGATGGCAACTCTTCAGAAGGAAAAACTTGCATCTGAATAGGCCCTTCCCACTTTTGGGATTTCCTTTACACAGCTGGCCAAGGTTTGGGTTTTTACCTTTCTGTTGCACACCCTCCATGAGGAGGAAAATGCACCACGAGACTCGAAAGCCCAGGGCAGGGTTGGTACTTCCCCCTCTCACCTTCCTGCATCTGTTAACGTTCCCTTTCCGTTAGATCTCTGGGGAGTAGCTCAGGCCAAAAGGAAGAAAGGAGAAGCGTGGGTTTAATTTGGCTTATTGTTTATGGTAGATTGCCTAATTTTAGGTGAATGGCCATTTGTTATATTAGCTGATGTGTATTTTGATATTGTAATTTGAATTAGAGGAGTCCTCCAGTGCCAAGATTAGCATCATAAAATGAAATAAAATAAATAAAAAAGGGTTAAAAAAACAATCAGCCAGTCCAATTAAAATTGTGGCTGTCTGGAGCCATGGAAAAATGTAGCATAAACAGAGCTGCAAGATTTGCAGGGTGGAGCTGGCATTGGCAGTGAGGTGTACAGGTATATACCTGTCTCCCTGATTTGGTCCAAACAATCCCCAGTGTGCTCCTTTTGGGATCAGAGAACAAAAGTGAGGCAAACTGTGGGAGAAGAGAAAAGGTACCTGTTCAAACAGTCTCCCCTTTCCTGGAACATCTCTCATCTAAAAGACTCTCAGCTCCTGTGCTTATCAGTTTATTGTCATGCTTTCTGGCAATTAGTGATCCACTTCACCCCTTGCAAGCTCACATCACTGCTGAGCTAAACTGACAAGATAAACTCAGTGCTTAAAATTCCATTTCCAGTAATAGAAATGTACCCCATCCTGTCATTTTTTTAAGTGGGCTTTTTTTTTTTTTTTTTTTGAAGTTATACAAAATACCACCACATTAGATTAAGCCTGGAAGGCATGAATTTAAAGCGAGAAACCTGTGTTTCTGAACAGAATGACAACTTCTATTCTTCACTCTGGAGAATTTGCAAAACAGCTACTTTCTTTCAACTTTGGCACTCAGATTTCTTTTTTCTTTCATAAGGTTTCTTCTTATCTGTTATTTTGTGTCATCAAGCCTGGAATCAGTAAACCACTCAAGCACATATTCCACTGTAAGCTTGTACTGGGATTCTCTTGAAATCAGTGGGTATTAAGATTTTGCTCAATTGCTTCATTAAATCAAAAATGACACCTTTGTCCTTTGACCTTATCTTGGGGACAGGATTGTTTTTTGCACCTGGTTCAATTCCCAGATCTCATGTCAATATGATTATGCAAGTTAGTTCACTGGAGGTGATTTTTTCTGAGGTACTTTTAGAAAACAGAAGAAAAATTAAATGATCCTTGGACCAGATGAAATTATGTTGGAATTCAGATTACTGAACAACCACATTGGCTCAGCTGGACATGAAGCTGATTTTATGGTGTTGCAAAGAGAGCCCCTATGTTTGGAGCAGCATTTGAGGCCTGAACAAAGGCCTGTGGAGAGCCTGAACAGAGATTTGACTATTTCTTGATAGATGTGCAATCCAGCAGAATTTTGGACCTAATTGAGAGATGAAACATCATCAAAGCTCAGCATTTGCCACTCCCTTCTTAACATGTCTTCCTTATGCTCCCCTTTATCACTCTTCTATACATTGCCCTGAAAAAATGAGTGCTTATAAAAAAGCAGACATATTTCTCTTTTGTCTCATTTAAATTCACTGTATGAACCAAGTCAGCAAACACACAAATGCTCTTAGAAAAAGTCTTTCATGTAGGTAACAGTGGACTTTTTTTTTTTAAGAGGGCAGTCTGCCAGAGGGTGTCCAATATAAGCTTTTGTAGACAGCAGTTTTTCTACACAGAGCTGAGTTGACAGCTTTCCTCCTGGGATAATCACAATCTTCATTCTTCTGGGACAAAATTGCTTCTGACAGTATAAAACCCAGAACATCTTTGATGTAAAATCTGACTCAAACACATGAATGGTGAGACTACAGAGTCATCCCATTCAAGAGAAAATGTTAGTAGTGGAAGCAAGATCAGAGGTGCCAGCCGAATTAATCAAACTAGCAAAATGTGAGGAAGTATCAGTCCATAAAGCTGCCTAATAAATCTGAGTGCACAGCATTTGAAGGGAAGTGCCTTTGGACACTAATCTGGGTGTCAGACTGGGAATGGGCGCGCTGTGTGTGCAGTGCTGTCCTGTTGGTAGGAGCGTGACACGCTGCATGCAATGTTTTGAATGGGCATTTTTTTTCCAAAAGCCTGTCTAAACCTCTAATGCTCGTTGATGCAACGGCAGCTTGTTCTCCCTCCCTCTTTCTTCCTTGCCCTCTTTTGGGATGAGGAGCCCAGGAGCTGCTGACTCGAGTTGTGGGGATGAACCCAGCAGGGTTGGCTCTGTTCCCTCAGCCTGCCCTGGGGATGGCAGAGGGGTTGGTGGGCACCATGTGCCCCTGAATTTATCAGACAATTTGGGGTTGTAAAGGTTAATCATGGGGGGGGGGGAGGGTTCCAGGGAAGGACGAATATCAACCAACAAATCTGGTTGGAAAAAACACTGCCATGTTTTTACCTTAGATTTTAAAAACCGCAGAAAGGGGTTGCCTTTTCAAAGCTCAGGATGTTCCGGGGTAAATGAAGGTGCAGTTAAGCAAAACACTAATTGTGGTATCCAGCCCAGCAATAATATCCTGGTAAGCCTGGCTTTGAGCATTGTTTGCTTAGAAAGACTTAGAGATCGATCTGAGTATTTCAAACCGGAATGGCAAAAGGATAAGAGATGTTTCTGCTCCTGGAGACTTTGAGTAAAGAGAAAGATGGAGCTGGCAGGGAAAGCTCCATTTGCCGAGCGGGAAGCGCTGGGTCAGCAGGTGGCACCAGCGCCCCATCCATCTACCCATCTATCGCCCCGCATCCCGGCTGCGTTTGGAAAATATCCTGTTTGTTCTCATTATAGCTCGTATGTGGTGTCACCCAACGCCAGGCACTTTATCCGAGCAACAAAACTCAAGGAACAACTGAAGTAAGGAAAACTAAAGACTTTTCTTTCTGCTCACCTTACAGCAGGAATTCAATAGCTAACAGCCTGCAAGCTCCTAAAAAATATTTTAGGTGCTTTTCCATTTCCTTTTGTTTTCATGTTCACTTTTCTTCAGCAATTCCTGCAAGACCCCTCTGGAAAGGTAATGGAGTTTAGGCTGGAGAAGAGAAGTCTGAGGGGGGACCTTATTGATGCATCTGAGTATCTTAAGGGAGGCTGTCAGGAGGATGGAGCCAGGCTCCTCTTGGTGGTGCCCAGCAACAGGCTGAGAGGCAACGGGCAGAAACTGATGCACAGGAAGTTCCACCTGAATATGAGGAAGAACTTCAGTGTGTGGGTAACTGAGTAGGAACAGGTTATTCTGAGAGGTTTGTAGTCTCCCTCACTGGAGATAGTCAAAAGCTCCCTGGACACAATCCTGAGTAATGTGCTCTAGGGGAACTTGCTTGAGCAGGGAGGTTGGACTAGATGACTATGTAACCTTAACCGTTCTGTGATTCTGTGGAATGGAGGAAAGGCCAGATGGGGAAAAGGCTGCAGAAGTAGCACAGACTGATAAGGCGCACACAGATTTTCCTATTCCCGTCAATATTTCTGCAGCAGGTCCCAAAGTCCCACTAATTTCCTCATAAATCATCTGCTCCTCAAGCTTATTCAGTGTCTTGCTTACTCCTTCAGCCTTCAGCCTGGACAGCATAGTAGAGGCTCCCTGTTCTCTCTACTCAGCAAGTACAAAGCAGCCCCTGTCTCAGTGGTTCAGCACAGCATCGAAGCATGCAAGTAATTCCATCCCCATTCAGCAAAACGCTTAGCCACACGCTTACCTTTAATTATGTACTTAAACGAAAGATGTGTGAACTTGTGTTCTGGTCTCATGCCGGACAGCACAGAACTTAATGAGATGCTTAAAGTTAAATAACTACTCAGTGATTTCCTGGATCGGGACCTAAATAGAAGATTGCTCCACCTGATCTTTAAAATTAGATTATGTTTAATTTTGAAGGCAGGGCACTTCCTTGAAGTCACATTGATTTGCCATAAACAGTTCTTGGAGGCAATGCCCTTGGGGTCTAATCCAGGCCCCTTTGATCAGGCTCCTGTTGACGTCAGTGGATTTACATAAGGTCCTGGGTCCCAGCAGAGGAGAAGGAAGGAAGGAAGGAGACAGNGTGAGAGCTGTCAATGAAAGCTCATCAGCCTCCTTTCCCACAGATGGAAGAAGATTGCGGGACCAGCAGAGTGGCAGTCAGGGTGCTTGTAGATCATTCACATGCCCATCTCCTCTCTTTCACCCCCACACCCCAAAAAGAGTCATGGAGCTCAGGAGATGAATATTAAAAGATGTCCATTTTGCTCATGCAGGCAACATGTGTGAGTCTGCTCTGTGATGCTTTTGCTGTTGGGATGAGGCAGATCTGACTTACTGCCCACAGGCTTTAAAACAGGATGGTGACTCTGTCACCACACACCTTTTGAAGAGCTTTTAGCTCTGTTTTCTTTTAAGAGATGAAATGGATAAATCAACAAATAAACTTGATTAGAGCAGAGCAATAAATTTGTATAGATTTACATGCCTCTAGATAGTAATATATCTACTCATTTTGTGAGGAAAAAAGGAAAACATGAGTTTATGTTTTGGTTGTAAGTGTCTGAATGGGATATTTGAACCATCTTAAAACACATTTAAGTGCAGCTAAGATAGGAATTCACACATAATCTTGTGGTCAGATATCAGGGTTCTTTTTCTTCATGCAAGGCATCTATCATCAGAAAGGGGAAACCGTCTCATTGAATTCGCATTCTGCGTTACTAAGGAATTCTGTAGTCTGTTGCAGTAAGCCTGGGCAGTGTTTTTCTTAGTTACAGAAGCCAGAGGCAGATTGTATAATTTCCATTTCCTGATTATATGACATACATAAGTGAAGGGGCAAAGCTTGGACAGCTCAGTTTAAAGCACTGTTTGCAAAATTAGGGATGTGAAGAGAGACCAGCCTGTTGCCACCTCCTGTCCTGATGTTCTTCTGAAGGATCCCTGCATTTAAATCTCCAGTTTGTCATAAAACAAGGTTGAAATTTAGCTTTATTTTATTAAAAAGAATATGTTCGCAGTGTGCTTTAGGTTGCAGTTGGTGCCTGGTGCAGTCTGGTTCTTTATTTTCCTCTTGCAGCTCTAATACGCTAGAGAAGGCAAAGGCTTTTCTCTGGGTCTAGTCCCTGGGAAGTCTCAGGCATAAATCTCCTGGGATCACTCTTGTGACAGATCTAGCGTGCTCTCTGACGTTAGCGGCAGTGCCAGCTACATAACACCCTTTTCCTTGCCTTTTTCCCTGCAGTCCATTCCTTAGCTTTTCCTCCCTTTTTTGAGCTCTGCCTCTCCTTTCTTCTATCCATTTACAGGGATTTTGCAAAACCCACAATAAGACTGGCAGCACCCAGGGTGAGGCGTGGGGAGAGAGGGATGAGCCGGATGGCTACATCCAAACATTTGAAAATGCTTAATACAGGGGCTGGATCCAAACGTCATGGCTCAGGCCCATCTCCATAAAGAATAAGAGGGAGAAATTAAACACCCTGTCCCTTCAGCCGACCAAGATATGACGATATTTCGTAATCATAACAAAAAGGGAGCAGCGGAGCCAAACTACATCTTGGCTGTTCTTTATCCCTGTGACTAGTACAGGAGGACAAAAATCAGATGGGACGAACAAATTCTAGGCTGTAAGGCAAGTGCAGATGTCCCCTCTTGACAGTAGCTCCTTGCAGTTGGAGGCTGCATGCTGTTTACCGTGGAGCTGCACCAGAGGAAAGGGTCCTCCTGGTCCCCAGCATCCCTCAGCAGCCAAGCAGAGCAAGGCACTTCTGCCCTAATCAGAATCCCTTTTTTGCAATGTTGCTTTATGGGTGTTGGCAGAGGGTGGGATGCAGCAGAGGGATGTGTATGGGCCACCCCAGCAAGTGATGGCAGCAGGAGCAGACAGCTCCCACCCAGGTGCCAGCAACAGCCCCACTGCTGGCAGATGGAGGCATGGCTCTGGGAAGAGACAGTGTTGTGGAGGTTGCCCAAGTCAGTCCTGGCTCATGCTTGGCTCGCCACACCCCTGTTCCCACTGAGGCTCTGCCGGTGATGCTCCTGTGCTGGTGCTGGCACCTTCTCTCCCTTCCCCTCCCAGGTTTGTGGCTCCTGTGCTGTGTATAGAAGAAGAAGGTTCTGCTTCTTGTTCTTTTGCAATACTAGTAGCACTTGGTTTAAATTTAATTTTCTTCTTTCCAACAAGTGTTTTCTTGGCAGTGTCTTCTTTGCCCTTCAGCTGTTTAAAATGTTCATTTCTCATTTTGCACATGTTTGACAAAGACAGCACTTACACAATTCCTCTCTCAATAATTCCCTTTCTCCCTAGAGCCAATAGAGTGAAGAGATTATGAAGTGAGACACTGCACTTCTGTGTTAAGCAGTGAGGTTGTCCATCTTGTTTCTCTGCTCTGTAAGACAGTGCTGGGATATGGAACTTTGAAACTCTAGGCTACAAACCCAGTGTGGTACTCCAGCTCCTTCCAAACACCCTGCCTGCATGCCACCATTTTTCCAGACATACTCCGATTTGGGAGGAGAAGAAACTGAACCACCATACCTGAACTGTCAGTCCATAATTACCTTTCTTCCTGTTCTCTAAGGCCTTGAGACGTAATCAAGAAATATGTGCCCACCAAAACTGGGCACCTATAGGGACAGTCACACTTTGCAGCACACTGAGGAGGATGGGCATTAGTGAGTACAAGTATATGGTGATTTACCAGGGAGATACAACATCTCGAGACTTTCCTGCTTTTAGACAGACAACTACTCTGCACACAGGCATAGATTCCTCTGAGAAAACTGTAAGCCTTCCAGTTCATTATCTCATCCAAACAAGTCACCAGTGACTAAATGACCAAGTATTTTCTTAAAGTTCTCTATTATTTATATTTAATCCACTGCTTACGCAAAGACATTGGTCTGGAATACAAACACTGTACAGGAAAATGAGTTTTAACAGAGAAAATCTGTCTCAGTATATAGGGTAAAATAGTCTCAAGATTTTCTCCAAATTTAATCCAGGATTAAAACTTATGTAGAAAGAGAAAATGGCTGAATCACAGAATGATTTAGATTGGAAGGGACCATTAAGGGTCATCTAATTCAACCCCCCTGCAGCAAGCAGGGACATCTTCCACTAGATCAGAGGCCCATTCAACCCACCCTTGAACACTTCCAGGGATGGGGCATCCACCACCTCTCTGGGAAACCATTGCCAGCAGGCTGTTATTTTAATATTATTTTTTCTTAGTTTACTAGAAATTATAGTAATGAAATATTTGAAGGAATGGACTGTCTTTCCTCCCATCGCTCCCATCTGTCCCAAAACAATACTCCATGAAGACCCTCTCGATCAAAGTGAATTTCAGTGTCACAGCAATAACACAACCACTCACAACACTTTTAATGGTGTTTAAATGCTACCTGAGAATAAGGCTCCTTTCTTTTCCACCACCAACTTTACAAACTATAAAAAGATTCATTGTATAAGTCATGCATCTCCAGAATTGTAAATCAACTACCAGGTCCTATTATGGAATAGATTTAATTCACTCAAATTCTTTGTAATTTTGGCAAAATTGTTCTGGTTAGGAATTCTAGCCTGAGCCAATAACTCCCATTACAGTAAACAACTTTGCTTTTTTTCCTGTCTGCAAACTGAGTTGGATGCATCTACCACTTGGCTACTTTAATTCCTTTGGAGCAGAAATCTTCTCACCAGTCATGAATACTTGAAAATCGCAGCTGCTTTGTTTGCCACATTACAAATACAGGCTGAAATCCTACCATTGGCAAAACTCTCCTGAATTTTGCTAGATCCAGGTTTTCCCTCATGGGATGCTTTCATTCTTCCACCATCTACCTAGCTAATTGCTATAATGAGATTTGCAAAGGGCAAGCTTGAAAGTCAACTGTAAAGTCCAAAGTGAGCTATTACCTTGAATTCACTTTCCATGAGTGTTCTCACAGAAAAGGCTGGAGTGCTGAAAGGTACAGGGAAACAGACCTGCAAACATCATTAAGTCCAAACTCAGTTTAGAGTTCAAATTACCTTGCAAAGTAGGATCTCTTTCTTTTAATATTATTTCAGCTCTGCAAATTTCATACTGCAAAACCGCCCATGAAAAAAAAAAATAGAATCAAAAAAAGAGGAAAATGGATGGGTGATGTGACAGAGTTTGCCAGATGCTCCACACACCTGAGAAAATCACTTCTGAGTGCTTCCATCCCCAGATCAACCCCCAGAGCACTTTGCTGCTGGGCAGAGATGGACAGCACCCCATGAGCTCTCCAGGTGGTGTACTCCATGCCCTGCATCCCTAGGCACTGCATGCCCTGCTTGGATCCTGGTTTCTTAGAGGGGTTCTGGTGCAATGTCTGTAGCTGCCTGGAATCTACAAGTGATGACTTTTGCAAATCGAACAGAGCCCAGCTTGGTTTTCCCAGCAGATATTTGGGATATCATCTGCTTCTCTTGCCTCAAAGCACTTTGACATTAAATGATTGACTCAGCCAGGGAGAAAGGGAGCTTTTCCCAAACTGAATAGGAGAAAAGGTTGAGCTTTGCTGGATGTTGTAGCTCACTTCTTTGTGGTTTCACTTGCTGATATAATGTGCATCCTAAGTGACCAAAGGATTTGTGGACCAAACTGACAATCAGCATGGATATCTTCTGCTCCTTCTCCTCTCCTGTCTGCAGGAAAGCATGATGAAAGTGTTTGTTTGGGACAGGACTGACAACTGAATAAGCATATTCATGTGTAGGTGAAAAGGTAGTGATTGATATTTCTATAAAGCTCTGAAGGATGAGAAGTTTTTTTCTAATTATGAAATTCAGACACAGAAATATTTCAATTGGGAAAAGTCAGTAAACCGTCCAGAAACCATTGCTTCTTTTAAGTTTAATAAGGCTGGTGTGCAGCTTGTTTTCTCTACATTTGCACACCACCAGGCCAGCTATGTTCTTTATTGTTACATGGGTTTTCCATCTGGCCTCAAAAGCTTTTGGTAACATTAGGTTATGGCTTTCATATTCCTTTCTTTTTTCTTGTTTTTTTCTTTTTCTGCACAAACCATTCTTCTTTGTAGGCATGGCAGGTGCAAGATGGTTATTCAATTGAAATTCTAGAATATATATATACTTTTAATTTTTGAGTTCTTCATCATTCCCTTTCCACTGCCTCACTGTAATTGATTTTCCTGTCAGCTCCATCACTGCCTTGGACTTGCAGTAGAGGCACTTGCTCCCAACTCTGTTATGCACAGGTATGAACTGTGTTTAATACAGCACCCCCATGTTGACTCATCTGGTTGTACTCATTGGAAAAGCTCCATGGTGTTTATTCAAAGGTGTCAGGAATTGTTTTTGCAATCACGGCTTGCCAAAGAGTAAACCAGGTAGGTGAGAACGACTCTGCCAGGCTTTAGATATTTACAACCTCAGTCCTGTGTCCGTGTATGGAAGTAGAGCTGATTCCCAAGCAAAAATGTTCTTGAGGGAGGCAGGAAAGTGGAAAAGGTGACAGTTCCTACAGGAAGAAGGTCTTGCTCCTTCAAACTGGTAGTGCAACATTCAGTCCTATTAATTCCTGCTCACGGTTTTAAAATAAAAGAGTTCTTTGTTTGCTTCCTACTCCAGGGCCAAGTTGCAGGTTGAAATTTATAATAGTAAATCATAAATTAGGTGAAATATCCTGTTCCATACATACTTCTCTTTAATGGCATGTGATTAGGAACAAAATAGGGAAAAAAATTATCCTATTTCCTATCCCTTATCTGCAAAGGTCTTCACTGAGTCAAAATGACCAGCATTTCCATATGGACTCCAGCTGTTGAATGCATAACTGAAATAGAGATATAGGGCATAAATAACCAGCAAGATTGTTTTCTAAAATCCAAACCATTAAAAACCAAAATTGGTCATGGGATAAATCCCACAAAAGAGAGAAAAAAAAAAAAAAAAAAAAAGCCAGTAGCACAGGAAGTTTCAAAAACAGATTTAAGTAACAGGTTCTCCTAATATCTGTTGGCTGGTGATTTTCCAGAGAGGAGATGCTTCAGGGCTTCCCATGGAGTTGAGAGGGTTCCCTGCTGCCTTCAACAGAGTGGTGGAGAAGCCATCACATACCAAAAAATAAAGGACTGGAGCTTACACTGTTCTCTTAAAGCTTTCTCAGAGAGCTCAGCAGTTTGCAACCTGCAATTCAAAAATTCCAGTCAAGTAGGAGCATGGAGGCTTTGTCAGGAATGTTTGATCATTTCCTTTTGTGAAAGCTAATTGCTTTCCAGATTCAGAGACTTCTGCCCACAGAGGAGGACAACTCAGCAAATTTAACCTTTTTAACAAGTAACTCTTCCTAGCAATTAGCCATGAAAACACAACTCCAGCTGGAATTAGGGGAATGTATGGAGATGCATTGGGTTTATCAGTATTTTATCTGAATACCTTTTCCATTATAGAATCCTTCTATTGCCACATTTTATCATTGCAGATTTAGTGTTGAATGGTGTAAAATCGTTTGAGTTAAAACTCTATAATGATTCTTCTAAAGCGATAATATCACAGATATATTATACTTGTCCAGCAAAATTTCTATATAGCTTCTAAAGCAATAAATCAGATTTTGCCTCTGAGTTAAATGGAAAAATTCGTCCTTTCTGCTGTCTTTTTTTAAAATTAAATATTTTATGTAATCCTTCCTCAATTCTAAGCATGATTGGCCTTTTTCAGAAAAGTTATTTAAAGTGTTGGTTTTGCCTGTTTATTAGAATGAGAGACTGATTCCAGTTCCTATGCATCCTAATTGATGCTTTAATTGAAAGCATTACATAAAGCACTCGGGATCTGCAAATAGAAGAGTTTGTTTAGAAGGAAATGGCAAATGTAGTATTTCTTCGTGCTACAAGGTGGTTTTCAAATGACCAATAACTTCATATAACAGTGATCATGATCTAGAAGAGAATCTATTTACTGTAGTGAGAAAGAGTTGCATTTCCAAGGTCAGTATTTTCCCTTATGCTCTGTACAGAACTTGAAGAAATCTTTTGTGCACACCCTGTAATCTGAAATTTGAAAGAAACATTGACAGGAAGAAGCATTTTTCTCCTGCCTGGCATCCTGGGTTTGCATGTCTGTGAATCACTTTTAGCATACAAAGTGTGTGAGGTGAGTGTCAGGCTTGTTTGAGACCCTTCTATCTTCAGTTCAAGAAGTCCTCACTGTTTGTTTTGTGTTTGAATGGGTGTATTAATTTACTAGTTTGGAAACAAAATACTTTTAAGGAACCAGCTGATACACATGATTAACAAAGTGCCAAGAACGAGATTGCTAACTGCTTTAAGGGCCTACAGCTTTGTTGGAAGAAGGGACATATGTGTCTTGGCTTTACAGTGTGTTCTCCTGGCCATTTTTTGATCCAGCAGGAATAAACATTGCTTCATAACTGGCAGATCCAAGTCATCTTTAGGAAATAACCTCTCAGTCTGGCCACAGAAGAGGTCAGCTGGGCAGATGGAAAGCTGTGGGAACCTTTGGTGAGAGGCTGATAGACGCTTATCTTTGCTGGATGTATGAGCATCCTACAGACAAACCTGAGGAAGCCTTCACCACCAGCAGATCAGGAAAGGCAGCTTGTTTTACTCCCAGAGCCAATAGTCTGAAGGCAGTACAGCAGGCTGAATTCTGCTACATGCTGAGCAAGGCCTTCCCTGATGAGTAATTAAGAGAACGTGCAAAGAATATGTTTTCCTCAGCGAGATTAAGGGATCAGACTTCCCTGCCACAAGAGATCAGCCTGAGTTCATCTTGCAAAACCACAGTTGTGTCTACCCAACACTGTGTGCCATCTCATTCCTCCAGCAGTGAGACCCCTCAGGTTTGAGACTGTTTTTGGTTGCAAAATAGTCACAGTGCTTTCCCTGAGAAAGCTGTCTCCCTGTTCCTCCCAGGCACGGTCTGTGCACTGTCAGTGCCGGTGCAATGACAGACCACAAAAGCTGCTTTGAGGCTTGAGGACAGATTGTCCTCAGGATGCTTATTATCAGGCTGAATCGGAACTGGGCACCACCTCCAGCTCCAGCAGTGACCAGCTGGGCATATATGACCTTCTCATATGTATATATATATATATATATACATACACACAGAGACATATATTGCAAACACACACATACATATCAGTATATTAGTTGTGGTTATTTAGCTGTTAATGGTATGATTAGCAAAGGACAACACATTAAATGAATCCCTTGTGCAAGCACATTGTTTTTCATGGAGTTACACCAGCAATAATTAGGGCCCTCCTTCCTACCTCCCAGCTTTCCTATCTGATTAGGGAAAGAAAAGAAGTCCTCAGCCCAATTAAGCCTTCCCTTCCAGCTGGGAAAAGCATGAATTTTGGAGGCCATTCTTCTCTCCAACTTGGCTGTCTCCTCTTTAATTATTATAAACATATTAGTTACAGTAGTTTGTTTTGGAAGGTAAACAGAAATAAAACAGTATGAAAAGTGATACAGTAGCAGAGACCACAACTATGCCTAACTCTGCCTGTGGATTCCCATAAATGTCAATATTTTCATTAGATGACTGGTGTTCTTACTGAAGTGGCCAGCACTGTTCCAGTAATTCATTATTTTCTCTCCATTCCTTTGAATATGAGCTCCCTCCTGCTGTTTGTGCATGTAGTCCTGTATGGTGGAAATACTCTCACTGAGATCAGAAAACAAGTGAAGTATTTTCCCTCAGTGACAAGAAATGGGGCTAGGAAAGGCTTTCAAAATGGAGCTTGTTTGTGCCACCTGGAAAGCAGCCTTTTCACTAGCTCTGATTGATAATGACAGCTTAAATCCGTTGATCCCACACATCCCATCTGGCAGGCAGTGGGGATGCCCATGTTGTAGGTACCCCGACTCCAGTCAGGCAGGATGTGTGTGTCTGCAGGAGAGTGGCCCCAGGCAGGGCACGGAGCTTGAGGAAGCTGCTTCTGGAGTCCCAGCAGCTTCAGTTTCTTCAGGGCAGTTGCATTGCCAAGGTTTGTGGCAATCTAGGAACTCACATTAAAATTACCTGAGTGACTCTTCAGCTTTGTCTGCTGGAGCAGGAATTGTGTTTCATGCACTCTTTTTTCTTTTTTTTAATGAAAGATTTAGTTTCACTGGCATCAATCTGTCCAACGGTTTGTTATGTAATGATAGTAGAACTTTTATTATAAATGTAAGATTTTAAAAATACATTCCCATGGTTAAGAAAAATTCACTCTGAAAAAAAAAAATTATCTTTCCTTTCGAGCTCTAATCAATTATAATCTGAGTAGTTCCAATAGCAGTTCAATACAGTGTGAATAATTCTAGGAACTCGTAGACACAAGTAACATCCCCAAAAAAAGCATAACAGTCTAACTAAAATATTAATAACTAAATGGGGAAAAGGTCTAGGAAAATCTGTTCATCTACACAATGACTGCAAAGCTTGAAAATCATTCCTGTAATGATACAGGAATGGAGCAAATAGCAGAGGAACTTCATATTAATTAGGAACAGCACTATATGTATGTCATATCACACCTTGTCATGTCAGGAGACAGCAGAGGAGGTATTTAGGTGGATCCATTGATGATCCACAGCCTGAGAGACCCTACCCAGTGTCACCAAGTTTCAGCTGGAGCAAGAGGTGTTGCCACACATCCATCCTCCTGTTGTTCCCATGCATCCTCTGAGCATGTTTGATGGAGCTGTTCAGTCAGCCCTTCCTCTGGTTACTCTGGGAGTTCTCTGATGGGGCAGTTTTGTCCCTTCAGTCTTGACATGTGTCCCAAATGCCCCCATTTCTTTTGGCAGAGCTCCTTTATAGCTCCTGACATTCATTACAAATCCATTCCATTTCATATTTTCATTCCATTTTCTTTCAAAAGCTTTAAGTTGCCTCCCTGTGTGCCTCTGGGGAGCATCCAGGTTTCATATCCATATGTTCGGATGGAAATAACATTTGAGTTGAAGATTCATAGTTTGGTCTATGAGTTGCTGTTCTGGCCTTTAAGATGTAGATTTTCAACAACTGAATCTTGTTTAAACTGGTAAATGCAGCTGCTGCCCTGCCAATTTGTGACCTTATTTCCTTCTGGATGTCCCCATTGGCTTGCATGTTGCTGCCAAGGTATGTAAACTGACCTATAGGTATTCCCTTGCCCTCTAAAGTATTTCTTCAGCTGGGAGTTGCTGGGGCTCTCATTAGATTGACTTTAGAAAACTGATTATGAATCACATCTGCTTGTGATTAAAAACAATTTGTTGTGATTACATGGGGAAATGTTGCTATTTTTGTACCATATAGCTGCTGCCTCATTGCAGCTGGTTTTTAAGCTTTTTATCTGTTCAACACCTCTGTGTGCTCTTGGCTCTTCTCTGCTACCAGCATCATGGGAAAGCATGTGGTGTTCGGATATTGGGCAGGATTTGTCACTTCTGAGTATCCAATACAAATGTTTCGATGTCTTTTGCCTGCAAAATAGCTTTTTACCCACACCAGTGGGGAAAATACCAAGTTCCAGGCATGATGACACCTGTGATGGGGCAGGCACAGTAGAAAACCAAGAGAGACCAAATTTCCAGGAAAAAAATGCTCACAACTCCAAAACTTTGGACTAAAAACTCTCTTTTTTTCTCAGTTGCTTTTCCATCATTACAATAGAAGTGGGATTTATTGAGTTTAAAATTATATTTCATTAAAGAGTATCTGAATAGGGATTTGCTTGGCCTGAAGTGAGGGTCCTTTCTGATGCTTCCTGTATGCTCAGCTTGTGCATGAGTCTTTGTTTCCTGGGCAAACTTCTGATTTAGCAAGCGTAGAAACTACATGGTGTCTAAAATGCTGTGATCTGACATACTGTTGCAGCATTAAGTACAAAGATTGCATGTAGCAAGGGATTACATGACAAAAACTCTTATGTGTGTGTTTTCCTTTCATTTTCAAGTTGTCTTCTTGTCTAACTGCACAAAGAGATGAATAAGAGCCCCAGGTTCATTGTCATTCTGTTCTCACAAACCTTGTTTTATATATTCTATTATGTTTCCTATTACTCAATTCCTTCACTGAATACATAAAGTATTTGCCTTACTTTTTATCTTAATACAAACTTTCCCAGGAACTTTTATAATTTTTCTTGTTCTTTTTAGCAATTCACAGTTGCTGTGGGACTAAGATAAGACAATAAATATCAGCCTATCCATTCAGAATTTTTTTTGCCTAGATGCATGGTGTTTGTATAGATGTATATAATATAGAATGAAATACAAAAGTTATATATTCCACATTCTTTTGTTAGCATACTAAACTTATTTTTGTAGGTTATGCAGCTCATTGTTTTAAAAAAATTCTTCATATGACTGTTTATCCATCAGCTGGTACTCTTGAGCGTGCTCAGAAAAGCTGCAGTCAGTCAGTGACATTACTCCAGCTTCAACCACTGGCATCTCAGCCAAAATTTAGCTCAGTAATGGCAATTTTATACACAGTCTATGCACCTGAGAAGTTGGAATTATGCTTTTCACATTTGCTTTATTTTGCAGTAGTCCCCATTAGGATTTTATGGCTGCAGTGGTGCTTGCTCTGCCCCAATACTTTCATATTAAAGACAGTAAACTCTGTTTTTTCTTACTTATTGGGGGAGAAAAAAAGTGAGGTGGGAATGGCAGGTGCTGCTGAAGCCCCTTGGGTGCCCCTTGGGCTCCCCAGGGAGCTGCAGAGCTCTGAGAGAGGGCCCTGCACAGCAGCCCCTGTTTGTCAGTGGCAGTGACTCATTAAAACATGAGTGTGTGTTATGTGGTTGCCAAGGGAACGAGATAATTGAAGTAATTGTTTTTGCAAATTCTCCTGTTGGTATTCAGCATGTAAGGCTGCCTGTCATTGGGCAAGCAGAGGTATGTGGGCTGTAGCCATCTTTTCTGGAAACCAAAAACGCCTTTTCAGTATGGGGAGTAAATATTCCTGCAAGAGGTTTGGGTTGGTTTTTCTTTTTTTTTCCTTCTTTTTCCATTTCACAGGACGCAATGCCTTTTTTCCAAGTCAGTTTTTGCCCCTCTGAGACTCGTTGCAGATCCAGCAGCTGCAGATCTGGTTCTCCCCTTACATTTAAATAAACATTCCTGTCCTGACTGGCAAAAGCCCTGTCTCTGGTTTCCTCGGTACCTGCATAGGCAGGGCTGCTAATACTGCCGAGCAGATGCTGATGCTATCAGCCAAAGCTGCTCCAAGAGAAAATGCAGTCAAAACCCCTCCTCCATCGATAACAGCAAACCTGCAGACGCTCCCAAAATGTCCAAATTGGCTGTCAGTAGCCAAGCTCGCTTCAGCAAACAGCTGGATCCCATCTCAAGGCACATTTCTGCTCGTGTATGGTTGGCAAGGTTTGCTCTCCTGCATGTCTGTAACCAGTGGCTCCAGCCAGAGCAGCGGGCTCGGCAGTGGGACATCCTTGCACATCCCCACTGCCCTGGGCTGCCCAGTTGCTCAGGAACTCTGCCATCCCCATGGACAGCACGGGGAAGCTTTGGTTTTGTTCTCAGAGCACACTCATGGATCTGTGCTTGGTATTTCGCTGGAAGTTGGAGTATTCATTTTACTCATGACCCGAGGCAAATTTAAATGTAGGCTTCCAGAAGTGTTAAAACTGTATAGACAGAGTTTAATGGGCCAGACTCCAAGCTCTATAAATTTAACTATTCCCATATATTCAGTGTAACTTACAAGTTGATTAAAACATGTGTGAATTGATTCCCGTAGACTGACACTTCACGGGTGGCTTTAGATTGAGAAATGATCTGGTTTTGCTTTATGAAGTGCCCTGTATCGCATATGTATGGCTTGGAAGTTGTTTTAGAAAATCTCTGAGGCTGCTGATCTGCTGGACTGGGTGAGCTGACAGTTTGGCAGGGAGACAACAGACAGATTATTATATTAGTTTTATCGCTTGAAGGTTGCTGAAAATGCAACCAATATGGTCATGAAGAGAGAGCAAGAACCACTCATTCCTGATGCTTTGAATGAAAATTAGCTCCAGCCTCAGACATAGACAAGTGCAGTAATTCTAATAAGATGCTCCAGAATGAAGTATCCACCTTATTACTCCGTAATGGAGTATCTGGAGACACCAGAGTGGTTCCTTGCCAATTGTAGCACACACATACCAATCATCTTGGAAAAAACCAGACCCTTTTGCCCTGCATTAAACCTACCCCAAATGCTCCTTCACCTCCAGAAGGAGAACCCAGGTTTCAGGGGAGACTTACACCTATGTACATCCTAAAAGGATACACCTATGCACATCCCATAAAGATACGTGTATGTACATCTGCTGATGCAATAATATGACTTTCTTCAAAGCTCTTATGTCACTGGCTCCTGCTGAGGAGGTTGCAGAGGAAGATCATGGCATTCTTGGAGTTAATCTTGACTGTTTTGGGGCCACCACTAGAAAAGCTTCATAACTGCTCCAGTGTCGCATGCTAGTAAAGATGTCAGTCAGAGCAATCACCTTCTCCCTATTTCCATTTGCCTCTTTCCTGCTATCTTTATTAGCAGTTGCTAATGTTACAAGCAAAGATAGCAGATACACTCCTAAATAAATAGCCTATACATTTGATTTTGATAGCAGGAGAATAAGGAAAGGTGTGTAGTTTAACCAGGAATTTGTGGTGTGCCTTTCATTATCCTTGCTGGAAGGCTATTTCCACCCGTCTCTGGTGCCATGCAATGCCCAGCTGAGAGACAATTTAATTTAGATGCTCTGTCTCCAGCAGTGCCCAGGGGTTGTTTCCAAGAGAAAGCAGCCAATGCTGTCATGATTATGTAAGGTTATAAGTCTGAGGATTAAATTCAGCCTGAAGCTGATGGCTTTGGATTTTATTAGGAAAATCAGTATTAATCTGGCTTTGTCACTCTGGCTGATCCCGATGTCCATGTGGCTTGATGGATAAACCAACTTTGCTGGTTGTTTTCAGTCTTTGCTTGTGATCTGCTATTTGTAGGGTATGCAAGAATGAGACAGACTAATGTAATGCAAAGGCTGTGATGAAAGTATAGTTTTGCAATGTTGTCTACAGAATTAGACCAAAGTAGCAAAATCACTTTTGAAAAGGGAGTTGTAATAATCTTCAGTAGGGCATTGACCTAAGAAGGAATACAAGGAGTGTGCTGGGGGGGCTATGATTGCTTTGTGAAATGCCAAGCAATGCATTCCTGGGATTTATCTGGGAAACAGAGGAGTGTGTACTTGCCATTTGTTAATCATATTACTTAAATTCCTGCTTAACATATATGACTCACTATCTCTCTGGATAATCTAGCATGCTGGACTGCTTCCAGATAACCCAAACCAGGCAGAGGTTTTGGACATTGCTTCAGTTACTGAGACACTTGGAAACCTAATTCCACAGCCTTTCTGTACTGCATGGGTTTTAGGTCTTAATATCTGCTTTTAAACCTTCATTCTGGAAAGCAGTGAGTTACATTCCCCATTCCAAGGCCGAGAGAAGTCCACAGCATGTCCATGTACTTCAATTTAGCAGCCTGTCAAGCAACTGTTGAATTGAACTGGGAAATATCATGGCTGAACTGTGCACATATTGTGGGTGAGAAAGGAGGTCGTGACTGCCCTTATTTTGAAGCCTGAGTCCCTGATATCCATCCTTGGAGCTACTTATGTCCTCCATCTCCACCACTTCCTTGCTGTTTCTCTTCCCAAAAAGTCCAGTCTTTTTAGTGTCTCTCAACAACCTCTGGAGATAACATGCTGATTTTATGAATTTACACAGGAGGCACAAAGGCAGCCACAATCCAACTTCCATGCATAAGTGACCCAAAAAGCAAATCCCTACTGAAGTGATTTGAAACTGGAAGTTGTTTTTGAGTCTGTTTTCTTCTTTTTTTTCCCAGGACCTAATGGAAAAAACATTCAGGGCTGTATGGATTTAGGTTATTGTATTAATCTTTATTATCTAAATTAATGGAATTTTTGTGTTACATAGATGTTTATATATTAGAATCCTTGCCAGTGCTGGAGGTAATGGGTGTTGCCACTGTACAATATCTTGCATTCTTTGATATTTACGTTATTTATTAACAGATTGGCCAAAATTCCAAACAAGGGCATAGTCACGCTGTTGTGAGCCTGGGTGAAAAAAAAGCAAGAAGGTGACAGTGAGCAGAATGAGTTTTCATGGGGGCACTGAGGTCTAGGTAGGATGCAGGTGTAAAGCTCTGACACAAGAGTCTGGCAAGTCATTTCATGGCTGTGGTGAGCACACCAACAGGCTCAGGTGTTTCACAAGGCATGGACAAGTGCTGAACATATGTCTGACATGGTCTCTTTCCTGGACTTGTCGGTATTTTGCCACAGCAAGAGCCCATGTGTCAGTTCTTGCAGCACTTTTCAGACTGTGTTACCTGGAATGAAACTTAAGGCCTTTAAAATGCCAGTTTTGGGGGATTGATAGTAGCATGCTCTGATGATTCAAGGAATAATATTGAAGAACATTGCAAAATATTTAACACAGCCAGTTAGCCATTTTCAGTGCTCACAGTTCTATAAACTATTGGTGGAGTCCTTCTTATTGCATCCAACTTGCTGCTCCTGCAGTGGGTAGAAACTGGAGAGCATAATAGTGATGCATGTGTTGTTACTGCTCCAGACCAGTGCAGTGGACTTTCCTTTCAAGGGAACATGGTCCTTTTTTCTCTGATTCTTGCCCAGGATGGGAATTTTATGTTTTCTGCTGTATCTTGCCTCAAGGTAACAGTTCCTTGGGGAACATACAACTGAACTTCAAATGTTTTTTTTCTTTTTCATGGAAAAGGGGTTTGCTTTGAATGAACCCGCAAAGCAACGCAGGTCCTTAATTTTCACTTAGTACTCTGAGAAACATAACAGAGCTGTGTGTCCCTAAAGAACAAGTTTTCTCTCCAGACTGCCAGCGTGCCTTCCTCTGAGTGTATGGGTTTCCCACTGTTTAACTCATAGTGCTTTTAGCCACTTTTCTCCTTGTCCCAGCTGGAAGCAGAAACTGCCAGAGGTTCATGAAAATGAAAAACGGTGAGTGAAATATATTGTAAATCCAAACTTTCAAACCCCAATAAGGCTTAATTATGATTTCATCCAAAGTGGCTCACATAATTACTTCTCCCAGGTTTTAATGCTGTAAACCTGTCTTCTGCAGCACACATCCACATTCCCATTGGCCGTGCCAGGAACTCACCTCCAGATTTATCACTTGAGCATGAAAACATACAATGATCCTTTAAAACTTGCCAGTTGCTGGAGAGCTAAATATCACTGCCTGAGATTTAGAGCACTCTCTAAAGTAAGTAGGAGGAAGTGCAGAGTACTGAAGAAACCCTATTTATCACTGAAGAAAATCTATTTGTCTAAGGAAAAACTGGCAAACTTTTAAGGTCGTCTCCTCCAGGTGCTGTCAAATAGCACTGGAGGTCCTTACATAATTTGGACCAGAAATTATATGCCATTAAAGAAAGTAAAGGGCATGTCAGAGGTAATTTCCTCTTTGTGTTATGTTGTCATTCTGCCCCATTGCTCCCAACATGATACATGTCATCACCAATAACTCCTGCACCCCACAGCACGTCTGTTTTCCTCTTTAATTCAGTGGTTAGATGGATTGGCCAAACTACACAGGGCTGTGAGTTCCAGTGGGCACACAGATGACATATTTCAGAGACTAATTTCAAATGTACATGTGCAATGAAATGTATCAAGTGATGTTCCAAGAGGAGTTCTTTTGTCACCTTCCTCCAGCCTAATGTCTTTCATTTTCAGTAATATTAATAAATTAACACCCTTCATTTGTAAGAACTTCGGGAAATTTTTAATTGCACTCTGATGGCTCATTTTCCATCTTGCCCCATGTGAAATGCATTGTTTCTTGGATGGATGGATAGATAGATAGATAGATAGATAGAGAATTTAAGGAAAATTCCCCATTTCTACTTTCTACTTTCTGTATTTTAGAGTTTATTTTCTTGCACATGTTAAAATTCTTATCTACTACTTTGTTCCCAGTTACTCCTGGTTTCTGTCAACCCCCTAAAAAGGGGTCACTGTGCCCACCCCTTTCTGCACTAACAGCACAGTCCTTCAAGTTTCAGTGAAACTGCTCCAGCAAAAGAGAAGCAGAAGGTGACTGACAACAGTAGAGAATGAAGTTGGTGAAAATTAAAAGTCTAGTTATTTTGTAGGTCTTATTTTCTCTTCCTCTCAGACCTCTGGATAATTAAATGATACTGAAATTCTTCTAGAGGTCTATTTCCTTGCTCTGCCATTTGAAATAACAAACTAATTCCCTTCCCAAAGCTTATACTAGCTTTCTCACTTTTTAATTCTGGGTTTATTATGACTAAGTAGTCAATCATTCATGATTTTATTTTCCATGTTGCTTGGAAAAGTACCTATCCCTTCAAAATCTGCAGGGATCTCTGTAGGTTATCTGTGTTTCCAGGAAAAATAAAAAGCAATCACTCAGTCCAAGACTATCCCCTTGCACACCACAATTTAAGTATAAAACTCAGGGTGTACCAGAGGACTGTATGTTATCTCTTATTCTGTGAAGCTTAATAATGCACATTTGGACTGGGAGTGTTAATATCAGTGATGTAAATCCCCTGAGCCAGCCCCAAACCTCCGTGCATGAAGCTCTTCCTCACCCAGGGGCTGCGATTCTGACAAGCTGCATCCATCCCTGGGCAAGGCAGCTTTCTGAAAACCCCCCAACCATCAGCAGCACGACTTCCTGCACTAATTCTCATATAAACAGCGACCCTATTTATGCTTCCCAGCAATCTTTCCTGTTAGTAGCAGAATTACTAATTGCTGGCTTACAGCTCCTTCCTCCCCACAGCAGTCAGACCAGTGGAGCCTGGCTGCACTCCAGGTTTTTGGCTGTCGAGGGGATGGGCATTTCCAGCCCTCTGCCTGTGAAGCCCTTTGGTTTGATTTTTCCCATCAGAGTCACAGGTCTGTGTTTGCACAGCCTGATGGTTGATGCTCAAGTGTGGATGGGAGTTCAGGATATGACCTGGCCCCTGGCCTCCTGATTTCTGTTTATCCCAGAGCAGAATGGAGGGTCCCTTAATTTGGAGAAGTAATGTGCGGTTTCCACTTGAAAACTCTTAATTAAATAGTCTGTGTAGGCTTGGGAGTGAGTCTATGTTTATCTGAACACAAATTTTGTTTTCCTGGAGGTGGTCTAATGAGAGGGCAAATTAGGGGACAGAAGGTTTCACTCCAGAATGAAAACATCCAGTGCCAACTCCACCAGCCCCAGAGTAAGAAAAGCAGAAGTGCAGAAATCCTGCCTGGTTTGCAGCTTTCCTGTTTCTGATTTGAGCATCTAATTTCTAGATTAATTTCTCTAGAAAACCTGCCTTCCTTCACCTTTGGGAGGCAAACCGAAGCTGAGAAAATAACAGTCCTTGTCTGTTCACCAAGGGCAAGAGAGGAGGGGTTTTGTCTAAAGACACAGTTTATCAAATGGGATTTGCTCTCCTCTTACATCCCTCTGTCTTCATGTTTTTGTTTTAGTTGTCTTTTTCCCTCAGGCTTTTCCATTGACTGAATTGTCTAAACACTTTGACCACGATTGCCAAATTCTGCTTTCCTTCAGAGATGATAATCTAGATAAAAGAGTTGAGTAGCTGCCTGCAGAGGAGGGATACGCAGCACGCCACGTTCTTAGTGCTTTTATTTATCAGCTGGAGTATCTTAATTATTAACCTTATGACAAAGAGTGGTTTCTCCTACGGTCCTGGGGACAGATGTAGGGATTGGCAGGAGGGAGGCTGCAGGCAGCTGGATGCACCCTCTCTTCAGGCAACTTCACAGCAGGGGCAGAGCCAGACTGCTTTTCACAGTGGAGGGTGCACATTGCACATCCCTGGATTTGGGTGCTCAGCAGCATGGGCACATTCCCAGGGGGGCTGGCACCTTGCAAAGGGAGGAAAGGGCAAGGAAGTGTGGCAGCTTGGCCTTTCCTGCTCTCACTATGCTTTCAGTGCCAAAGAACTGTTTCCACCTACATTTCTAAAGGTGGCTTTCATCAGAAGGGAAAAAAAAAATACGTGGCAGGTTTACAGGTATGTAAACACCTTGTTTTACAAACAGCAATATAAAAGCCTGACTTGACCTGACAGCTTTTCTTTAAAGAAAATATTCCCTGTCTATAATGAATCTCCTGTCACTGATTCCTGGTTCCAGAAACAAACGGTGCTGTTCCAAGAATGTGTTGCACAAGTGAATTCATAACAAAGTAATCATGGAGAAAGCCGGTTCCTTATAGCAAAGCTGTTATAAAGCATCACAGACACGGGTATTTTAATCTCCCAAAGTGTCTCTGTCAGTACTTCCCTTCCTCCAAGCAATTTGGACCAGAATGACAGCAGCAATAATTGAAGGATGAGTCACTGGCTGTATTGTAGGTGAGACATCACCGAGGAGGGAAGGCCAAGAGACAAAGCTTTAAAAACAGGCTTGTTTTTATACTGCTGCTGTATCTTTCAGCCTGGAAGTCCTGGAAATGGCACCACGAGTGTCCCCAGACTCTGGCCCCTCAGAGCTGTTGCTCCATTTTTAAGTTACCAGTTTACCTCCAGAAAATCACCATCACTGATTCCTGTCGTACAAGATCTTAGTCTGAATACAGAAATATGGGTGAGAAAATTCAGGCCCTAAAACCCAGGTTTGGTCTGGGTTTGAGCCAGTGGAAGGGAGGCAGTGAATAACTCTGAATTCTTACAGTTGCTGTGGAGATCAGGACACAGCTCTGGACAAAAACGGTCATCAAGGCTTAGAAAAAGAGGAGCACAGAAGCAAGATTAGAGTCTGAACCATGGTTTTCAAGTTCTTCTCTTTTCAGTCCTGGCACTGACAGAACAATACTGAGGTCAGAAAGCCTTAGAGTAAGATACAGAGAGAAAATGAGGGAGGCAAAGATGCAAGAGAACAAGGAGTGGGACAGGAGAAGGAGGGCAGGAAAACTGCTTTTTGCAGCTGCTGCTTGGGGTTGGATGACCACTGCAAGTTCAGAAGTCCTAGCAAAATTAATTAATTAATTAAAATTAATTTTGCAGTCCATGGCACAACGAGGCAGAAGAGGCCAGAGGGGGAGTGGGGGTCCTGCTTTCCCTGTTGGACCACACCTGAAGCTGGCCTTGGAATGGAGGACAAGCATGGTGCCACTCAGGCAGCCTGTCCTCAAAACCAAGCACATGTCACTGTGCTGATTTATTAGCTTACATTTATTAAGCAATTTGCTGATTAAAACGGAAAGGAAGACAACCTGTGTTTCCTACTGTTCGTCCTTACACAGAAAGATGACATCACTTACTTTTTTGTCTTTGAGAAAAACTTGAAATCCACTTTTTTCCCAGGGTGGGAACGTGGAAAGGGAATTTTATCCTACAGAGGAGGTGCAAGGAGCTGCATGTACCTGGCACTTTTAAGGATGCACTCACCAACTCTGGGGGCTGGGGCCCAGGAGGCAGCTAATGAAGGGTAACATGATCTATCTTTTGTGTGAGGTGAAGGAGTTTTGGAGCCGGGCAGAGAGAAGGGAGGGCCGAGCCAGCCAGGAACATGCACCGACTAGCACCAAGGCAGAGAAAACAGCTCTTGGAACCACTTCCATAAATTTTCTTTTCCTTGAAGCATCCGACAGAAAAAGAGAGAGGGGAAGGGAGGGGGGCAAAGCGGGAAGGAGGAGGGAGGCAGATGGAAGTGTGAACGGAGCTGTAAAACCTTGCAAAAGCAGGGCTAGGCAATCACTCCACATTTTGGCACGGCTGCCTCCTGCGACGGCTGGAGAGCCTCACTTTTAAGAGCTCGCTTCTCTCCTCCTGGCTGCGTGTCCCGGAGCTTGCCCGTGGCTCGGGGTTGATCTTGGAGAGCTCTGCGCGAAGAAACAAATAAATCAATGAAGCCGGAGGACTGGGCGAGCAGGCAGGGGCACGCCGAGAGGGAGGGGAGGGACCACCAATCCCCCAGCAGCAAAGCAAGGGCAGCCACACACCAACCAACATCCCCATCCTGGCCACCAGCAGCCCTGCGTGGGGTCAGCGTGGCTTTGTCCCCTCTCTGGGACCATGAGCAGCCCCCAAAGGGTCTCGCTAACACATCCAGCTTCAGAGGTAACTCCCACCAGGGCCAGGCATGTTTGGAGCCTGAGAAATGACTCCTTTCTCATACTTGGGGCCTGAAAATTACAAAACAGCCCTCACAGAAGAGACTTCTCTGTCCTCTGAAGGCTTCTCCTTAATACCTTGTTTCTGTGCTGGGGAAGTATTTCTTCGTGTTAGGAAAATGTGAATGGGAACTAAGTCAATATAAACACAGCATTATTCATCAGACTTTTCCTTTTTTAGTTCTGAGTACTTTAAGCAACAATGAAATATAAACAAAAGTTTCTTCTTTTTAACCTATATTAATAATGGCTGGACCATTAACTGTTTCCTTCTCCATCATCTTGATAACATGTGGTTTGTCCTATGGCAGCTGCCAGACAAGCAGTTCAAACACAGGTTCCCACTGCCATCCCTGTTTCCTAAGAGTGTGTACTGAGCAGAGACAGCAAAATTACTTCCCTGGGATCATGAAAAAAGCCTGATCCAAAGCCCTTTTGAAGCAATGAACAGTGGCATTGAATTCATCTGGGGATTTGGAGAAGACCCTGAGTCAGAGTGTGGAGCAGCAAAACCACATCTGTTGATGCCCTCAGCACGTCTCCTAGATTAAATCATCATCTTTTATTTCGGAGAGGGAAAGGGATAGTTGGAGCCACAAAAGCAAAGAATAAGGCTGGCTGAAGCATATAAAAGTGTTGAAGTGCTCTATAATGGTTCTAAGAAATGCTCAGTGAAAATATTTCATATCTAATAAATGTATGACTAAGAACACAATAATATTCACAGAGCCATAACTCCTTCCAGCAAAGGCTTTGAATGTAAAACAGATCCGATGGCTCCCAAACGGGAAACAGTGTTTGGTTTTTCATGCAGCCACCACGGTAATTTCCCAGCTCTCTTTGCTGTCATTCCAGAGAGACAGTGGGATACAGTGTTACTGATACTACAGCAATGCAAAGACTTAAATGCACTTGCTTACAGAGCCTTCCAAAGCAGCCTATTTCCTTATTTTCTACACACTCTGGTTGGTTTTTGTCAGGATATCGCAAAGGTCACTGCAATGGGAACTGTCACTGAAAGCTAAAGATACCTAGGTGGGTTTTATAGAAAACCCCAAATACCACATTTTAAGGGATGAATGGCCCTTGAAACTCACAGGAATGGACAGCACTGAAATTAAGCACCTACTCCTTGAAATAATGTGGAAGAGTATTGGATAGGATCCTGGCAATCTGGACTCCAGCCCCTGACCTTGGAAAAGTCACTGTGTTCAAGTCTGTGCAAGTCAGGAATAGTCATCTCCTTTTCAAACTGAAATGGAAGGATGGATTATTATGGTTGTTATTTTGGTCCTCTCCGGTTATTTTTCTCAGTCAATTCAGCTCTTGTGGCAGGGTAAGTGTCCTCTGACATCTGAGATGCTGGATGAGCTTGATCAGGGGTCATCTCCTAAATGATCTGGGATTAAATTTTACTTCTAGTTTAACAAGAATCCAACTATATAATCATTGCAATCTTCAAAATTTATATAGTTTAAACAAACCCTAGGTTGTTGCTAAGGAAAATAGTATAATAATATAATAATAACAGCGATGTGTTGTAACAATTCTCTGACAGAGACATTGTTTACTTTTCAGATTTTTCTCAGGTTTATACCAATGGCATTTGATTGGATTGCTTTTCATCACATGTGTTACCACCATTCTTATCTTTTATTTTCAGAACAATTACTAAGGGTATTTATCCAAGGCTCCAGAAAACCCGCAAAGTGAGGACTGCCCACAGCTAAGAACTTACCAAGAATATTGAGGAAAGTCTGAGTTCCTTCACTCTTGCAGCTTTCTCCATTTTTTCTCACACTCTCACTCCGTAAGTTAGGAACTCTGTAGGATAAATAGATACATTCTGCTTGTTGGCCTGTTGCTTCCTCTATCCCTGCAGATGAGCAGGAGGTGCAGCTTCTTGTCAGGTGGGGAGGTTCCTATCTTTAAGAACTGTTGGGACTATTTTTTTTCTCTGATTTTGTACTCCTGCTTGAAAGTTTTGACATGTGAGTTAGGCAGTCCTTGAGATTTTGTCAGATATTATTACCTTCTCTGTGAAAACATGTATATGGCTCTGTGCTCTGCATAACCCAGGCTTGTGTAAGGATGAAGTATTTTAAAATATACAGTTGGGTTTTCTTTACCTTGGCCTTACTAAGTATAGAAAATAACCACTCGTGCTTGCATTGAAGGAAAGTGTTTCTTCAGGGGTTAGTGAAATAAGCTATTCAAAACCACTAAATCCTTCCAAAATACCCTTGCAGAGCTGTCAAAGGTAGTGAGACCTCAAGTTATAGTATCAACAACATGTTAGTGCTGCCAGAGTTGGAGAGAAGCAGGAGTTTGACACTAAGCCTATTCAAAAATGACATAAGATTCTCTTAATCAATTAATGCACATTGTCATGTCAGGATGTGACCTTCCTTTTTTTGTTCTTTCCAGTGTGCTCACCCTTCCAGCAACAGGCCTGTGTGTGCCTTCAACTCAAAGCAAATGTTATGCAAATAGAAATGGAAAAACACTTGAATTTTATTTCCTGAATTTTATTCTTGGTCAAAAGAGAGCAGAGCTGGTCCTGCAGGCATTTATTTAGTACAAAGTTCCATTTTCTGCTCTTGGAATTCTTTGGGAAACACTGATGTGAAAGATTACCTCTTGTACATTGTACAATTACATGCAATTTATTGTGAACCCAACTGTTGCAGAAAGTAACATATATTGTGGCACACTTGCTTAAAAGCATATCTTTGCAAACATAACAATTGCAAATAATTCCTCCTATGTTTAAATACTGCCTTTTAGATTTCAAGTGATATTGTCCTTAAACCAAAACTCATTTCTGCACTGAAGCTGATTGCTGAATGCCATTTGCCTCTTAGCACCTCTAAACGCAATTGCAGTCCTGTCAAATCACTGCATATGCCAGAGTGTTAGAAATTAAACAGCACAGTCTCTTCAAAGGTAGGAAATTTCTAAGACTGGCACCCCAGAAAAAACCTTGAGCTTTTGATGTGATGGGAATGTGATGGTTTCTTTCTAAACTGATATGGCAAGATTTTATGACAGGTAGAAAATAAGACACATGTACACATGCCTGAGAAGTTCTTTAAATTCGAAATCACTTGTATATGTGCACTTTTAGAGCTCCAGAAGCTCCAGTGTATCTGAAAACCCAGGCTTGCTCCTGATTTGGATCAGACTTGTTCTTAGTATAGGAGGTTTGCAGGTTTTATTTCCTTGTTTATGTATTATGAATTTAATATTCATGCTATTATAATTGTGCTGCCTTTTTTTTTTCTTTGCTACACAAAGGTTTTAAAGAAAAGCCCAAGAAATCATGATTGCACATGAATATCATTGACCTTATGATCACCTGAGCAATAGATACAGTTCTATTTAAACTACACAGCTCATTACATCTATTTTGCATACAATAGCCACGTTACATAAAATAGATCAGTACCTGGGATAAGTATCAGCTTTTGCTACTTAGTCACTTCAGAATTTCAAAAATTAATTAAAGGCAAAAGGCTGGTTTGGTTCAGTACAGCCATGCAGACTTGTGACTTAGATGGCTGTGTCTTGATTTTGAAACCCCCCATCCAAGGAAGTGGTTGGGGTGGGAGGGAGAGCAATGTGTGCCATCTGTAGCTTTTCTCTGTGCTTTTTTATCCATGTGAGTACCCATTTTCTTAATTAATTTTCCTTATGCTTTAAGTCTCCTTGTAAATCTTTGCTATATTATTTTGGGAAGGGATTAATGAGATTCTTTTAAAATTCTAAGGAGTATGTGGTGTATGTAGTGATTATATTGAACCACAATGCACTGACTTCGGTATCCAAGGTTGGGGACTTGATGATTTTGGAAAGTCTTTTCCAACCTTAATGATTTTATGGTTCTATGACTTATTTCAACCTATGGCATAGAAAAATTTGGGTTATAAAGACACACTCAGTTCTTACCAGTGCTGCTGCTTTTTCAGTGTCACTGCTGTATGAGACACACTGCTACCAGCAGAAACACGTGTCCATTGTAGATCATTTCCATTCCTGAAATTCAACCTAATCCGACGAAATAGGTGTAGTAATTTTTAGTTATTTATTAATGCCACAAACATGAACTGTGCCACTACAGAAGAGAGCAAACCATACTGAACAGATGAGAGCCTGAACACAAGCAAAATGAGCTTCCCCCAAGTCTATAAAATCCATAGCAGACTTCTGAGACTTAATAGAGAAGTTGATGGAGAACAGCCAAGACTACCAGTGTCGTGAATTAGGGAAAAGGTTGCAAGTACAGCTCAAGGTCTATGAAATTCATATGCCATTTGGAGGACCAAAGTAAAGGCTATGAAGAAAACTATGCTGCCAGCTAATCAGGCCCCTATTTAGGTCATAGTCTTAAGACAGCACGTTGGTGCAGGTAGATGAAATCTCCTCTCTGTCTCTATCCTAGCCTAGCAAATAATGACAGAAAATGGTGCTGCCTTGAACTTACTGGCCTTCTCTTGATAGGTGAAAAAAAAAAGTCTATCTGCCATTTTTCATTATTTCAATCCTCCTTCTAGCAGACCAACTCCTCCTTGCCTGTTCAACTCAACTTATCCTACGGTTCATTTGCTGAGGAGCATGCATTGAGAATCACAGAGAATTCCTGACTGATTTCTGAACCTGAGCCTGTAGTATTTCTTCCCATTAATATTCCATAGGTGTACCTGTTGTGCTTCAGAAGCAATGTCTATGTCAGTGAGCACTGCTAGGCTTAAGACCACAGTGATTTCAACACACACTGGTGATTTGACCCCCATAAAGAGTGTTCTTTTGGGTGAAAAGCTTTAGATGAAAAATCATTCTGCAGAGAAGCATTAAGATTTCACTGTGCTAAATGGTGATTGTGAGAGACTTGAGAGATATAAGAGTGACAGCAACTTCCATGCTCTGCCCTGGTTGCCCAGAGATCCCAGAAAGGGAAGATGAAGTCTTCCATCTGGCACCGCTGTTGGTTGTTGCTGAAATAAGCAGATGAGAGTGAATATATGGAAGGAAACTGAGATCAGGTGCAAGCCCAGGGCAAAACAGCATGGCCAGGCCAGTGTGGGCAACCTGTGCCTGCAGTGCTCACTCACGACAGCCCCCCATCCCAGTTAATTGACAGGGGAATGGCTCAGCCTGCAGAGCAGTCCATGATGTCTGGGGAAGCAAAGTGAGACAGCTTGGTTCTTGCAGAACAGTCTGATCCATTCCATATGGTGCCGGAGCAGTTTTTTTGCTTCATCCCTCTTTATCTAGGCAGCTTTGGCTGGAGAAACGTCGAAAGCGCGGAAACAGGAGGCAGAAGGAAAAGTCAGAAAGCATCGTCTGGTCTCTGCAGAGCTTGAGCACTATTTGGTTTGGCTTTCAGACGTGGCAATTTAGCAACAGGAAATGTCAGCTCATTAGAGCCATCGCATGGCATCGTCTGATGATAGCAGTGGTTCCCGCTGGCAGGGCTCCAGCCGTCACACTCCGCGGGGAAACGGCACGGTTTGATACCAATGTCTCGATTTCGTTTTTAAGACAGGACAGTTTAGTGGGCTAGTGGACTTGGCAGGCTGTTAACAGAATTAATTTGATTGCCTTGGCAGTGGTAGGAGGATGCATGAAGGAAACCTTCTGGCTCCGCTACCAGTATTTAATACCAAGTGATTATCATATACTATTGAACTGGTGCTGGATGAACCATGTGTGAGGGCTTGCAACAACTTTACCAAAAATAGTAAGTGCCATTTGAAGTTGGCAAACATGTGTGCTCAAGAGAAAACAAGCTTTCCAGTTAAAGCCAGTCAGAACTTCACCCTGCAGGCCTGTTACTTGTCATGCTCCTGGGCTGTGTCATTTTTCATCTGTGCTTGGGCTGTGAAAGTACTGCTTTGTATTATCTGCCACTGAATTATATTAAAAGCCACAGCTGTCTGCTGTTGATGGAGACTGTTTCCACTGCAGGATGGATACCTGCATTAATGACAGCTGGATTTGCTGTTGAACAACTCGTAGCCTTGGCATCCAGCTTGTTATTTTGCCTGAAAATGCACTGGGGAGAGTATTGCACATGGAGCTGTGCATTTTATGTTTGGAATGAAAGAAAATGCCACTTGGGCACATGACTCATTTGTATAAATACCTTTTCTTTAGATACTTACTGTAAGGCAAAGGATGATCAAGAAGAAGCTGTGTATCTTGTAGAATTTAGCTGGTCCCTCAGACCTCCAGTAGTGGTCTTACTCCAAGTGACTAATGGTAAACCAAATGTGAGCATTTTTCATCCAAAGGACTGAAAGTGTTTTAAAATAATTCAGGAGAACCAGTTGCGTCTCCAAGTTTAAAGCTGCAATTCAGTTTCGAAGATCAGGCCAATATTGGCTCCACATCCATAATCAACACAAAATGGAATATCTTTCTCAAAACTGGCACAAGACCCATGTCTGAGGAAGAGGTTTTCTGCTAGATTTGAGGTGAAGCACAATAAAAGCCTCCCGATTTGGACACTAAAAAGGAGATGTTTCAGCATTCCAGAAAGCCCATTGCTCCTCTCACTCCCTTCCTCTCACTGTATGTTACACATACACACCCCTTTTTCCCACTATGCCACCTTGGAAAAGCCACCAGGTTGTCTGCAGAGCTGGCACAGATTTGGTGTGAAAAGGGTCAGGTTCATTTTTCCCCTGGCACAGACATGCTCCAAGAGTACCAGAGCCTTCTGGTGTGGCTCTCAACATCCATTTTTATAAAGGCACTGGAAGGTGTTATCATCGAGATTGATAAACTGTTCCAGTGAAACACACTTGTTTTGTAAAAGCCAGATTTTAATTCTTCACAGAGTCATAGAATGGCTTGGGATGTATATATATATGAGTTTCTAAGAAAAGAAGAAGGTGTTTCTGTGAAACACTCCAACACTACGTTATTTTGCATTGGCAGTATTCAAAGGGGAATTACTTCAGCAGCAGCAGTGTTGTTGTTACTACCTATCTTCAGTTCTCTTTGCTCCTTATTGCTCTGAATTGAAAAATGCTGGGCAAAGGGAGGGTCTGCTTTTGCCTTGGGCCATTCTGCAGCTTGCTCCATTTGAAAAATCCCATTTCTCACCCTTCTATGGATTTTCAAAACCATAATAAAGAGAAAATGGGAAAAGGAAAGTGTGTGCATGCGTAGGTACATAGCTCTGCACGCACATGGGAGCATGGAAAGCCCAGGAATTCCTCATGGAAAATATCACTAAGCTAATATTTTAATGGCAACTTCTGCAGAGTAAATAGATATTTTATACAGATAGATCAGCTCTCCTGGGACAGCAGAGAAGACGGTTCTTTATCCAAGCATTCCCAGGACCGATTTATGACTGCTGCAGCCCACTAGCAGGTGGTTTGTCTGCATGAGATCATACAGCAGTGACCATCCAAAAGTTTTCTGGTACCTCACACTCAATCAAAGTGATCTGCTTTTATAATTCACAACGTGATTGAAGGAGCAGTAGCATGACTGGCACTCCGAGGCACTGCTCACCTGCTCTTCCTTCTGCAAGGGTAGGTGGGAGGGGGAAATAAATGGAAAATGAGAATATATGGATTTTAGCTGTATGCCTTGCCAGTCACCCAGCAGCCACCACTCAGCTTTGATGGCCACTGTGCCCTCTGATGAACAAGGGAGAGTTCCCTGTTGGTGGAAAAGGAATGAGAAGGAAAATCTGATCTCTCCACCAGTGCTGTTTGCCAGTGGCTCTGAGAGAACAGGACCGTGACCTGATCAAACAGCTGTGGCCCTGAATGCCTGGGGAGGGGGGGAAGAACGAAGGGATAACGGCTCTGGCAGCTGGAGCGAAAAGGGAGGGAGGGGGCATGGAAGGGCTGTGAGTTGCTGCTGGCAGCTGCTCTGGGTGGCTGGGCACAGATTCCTTCTGTGAGTTCAAACAGGGCACTGAAGCCTCTCCCAGAGCTCAGCTCTTCAGGGAGAGAGACACAGCTGGCATGGTCCTCATCCTGGTGGCTTTGGGCTGGACATCTTCGGGTGCTGTGGGATGGGAGAGAAAAGGGCTGGCAGGAAATAGAGTGTTCCCTATGAGAAAGATCAGCCACTGGAGAGGGGTAGGCAGCAAGCTGTGATGAAAAAAATCACAGAGAGAGGAGGAATGGGTAAAACCTGAAAATTATCTCATTTTTCTGCAGCTTAATGAGGACACAGAGAGAGTAAATGTGCATCGATAATTACACTGAGCAGTTCCATTCCCATGATTCTGTTTAAAGAACTTAAGATCTCATTTAAAAGATGTACATATTCAATTTACTAATAAGCAGCATGCTGATTCCCAGTGGAATTTCACAGTCAGATGTTTTCTTCTGAATATCTTTGCCAGGTGGAACTTGAATCTCTTAAGATGTACCTTAAAAAAGTTACTGCTGAGAGCATAACAAGCCTGCTAACCCAACAGTGACAGTATTAACCACATACGGATGCTAAGACAGCTTGGGACCAAGTCACATCCAGTTTCAAAGCCTGCACCTGGCCTTGGTGGTGCCTGGATTTCCTTTGTGGTTTTGCATTCATATTTTCCTTGGTTTCTTCGTGCTGCTTTCTCACACTCACATGAGAACCCCACACAGCCGGAGGAGCTTTCTGACTAATCATTGGTGCAAAGGAAACAGTGACCATGAGTAAAGCTCTCTCAGCAGCATAAAGGGCGGAAAAAACTAGGGTGGGAGAATCTGAGTTGCAATCAAATAAATTACAGTTAATGTAAAGAGGTAGAAATGTTTGGAAAAATACAACTAGTTTAGGACCGTCTTTTACATTCTTATTTTATCTGCTGGCTCTGGTGTGACTCTTTAAATTATTAAATTAGGTGTTTCAGAGAAACATTTGATCTAGTGAGCTGGCTGCAGTGCTTGGAGCATCACTGGCTATTGAGACCTGTCCTCCATGTCTTGAAATGGTATACCAGGAGCATATATAATTGTATCCTTATTAACACATTAGGTTTAACAGGAATTACGGAGTATGCTTAATATTGAGGTTCAGTAAGTTAATTCAATCTGAGTGAATTAATGTATTTCCCAATGTAACAGTAAGGTAAATATCTATTAATTGCAAAACCAAGGATAGAGGTCTTTTTCTTCTTCTTGAGGCTGATATGCCTTAGGTTGAAAGAAAAGTAGGAAACCAGCAGTTGCTAGGAACGGCTTTAGCCTGGTTTTCCACCAAAAAAAAAAAAAGATTTATTCTATCTGAATATATGCACTTCTTCCCTCTCCATCATCCACTGGGAGAATCTAATGGTTTTGGGGAGAGAAGAATATCGAGCTGGGGAAATATCGTAGGTGAGGAACTGTTGGTTGGAAAGTCCACATTCACTTGGAGGCAGCACATTTTTATTCTTTGGTGTTTTCAGAGGGGACTTGATGTACTTGTAACCTGAGCTCTGGATGTTGTCAGTGTGAAAAGCAAACAGGGACACAATGTTCCACAGGGTGTATTTTCAAATATATCCCAAAGGTGAGCAGTGCCACAGGATATTTCCCAGGGAAATACAGACCTTTCACTGTGGCCATGATTGCCCTTAAGATGTACCCTTGTATTCAGCCTGGAGAAATCTTCTCAGGATGGTTACAGGTTTGAAGGCTGAAGATGTACAGAAAAGCAGGGAATACCCCAAACTTGAGTACCTCTAATGACTGTAAGTGACTTTATTAGCCAAATTTTTTGGTTTTATAGCCATCTTGATAAAGTTAGAATTACACCTGATGGCCATATCTGCAATTCAGCTGGAAGGCTCTAGAGAGGATTGAGAAGGCATTAGTTGGACTGACATGGAATATTTATAGCCAGTAGAAAAGTTCTGCCAGTTAAAAAGCTTGTTCCCCCATTCCAATACACGACGCTTGCCATGTCATGACCCCCAGAGCACAGCACATACTTCTCTGATAGGACTTTTAGGGGGTGCATCAAAGCCTCAGTGACATAATTATACAAATAAGGGAGGCTTTTTGTTATTTTTATGTAGAATTTCTATTTTGGAGTGAATACACACTGGAACTAAGCTGGGATGATCTCTGTTGGGCTGTCCAACATCTAAACATGCTGTGTAAGAAGGTGTCATTTTCAGGCTTTTGGCAAACATCACTAATTTTTGCCATATGACAGCAAATAGTGTTTAAATGTATTATCAAAGGTGACATGGCTGTTTGGAAAACAGGACAGCAGTGAGTGATTTGAGGCAGCATGAGCAAAATACTTTCAAAGAGCATCTCTGACACCTCTTTGACACAAAACTGTCTGTAATGACCTCAACATAATAATAGTAATAACAACTACTATTATTATTGTTGGGTTTATTGTTATTTATTGTTATTTGGAGGAGCTACAATAACAATTTTGCAGCTAATCTGTGTTTGTGTTTCCTTTTGTGGTGCTGACTGGAGGGGGTACACAGCTGGTGAACCCTGCATGGTGGTGGCATCTTTCTGGCATGCACCATTATTCCCAGATCAGCAGTTTTCTTTTGATCTGCCCTCAAATCTGGCCTCTTCAGAAGAATAATGTCTTCAGGTGAGATATCTCCAGTATAGCTCTTAGTCTTTTAGTGATAGTTTTCCCAGATCCAGTTGGTTTGGGTTTTTTTTTTTTTTTTTTTGTGGTTTGCTTTTTTTTGTTTTTTTTCTGCCTAGAAGTGTAGCAGAGAGATTTATGTGAGAGGGTTGATTAAACCCCTGTTGTGCCATAAAATCTGTGTCCCAAAAAGTCAGGACTGTTTCCAAGATGGGCAGAGCAAGGCCTGTCCAAAAGACCAGAATCATCAGCAGTATAGCATCATCCTTCATCCCAGCTGTTAAAAAACACCAGGACTCGTAATTTATTACAGCATGGGAATATTTAATGAGGAGGGAATGGCACTTGCCAATGGCAGCCTGTTCCACACAGAGGCCCTAAAAGTTCATTACTGGTGTTGGGAGGCATCACAAAGGCCACCATGGACTGGGCTCTGCCTCGTGGCTTTGCCATGTTTCACCCAAAGAAAGGGCTGAACTGAACCTAGAAAATTAGCTTTTCTTTTCTGAGGTTATTTAGGATTATTTGAGGAGGCTCATTTAGGGCCTTTAACAGGCTTGTGAGGACAAATTATTGAATTACCCCGCTAGCTGCCACACAGTGAAGGGTCTGGCCCTACACAGACACTTGGAGAGGGAAGAAAGATTTGGTGGTTTTTTTCCTTTTTTTTTTTTTTTTTAGGTAAACAGCTTTGCCCAAAAGAGAAGCAAAGACATTCTCATCCATAGAAGGGCCAATCCAGCCAGAAAATCGTGCCTGGAGGCCATGGCACCATGGGGATCTCTGGCTGCCCCTGAGGGAGCTGGTTTACCACTGACAGTCAGTATTTTTATGTTTTGTTGACACTTTTCAGCCACGGTATTTTAATGGCAAATCTAAGCCGGTTTTATATACAAAACTTCAAATTGAGAAAATCTGTTTCCACAGAACTTGTTTAAGAAATAGGGAAAGAAATCTTTAAGCCCCATGTGCTAAGGGTTTTCTCCACAGGGAGAAGATCATGTTGCAAAGCATCCAAAGGAATACAGAGTATTTCCACTGATCATGTTCTGTTTATTGCCATTAAGACCTCTCTGGTTTCCCAGCTGTCACAGACTAATGTTGCTGTGGTATTACAGTTTCATACTGGTGAGTTTGTAGACAGCTTTCAAGCTGCTGCCTGTGTAAGAGTCATTCCCAAGCTCTGCATTTGGATTGCCATTGGCATCGGTCTCAAAGGCTGGATGAACGGGACAGGCTGTCAATTTACTCTATCAACACAAGGAATAAATCAGGATGTTCCCCCACATAACTTTTTTTTTTTCAAGAAGGACACATTACCAAATTTTGAATTGAGTTGAAATCATTGCATTTGTCAGACCATCTGGTGAAAAAAATAATCTGAGAGCCCACAAAACCAGACTCTGTTCATGAGTCATTCTGCAATCAGAGGCGAGTTACTTACCACCTCTTTGCCTCCAACCCCCCAGATAAACCAAAGAAAAATCAAAGAAAATCAATATCCTTCCCCACCCTTCCCTTTAAAATATTCAGGCAAAAGGTGTGAGGCAAGTGAAAACCATCCCGCATTGGGAAATATTTCCATTGCTGGTTTACAGAGGAAAGCAACAATTTGACCCCATCACTTTGAAGAAAGGGAGAGAAGCAGTGCTGCTCAACTAAAAAGGGATTTGTTTTATTTTGTTAATTGCAGGCCTTTTGAAAAATGATACTTAGCCTGCCAGTGAGGTGCTAATTAATGTGAGGATGTGGTGCACCATATAATAAAGGCTGCTGGTGAGGAATGTGAATGAAGTAGAGATTGTTCCTGAGGTGTTGATGGGTAAACAAGATTGCTGCAGAGGTGGGCGGCAGGTAAGCTTGACTTCGCATTTTTTGCAAGCTGTTTCCTCACTCTCTGTATTAATTTGTAAGCATTTTCTGTGGTGGGAAACTGAGGAAGAGGAAAATCCTTCCCTTGTAGCCACCACTTTGAGTTTTCAGACGCAGCAGTCTTTAGGATGGAGGAATGCTCAGAGCAGGAGCATTTAAACAATCACTCTGTAATGAACCATCAGCATTTAAAAACATGATTAAGATTCTGTTTCTTACACTGTAATTTTTTCTGTCACTCTGCCTGCTTGTCTGATTGAACATGAGAGTATGTAACTTTGGCTCCAGATTGACAAAAACCTTTATGCTTGGTTTAGAATCAGCAGAATTTTGGTGTTGCATTTTAAATCTCTTCAGTTTTCCTCTTGCCCATTTTTGCTGTTCAGACAGAAACATGCTTTATAATGCCCCATTCATGAAGAAAAATTGATTTTTTTCTCAGGTTCACAGTTATTTAGGGAGATTTTTTTTGGTCTATCACAGAGACTTCTGGCTTTGCATTTGAGACTTTTCCCATGCAAACACATGGAGGAGCAGTTTGCTGCCATGTATTGGTATTTTTGATAACATTGATAATAGGATGGCACTGTGGCCGACCCCCCCACCCACAATGACTTCTGCAGCCATTCTGGGTTTACAATCAGATGTGAAAACATGCTAGTGTTGTACATAAGAAATCTTCCTGAAATAGTAAGCAACCTATGATCCCAAATTGTGTTATGTTTGATATGACTATTTAAACAACTGTCTGAAGTATAATGCTCCCAGATGAACTGGAAAGGGTGAATTTGAGGTAAGTAGAGTATGCAACAAACTGTGACTTAGTTGCAGACAAGTTTAGCCATATTCTGGGAAATTCAATGCTCAGGTTGGTATTTTGCTCCATTTTGTTTTGAATTATACAAGAGGACAAGCCCTGAGCACATGTCCAGTCTGTGGGTGGCCCTAGTACAGGATCGGGCTCTTCAGTAGGTGTAGTTTAGTCAGATACTGGAAATAAAATCCTCCAGCTGTGAGGAGGTTGCCATCACAAGCTACCTGAGCAGTACTGACTATTTTATGAACCCTTCCTAATGGATGAGGTCAGACCCACCAGCTGTGTTCACTTCTTTACAAGACAGACAAATAGGACTATGAGCAATGAAGGAGGAATATCCTCTCTGCTAGCAGAAAAAATAGCGAAAAGATATATTGAAATAACTGGGAGTGCTTACACTCATTGCTCAGAGTCAGAAGAAGGAGCTCAGGGTCAAAGGAAGGACACCGAGTCCAATCAAGGGTGTGTGTAGGCAACTTTTGGTTGTCAGCTGGCCAGTGTTAGTGTCACCGTGCTGTCAGCAGCCCTCTTGCAGTGAGAGGTGTCCAGCGGAGCACAGCTGGGCGAGGAACATTCCAGCAGCTTCCATGCAGGTGGGTTACGGCCACCGGCTGCCGTGGTGACATCCCGTGTGTCCGCATGGAACATCTGGCTGGGAATACGGAGCTGGAGAGCTGGCCCGTCTGGCGCCGTTCGGCGCTCTCTGCATAGGTTTCAGAGTACACAGTGATCACAGGTTTTCCCAGCCAGTGTGATACACCAGCAGTTGAGGGAAAAGGAAGAGGATTGACCAAGCCTCCTGTGAAAAGGATATTTCACCTGGAAAAATGCAGTTTTGAAAAGTGCGTTGTTGCACTGTGACCAAAATGTAGATGAAACGTGTTTCCTCGTTTGTAAGGAGGAAAAGGAAGGATATGCTTTTGACATATAGAGGTGTTCTACAGTGGACTGTGTCCTCTAAAGTTTGCTTTTTTCCTTTTGAGAAATATTTCTGAATTCTTGCACCATTGCATTTTTAACTCCCTGATCCAAAGGGAGATTAATTTTGGAATATTTATTTTTTAAAAAATCACACTTGACAGCAATTCTTTTTACTGATTTCTCTACACCCCTGTATACACTATCTCTATAACCCTGCTGGCTATAAGTTTCATAAGTTAATAATTTTTTCAACTGCACCATTTATATGGTGTGGAAATTTGCTTTTTGGCAGTCCCAATACTCCAGACTTGCCATAAATTTCATGTGGAAAAGCAGAGCTTCTCCAGATGTGGAATTGCAGAATTTTGTGATTTTTAATTTATTTTTTTTTTTAAATTTATCTTGATAGGGCCAAAGCTTATCTTATTTGTTGTAAACAACTGTGAAACCATTTGGTGAGCATTGAGCAGAGTGCAGAACTTTTTGGTTTTTTTAGTCTTCAAAGGATCATTAGCTATTTTAGAAAATTAGTAAGACTCTTTTCAAGAGACTTTGGGTAAGAGCTCCTTTTGTTTCCAAAGTTTGTCTCCACTTCCCACACACATTCAGCCCACTTCTGGATATATATTTAAGGCAGAGAGAGTTCCAGGCTGTTTGCACAGTGAAATTGGCAGGAGGCAATCTTTCATTCAGTCACACAATTGTGCCCTTAGAATATAAGGTATGAACACAACTAATATGATAATTAAACGATTTGAAAAGATACCAAATAAAATAAACAGTTCCACATCATCTTGGTAACAACAGTAATCTTACTTCCAGGAGTGCATTTTATCTTGAAGGCTTCCAGAGCCCCCAGTGCTGGCAGCACTTTGCACATGTCCAACCACACACCAGAGCCTGGAGAAAGGCATTGCTTCCCAAGGGAGGACAGCCAGAGTGCCATGCACTGCAACCTGCTTGGAAAGGGGAACCATAAGCCAGTTTTGGCACAGGTAGAGCATGACTGTGATTATACATGGAACAGAGAGGCTGGGGATGAAAGACTTCATGTAGAGACAAAGCCCTGAATGCTGATCAACCAACACAATGTCTACACATCAGCTCTCCAGTGGCTTTGTTTGTAACAGCACAGGATTTCTGACAAACAGCACTGATAATCATGGAATCAGAGAATGACTTGGATTGGAAGGGACTTAAAGATCATTTCAATTCTACACTTTCCACTTGACCAGGTTGCTCAAAGCCCCATCCAGTCTGCCTTTGAACAATTCCAGGGATGGGGCATCCACAGCTTCTCTGGGTGACCTGTACCAGTGTCCCACTACACCCACAGTGAAGAATTCCAGAAACTTCCCAGAACCAGTTCCGGTAAAAGGCATCACACTGTTCAAGCTCCTTCAGGATGGTGTTTTTCTGGATCTCCCTCACACCAGATATGCAGACATTTCCACTGGTGTGGAGGGTTTTTTTGTTCTCTTGCAGAGAACAAATCATTTCTGCCTGTTGCATCCACAGTACTGTGGGTGAAGATGAACACAGCAATGTCACTGAGAGTCTCCTCATTATCCTGCTGTAACTGTATCTCAGAGGTAGACAATTGCCCTAGGCTTAGATTTTCTGAAATTTATGTGTATCAAAAGGGATCTTGTACAGGCAGAAAGCAGCAAGTTGATTTTTCCAAGAGCAGCTTGCCATTTTAAGCAGTTGTTGGCTTAATAAGTGAAATAGCTCAGGGCTGTGTGCATGCCATAATGATTGCATTCTGTAAGAAAAGACTGTGCCTATGGGTCTCAAAGTTTCAGAGCCAAGACTAGTCATATTTGTGGTCTTTAAGTCGCAACCCCAAGCTATTCTCACCACTGTAGATAAGGGATAGCTGATCATAAGAATAACACTGATTTTAAAAGAACTAACCACAGCAAAATTAAAATGACCTAGTCAAGCAATACAAAGAGTATATGATTGACAAGATAGCTGCTCTTTGAAACGTACTGTAGGCAGTAAATAGCATCTTATGCCCATAAGCTATTGTCTATCTTAAAGCCAAGAATAATGATCTGGCATCTGTCCTTCCTGAGTGAGGATTCAGTTCTGAAAGCTGCAGCAGCTCCCTTCCCAAACGCCTCTGGAAATGATAGCAGGGCTGTGCTCATTGTAATTGTATCATGAGGTTCTTCATTTACTCCAAAAGGGTTTCTCTCTGATGTAAACAGCTGTGCAGGGTGGAAATGGAAAGTTTAGTCTCTTAAACTTGTGCTTAGGTGGATTTAACTCACATTTACATATCCTTGGGATGTGCAGCCAGACAAGGAAATGCAGTATCAGCAGGGCCAATTCCTGATTTATCTTTGTCCCTATCAAAATTCAAGTTGCAACTGAGATTTTGTTGAACTGTAATCTCAATAACTTTACCTAATGCCACAGAGTTCAAACAGCTGCCAAGCTTTTCTGTACAGCCCATTTCTGTCCAAGGAACACGTGGACTGTGTACAGCGTGGATGCACAGGATGGGATTGTAGGCCTGTGAGTTACGTAGCCCCTGCAGTGTAATCTAGGCTTGCTCTACAAGCACTGGGACATAAAGCACTGGGGCTTTGCATCATGCCTTGGCTCTGCTACATATCTGCTTTTCCTTTGGAAGGGGTTTTCCTTCTGTTACTGTCTCACTAGAGCCAGGGGGGAGCAGAAAATATAAATCGTAGACAATTTCTGCTGCTGTTTCTACTGAAATAGGTGCAGGCCACTGTTCTCACTGCCTTACAATCACTGTGATGTTTCCATTTGGTGCCCTGTTTGCGGCATATTGCAAATACAGGCACACAGGGGTGCAAATTCCTGCATTCCACGGCCCTGATACCCAGCAGGGCAGAGCCCACATTGCCGAGCCTGCAGCATCAGGGTTTGCCTGTAGCGCTTTGGCAGCCCGTCCCAGCACCTGAACTGCTCCTCGACCATTCTCATCTCACAGAAGCAACAGGAATCAAGAAATGCTAATAACCTACCAGATTTTTGCCTTTTTTTTTTTTTTTTTGCCCCCTAGTGTAGGCTGGAATGCAATCTGATCAACAGAGAGCTCTTGGAACATGTCAGATGGTTTTGAGGAAAGCAAAATGCAACTTCTTTTGGGGCTGGTATGTTTTCTAATGTTGTCGTGGAGTTTTTCTTTCTTTCTTTTTTTTTNAAAAGGAGAATTGTAACTTCCTTTACACCAGTACATTAGCATAATACGTTCCTGCCTTCAGGTACTGTATGTCATTGTTATGAGTACATTTTGACATCTCTCACACTTCCAGCACTCCAAAGATCCATGACAGAGCTGAATGAAAACTTTTTTTTTTTGACTTGGCAGGAGCAGTAAGAACACATAAAACCTGCCAGCTGTCAAGGATGTAAATGGTGATTTTGTTTCACTTTTTTAATGAATTAAAGCAGGATTGAAATCTGTCCAAAGACAGCATGTTGGGCCTTGCACAGAAAGAAAAAAAATGAAAAGGAGGGATTTATTTTTCCCCTCTTTTGGCTCCTCTGCTCTGAGTGTGTTTATTCTTGGTAGCACAGTGTAGGACTGAGCTACTCTCCTGGAAGCGCCTTGGCCACGGCCATCAGACATGAGACACCTTAGTAGGGACTGGTTTCAAAAAAGGAAGGAAAAATAGTAGTTTTTGCCTTATTTCAAGCCGGGAACCTGAAAAATGCTGCACTCAGGGTGGCAGCAAACCACTGACAGAAGTCACTTTGTGTGTCTTTTACACTGTAGACATCTTAAAGCCAAACTGAAATCTGATGGATTTTTCCTATAAATCATGTTTTTTCCTGCATCTTATGATGCCACTTGTTGGGGTGGGGGCAGGTGGGCCTTTCCTTTGTGAGGCTGGTGTTTGAATCATTGTGTACCTCTGAGAGACTGTAGTTGGTCCTTCTGGTTTCATGGTCTCCAAGTCCGAAAGCAACTTGGGTTGGAGATCCTGGGAGATGTCCTGAGTATGGACACTGGACCTGGACCTGTGTGAAGAAAACATTGTGTTTCTGAGCTCACTGGCATTGCATATTCTTAACCTACTTTTCTCCCTTTTGAAAAGTTATCCCTAAAGCTTGGATGGGATAAAAATGGCTGTTCCAGAATCTGTCTGTAGTTTAGCTCCCAATTCCTTCCTTAGTATCTTAAAGTTTGCTTTTGAACTTCCTTTAATCCTTGTCCATGTTTGATTCTGACTGTTTTGCTTGTGTTTGGAGCACTACATGCTCATATATCTACTTATTTCATGAGTCAAATTGCAGATGCAGGCAGGCATCTACTCCTCTGGTGGAGCCTTACTCTGTATCTCATGTACCTAAGCACAGTGTGACCCCCCCTCTGTTACATACATGTGTACTCCTCTTCAGAGGTGTGAAAATACGGTAAAGAGTTTGCCAGGTGTGTTGGGTTTTATGCCATAATTTCTCCTTAAGATTTTCAGGTGGTCTCCCATTCAAGAACTAGCCAGTTTCAGATAGTTTCCAAGCTGTGAATGGGTTATCAGTTATGAAAGCCCAGCACCTTAAAAACTGAACTGCAGAGGTCTTAAAGAGCACAAGCAGAGAGAAATTAAGTCTGTTCTTTTGGAAAATGTAGTGCCCCTCGTCAAAACAAGTTCATATTGATTGATGTTCCTGGACCAAAGACCCTCCAGGAAGCTCAGCTCGGCTTCAGACTTGGGTGAAGCCCAGCACAAGCACATCTCCAATAACGTGTCCTGTGTGCAATGTAGAAGAGGTTCCATGTGCCTGGCAAGAGGTGCATGGAGCACATTAGCTCTTGTATGGATTTACAAACAGGCTTCAACCTATGCTTTGTGAACAGCCCTATTAATTCAATGTGACTTCTCAGGCAAGCCAAGCCCACTTAAGCCAGATGATTTAGACAAAATAAAAGTGAAGAAATTTGTTCAGACAAAACAAAAGTTGAATGCTAACCTCTTCCAAAAACTCAAGATGAACCTGAATTTGTGAAAAAATGTGTAACTCCCTTTTCCTCCCCTTGCCTCTCCCTCAGCCTCCTAAACCCCTGGCACTTAACTCCACTTTAGCTGGAATAGAATGACTCTTCTCAGGTTTCCAGCCTCTCTTCAAGTAGGAAGTATAGAAAATCTCACAGGAAAGCCTTTTCTTATGAGCTTTCCAGGCAGATTTTCTAAATAAAGAGAGTCTTACACATTTCAGTTCTTTCTTAAATCTTCTGAGAAGCTTCCATCCCCAGCTTTAATAGAAGTCCTCAGACACAACATGCAATTACAGGATGAAAATCTGCTAAACCCTACAACCATTTCACTAAACTTGGTAGGACTGTAGAAAATACAATGAGAGTTTGGGTTCTCTTCTCCTTTTTTTAAAGTGAAATCTTCATTTGCAGCAGCCTGGCAGATAATTGCAGCACTTATGCGACAGAGCAGAGCAGAGTAACCTGATGAAATGGGGTAGCTCAGCAAATAACCATTAAATTGCACTATTTTCCTCACTTTGGGGCAGTTGTGCAAAGACACAGAGCTGCATCCTGCTCTTCCTCAGCATCTTTTACCTTTGTCTCTGAAATGGGGAGAACCTACTCAAAGAAATGAGTCCAACTACACCTCCTGGATGGAAATGAAAGCACAGGAGATGAAAGCGAGGGAATCCCTGCTGTCTTTCCAGTCACGCTTTTCTCCCCCTCTTTTGGGTCTAGGGCATCTTCCCCACACTGAGGGGCTTCCCCCAGCAGGGGAAAGGCGTGTTTAGATCCACCAGTAGTCCCAAGCCCTGTGCTAAGGGAATTGCAGCCACTAAAAGAAGCAGTGGGTCCACAACACATATAGCCATTGATAAAGTGATGAGCAAAGGAATTTAGGCTCTTAAATCTTGCTCTGAGTGGGAACAGGGGGAAAGACAGGAATGGCTGAGCAGAGAAAGAGCCAAGTGATCACTCCTCACCCTCCTGCCCCCCAAGTCACAGCACATTTTATGCCACCAACACACAGCCCTGAGATAAAAGCTGTGCAGGAAAGAAGTCAACAGTGCTTATTTACTCACTTGCGGTAATTTGTGCTATATTATGAAAAGTTTTAGGTTTCCTGATGTATGGGAGGCAAAAAGCCCCCAAATTAGGACGCTTGGGTTGGCACCTTCAATGGATAGAAGGTGCATGGTGTTTAGCCTCACTTTCTTTCATGGGGCCGCCGTGCTTAACCGTGCTTAATCCTTTTTAATGAACACTTTGCTGATGCAAATCAGCCCACAGATGTCTATTTAAAGGAAAATACTGAGACTGTGACTCTGTAAGATTGACTTGGCTAAACTAAAGAGTGCCACACAAAGGTGAGTGAAAAATAACTGCAAGTTAAAAATACACTTCTGGGAGGATGTTTCAGAGGAGAATGCTTTCCAAACTGGTGAATTTTTTTATTTCATAGTTATGAAAAGAATAATGCTTCAATTCTACTTTTTTTCTCCAAAAATAGTTCGGAACAGAGAAATACTAGCACTGTTTTCAAACAAGGTTTTCCTGTACTTTAAACCTACTTTCTTTCGAAAGGCAGGAAAGAGCACAAAGTAACACTGGCTGTTTTGCCAGTTGGAAAACATTTAGAAAGTGTGAGAATATGGATGGGGGGCTGGGGGGGAATCACATCCTTAAGCTTTGTCACTGTTTTTCAGCTGGAAAAATATTGGAAAGCAGAAAGATGTTTCTTTTTTCATACATCCTTAGTTTGTAGATTGGTTCCGTAGGAAGACCATTGTCTCCCAGGAAAGAAATTCAGCTGAGAAAAATGAAGAGTTTTCAAGAACTCTCTAATCACAGACCTCTGTGTCATTTCTACTCACTGACTGATACACTTGTCAGGCTGGATACTTACTCCTAAAGATAATGAGTTGCTACAAAGACAGTGGCCAGGTAGATCCTTCTGGGCATAATGATTTCCCTTTTTTTGTTGTTGTTGTTGTTGTGATTTTTTTTTGATAGTTTCAAATATGCACTCACGTACAAACACGAGACAAGCACTTCTTTCTTAGGGCCCTGCTCACTTAAGAAACATTTCAGACATTTTCAGGAGCAGGAGTTCATAAAACAACAGCAAATTTAGATCTTGAATCATTACTCAGTGACTTTTCCAGCTCAATTTGCCATCTCTAATAAATCTTACTTTACCATTTTTAATACTTTGACAAGTTTTTTGGATGGCATAATCAATCAAAACTATTCACATAGCATAAAAATTTGACTTCCTTAAACTGGTGACCTTCCCCCCATCATCCAGCTCTGCTCTGACCCTTCCCACTCTCACTGGCAGTTATTCTAATCAAATACTACTTGAGGCATTCACATATCCTTTTGCCCAAGCCACCATTTGCAAATCATTGCACAAGGTGCCGTGCTTTCCCCTTGCTCTACCAGAGGCTATTGCTTAAAAGATCCAGTTCCTGTGAAAACAATCATAGGTCAATGCTGAAAGAGTGATGGAAAGACCCATTTCAGTCATGTGTTTTTTGGCACGGAACCACCGCGAGTGCATAATCTGTATAAATGTTAGCTTTCTAAATAAACAGAACCTCTGGTTGCATGAAAGCAGAGAATAAAGTTGAAACTTGTTCCTCTCATTAAGCAACCTTTCAAAACCAGGGCTTGTTTTGTTCTAAACACCCATCAGGCCTGACAGATGATAATAAACAAATAGGAGCAATAGCAACAGAGCCAATGGAGACTGGACACTTTACTTTGTTCCTTTCCTCATGCATGGAATTATTTTGCCCACTATATAACATGGAGTGGGGATGGGAAAGTCTTTGGGGCTCATATAGATGCAGCTATTCGGCTTTGGGATGTTGTGGTAGGTGTCAGTAGAGCTGTGCCCCCAGGCAATCCTGTGGGCAGTGCCTGAATTCCACCCCTAGATGCTTGTGGGGTGTTGATGATGTAAACTTCCCACTCGGGATCTGTGAATGTTATATGGGAAAAGTCAGTTGCTGACAGCAGTCACTGTTCAATACTCTATTCAGTTTTGACTTATTTCCAAACTGTAATGTTCTAGGCAGGAATTCTTTTGCTTGGTGTGACTATTGCAATTCACCGTGAAGTCAATGATACATGTAAGAGTTTGTGGTTCTTTTCAGTATAAAAGGGGCAGCAGGAGTGATTTGTTTATCTGCCTAAAATAGCGTGGAAGCTAAAGGAGGGAAAATATTAACTAAAACAAAAAAAGATCCATCTAAAACAATTATTAGAAAAGAGTCTCCAAATAGTTAGTGCACTGAGGTATTTTTGAAAGAGATGAAAAGGTAGTGTTTTCTGTATAGTATGTTGTAAATGCCTTAAAAATCCATCTTTCCTTAGCTGTATGTTAAGGAAGGCAAAGCAGTGCAGATGAAAAGACACAGAGATGTACAACAATTATCAGTGTTAACATGTGGCTTATCTATAGCCTCTGTTCCACCTTCTCCCACTGTTTTCCTAATGTTCACAGGTGACCTTGTGCAATGCAAGCCAACATTTATAGGGCAAATTTTAACATTTTATTAGCTTTCTAAAATTTAAGTCAGAATTAATTAAACACTTTCATGGGACAATATGTAACTAGCTGATAAAGCATATCCCTAACCCAGACTAATGCATGGATACACAGAGGACATGGTTTTTACTTCTTTTCCCACACTTACAGCACAGGACTGTCACTGATCACTCACATGCTGCCTTTCTGGGCAAACCAGAGCACGGAAAATGAGCACATACTATAGCTGAGAGTGCACACCTCACATCACAGGTAATGTGGGGATTGCAGAAGTCGTGATTTCTGTGCCACTAGAGACATGCTGCTTCTGGAGGGGGAAGAATTTTGGTTCTAATGTTTTAAGTCACTCAGCAATTTGTCTGAGGCAAAGGCACAGTACATGACTCTTAAAAAAAGAACACTAAGATGATTTACTGCTTGTCAGATAACACTAAAACAATGCACGGTTACACTGGTCATTTTAAAATTATGCTTTTCTTTGACTGGGCTGCACAGTGGTGGAAGGATCATGAATCTTATCTCATGAGTGTATATTCATTTTCTTCTCAGGCATCAGATTAAAAAAAAAAAAAAGGAAAGAAAGAAAGAAATAAAAAATAACCCCTCCTAACAAACAAATAAAAACATAACCAAAAAAACCAACAAACCCCACAAACAAACAAACAAAAAAACCCCAAAAAACAAAAACAAACCTCCTAAAACAACAAAAAAAACCCAAACACCCCACCTTGTTCCCTCAAAACCCCCTGCAAATGACTACAGTAAATTTTCTGGCACTTCAGCATGATTGACATGCAAGAGTCATGTTCTGGCACAAACATATCCTGATGAAGTTATCCCTTTAGTGGTCACAGAAGGTCATCTTTTATGCCTTTACCCCTTTGTAAATAAAGTCTTAGGTAGTTCTCCTCCCACTTTCATGTCTACACATGATTTCATAGTTTATTAACAATTTGGTGGCTTTCATTGTGTTGTGGCTTTTTTTTCTGTTGACTGCCAGCCCGGCTTTGCCAAAATGTGTCTTGATTTGCAACTGTGAAAGAAGTTCTTGGGCTGGGCCAGAATGTGACCCGTCATCTGTCCTTGTCACACCGAAGATGTGCAGGAAGAAAGGGATAAGGATTAGCAGATACAGCCTGTTGCTCTGCTCCCATTCAGAGCTCAGAGACAGCAAATCTGTGGCATGCACTGACCACTGATTTTAGCACTCCCAGGCCCATAATCCCGCCTTAGTGCTCCCCAGCAGAAGCAACACTTGAAGAGCTCATCTCTGTCTCACCCAGCAAAGAGGCCCTTGGGACAGGAGAGCTGCATGACCTTCCCTTTCCTAGGAAGCAGGAGTTTTGCTTGCTTCCAGGCACAGATCAATGCAACACAGGCTTCCCACAAAGTACCTCATGGCTGCTGAGAAAAGTAAAGTAAAGCAGAGAGAACTACACCCTTGCAGAGCAGCTAAAACAGTGGAGTTAAGCATTTTGTAGCTCAAGTTCACTTGGCAAACAAAGCCTTCATATTCAGAAAAATGCAGAAAACTGTATTGTATGCAGGATCTCATTACTTGAGTGTCTTTTTAGTGGCCACCCAATCTTATCATAAATTAGACCACTGAATACTCTACTGTCTTGATAGAGTTTCTTGACTCTTCCTCATTTGGAAAATTAATATTTTTGAAATGACAAAAATCTCTAAAGGCATTTCTGACATTTCAGAAAATATGCTGAGGCTCTTGTCAGCACGGAAAACTGTCTGAATATCATTAATAAAACATGATTAAACATAATTTTCTCTGAATTATGTCATATTTTTCTTTTTTTTGAAGTACAAAAGATATGCAGATGAAAACGCTCAATTCTATAGATGACTTAAAAGTTCAGAATTGCCCTGGAGACCTTTGTGTCAGCCAAAGCAGATGCTGTAATAAAATTACACATACAAATAATTTAGCAGGTTGTTCCTAAAACTAGAATCCTGTTTATTGGAAACTCCCTACCTTTGGCAATTCTCATCAGTAGCTACAATAAATACTCCATTTTTTTCAGGCATAGTGTTCATTTAACAGAAGCTCTGTAAGTGTTTGTGAATTTTTTGCATTGTCTTCCAACAGCCCCCAAACTAAATAACACTCATAAATCCATCCTTTATCCTTGTTTAGTTATTAAATGTTTCTGTTGGATCTGTTTCCGAGACATTTGAACTTTTCAGATGGCGCTTTAGTAATTTGTAACAAATCTTAAGTGAACTACATTCACTTTGTTAAGGGGTTTCAATAACCTTTAAACCTTCATGATACAATAGCATCGCAACTCTGAAAATCCCCAAAATATAATTTAAACCTACTGATCTTTTCTTACGCAACACATGAACACTTTCTGGCATTTTGGATGCCTTGGCTTTCTTTTGATCTTCCTTAGAAACTGAATTACATATACATATAAATATANTCTTATGGCATATAGAGTATACTGTCAGATATGCAATAAAAATACAATTAAAATACATGTAGAAATACATGCACATAAACTGGAATGGGGATGACTGTGGGATAAAAATGGCAAGGCAAGTAGCCAAGCCCGTTGGTGCAACTACAATTTAAAATTAATTTAAAATATAGTCTTTCATTTTATTGGGTTTTCATAGGTCATCTAGATATTTAGACCCATTTGAAAAAGCAGCTGTGTGGTATTTTCACGTAAAAATCTCTGTATGTCTATAATGTTTTCTTTCGTGCCATTATGTCTCACTGACAGGTAAGGGGAGGTTTTGACACTGTTAATATAACATAGGGTGTTAATCTTATAATCGCCCTGTCAGCACTTCATGTCAGGGTGTTAATGGCCACCTTTCAGCCACTCAGACTTGCCTGCCAATAAAAACAGAACCGGCACCTATCCAACTAGCAGCTCTGCAGCTACTCTGCCTTTCCCCAAAGAATAAACAGAAAATTTCACTAGCCATGTGGCTTCAAAGGTGCTCCTCTCCTACTTACTCGTTGCTTTTTCCTTCTCTGCACCCATCGGCAGGAAAAGCAACTTTGACACTGAGCCCTTTTAATGTATTTTGCATGATTTCTTTTATTTTAAAAGACACGAATTATTTTTTGAGTTTTAAACAAACATATCACCTTGAACAGGATGAAAGAAGACCTTTTTAGCAGTGGGGAGCACAATTATCTGCCACAGCTCTTCACTATTTAAGTGTAACCCAGAGACAAATGCCGTATTTCTGTAATTTCTCGTTGATTGCAACGAGTCCGGATTTTCTCTCTGCACAGGAGAGGGGCTTTTCCAGCTTCCTGGCAGAAGGAGTTGCACAATTCCAGATGACTTACTTTATATGCCTAGAGGAACCTTATTACACAAATAACAAAGGGAGACAAAGAGAGGAAGAGGGAGAGAGCACACGCTCCAAATAATAAACAAAGAATAATAAACATTGCTGCAGTTATCCGTAGGGATTCCAGATGCTGCTTTATCCCTCCACGAGGCCTGCCTGCCTCTCCTTCAGACTTCTCTGAAAATCTCGCTCTCAACCTGGTGAAACCCCAGGAGCTTTTGTGCACAGCGAGGCAGTGAGTAATTGCCACATGTGCTCAGTTGCTAACTGAAAGGCTGTTCTGTCACAATCCCAATCCACACAAAAAGAATTGATCTGTGATATCATGGATCATGCCGAGGTGGATTTCAAATTCCTTCAAAAAGCTCATTGCCCTGAAGCTGTGGTCCATGTGGCCTGACGTATTCTGATGATGAATTTCCTCCCCATCCCTCTTCCCACATGGCTTCCACCATTGGTACTCAGGGTCTAAATCACAAATCCTACATTAAACACAGGTGAATTTTCAATAAGGTGTGGGGAGGCCACAGCTGTGATGAAATCCCATAGTGCAGCCAGTTTGCTGCTCTTACTATCTTACTGGGTTTGGATTTTTACTTAAATTCTTACAGGTTTCCTCTAATCAAAGTGACGTGCCTGATTGGCCGGGGCTCGTTCCAGCATCATGCGGTATCCATCTGGATTTTATATGCATTGCGTTTTCCCAACTGAAAAGAAACAGACATACTACCCAACTAATTAGAACTCAGTCCCAAAAAAAGTAACAGTTTGTTCCTAGAGAAAAATTCGTTTCTCATGTGGGATTTTAATGTAGACCAAAAAAAGTAGCAAAGCATAAACAACCACCAGTTTCCATGTCACACCAAGCCAAAGATGCAGTCAAAATTATTTCTGTATTAAAAAAATCCCAGGATTTACTTAGTCTTTGCTTGCTATATTTTATAGTAAGCACAAATGCTGGAATTCCTATTATCTTGTATGCACAAAGATATTCATTATATCACCACATAAAGAATTGTGGGGGTTTTCCACAGTCTTTCCATACTGTTTCGCATGCTTAGCAACAGCAGAATGAATGTGAAAGGTCAGATACTCAAAACAGAACAAGATATGCTTTATCTTGCTACGATCAGGCATTAATACATGTAATTTTTGCAAAGAAGATAATGGAATTGGATTCCAGATGTAGGGGGGATGTAAGAGGATCTATCACTGACTTCAAGAAAAGCCCAATCAGCCAAGCAGCCTCCTCTGAGGTCATCACCTCATCCAAGCCACAGTGGTCCATTTAACTATTTATTTAACTATTATCCAGCATATCATGTCTCAGTTCTGCAAGACTACTCATTGATGATATTCTAAATATTTGTGGAATTGCAGCTAAATCAAAGGGAAGGTTTAACTGGCACTTTTATATGTATTATATGTTTCAAAATGCTTGCACTAGCAGGGGATATAGAATGAATTTAAAAGCGGAGGTCTATCGTTACTTAAAGTGAGTGAGTAGTTTATCCCATACTGTTTCCCTGTTTATTTTTACCTCTTACCAGGGACTCACAAAAATACCTGTACTTGGCAGAAAAGAAGAACATCACCATCTGTAACAAAACCACAGTTTGTTTTGTAGTTTTTGTGCTCAGCAGTTTGGAGGGTGAACACAGATCAAATTTGCACATATGCAGAGAAGTGTATGGCTGAAATTACGTGTCTAGAAACTTGAGGGAGGGGGGAAAGGGAAGGAAAGAACAGCCCTTCCACCTGCAAATCCCAGAGCACTCTGAATTGGTCACTTTACCCAGGTCTGCCTGCCAGACAATTTTCACATCCCAGTCATTAGCTGAGCAGGAATTTCAGAGTTGGAAAGGCTGAGAAGGTCACTACAGTTCAAAACAAAGAGGTCCAAGACTCCTATCCAAACAGCTGTGCTTCATACTTGAATTTTAGCCTTGTGGACTGTAAAAACCTCAGACCCCTGGTTCCCCAAGGAAGTCTTGCATAAGCTTTGTTCTCAGTTAGTGGAGCACAGAGAAAGTAAAAGGTCCAGACTTCAGCTGACCTTGTAACACTGAGAGTAAGTGGTCAAGTCCCTCTTATATATCTGTGTATATTTAACTCCTGTTACCAGTAATGGGAATAACATCTGCATGGTGAGGATCAGCTGTAACCCTAAAGTAAGCAAATTAGGAGAAGCCAAGAGCAATCAAACTTTATTACATTTTAGAATTTTGCCAAAACAATAGTTATTCCAGAATTATTTTATAGGTTAAGCAAACCTCTCCATCTGCAGTGGGATTTCATCTCCCCAGTAGAACTTAGTTATTTACCAGCTTTTCAGTGGTTTAGCTTCGATAAGCAAAGCAAGTCTCCAAGAACTCTTACGCAAAAAGGAAGCAGCTGCTTGCAGAGATGAGACACGATGGTAAAGGAAACCTCCTGGGAATGTTCTGACAGGCACAGTGCTTACAGGCTGAGGAGATGTGAGAAAGAGGAAATGCTCTTCAGTTTTGTGAGCTCTTCTGTGTGGTGGGAAAGTGGTTTTGGGAGAGTGGGAAATTCATATGAACTCGATTTGGTATTTCCGAGGACAGAAGTTCCCTATTGACAGCCTGGGTGGTGCTAACATCAATGTGCCCCTTTGCACTTCACTGCTGGCAGACAGAGAATACTTCTTGGGAAGAGCCAAGTCCACCCTTCTTGTCTTTAAACCCTTGGTAGTCCCTCAATCTTTGGCAAGCAATTAATTTTGAGGAATTTTTTTGAGATACTGACATTTTGTCGATAAAATTTGTACTGAGGCCACTAAAGCAATTTTCACAAACTACTACTGGATACAGCGGTCAGCTGGTCATAGTTTTCTGTTGCCACCAGCCTGCCTTTGACCAAATTGGCTCAATGGAGGGCTGAAGCCTTCAGTGTTAGCTGCACAAGATGATTAATAGAGAGTGCACAGTCAATTCCCCCGTGACTCTACAAAAACTGTAGCCAGACCTTCAGCAGCCCATCAATAATATTTTGAGCCATCCAGTCTCCTCACTGTAATTCCCCACTGAGATTGTCAACACCAGTGTAAGAAGCACAGGGCTCAGAGTGGAATTTGTGCACTTGACTGAGTTACTGCTGTGAGACCTGTGAGCTACAGGAGATTATTTCATGCAGGACTTTGCAGGATGGCAGAAGAAAGCTGTCTCCTGTTTCTCTGACAGAAAGGTGCTAGTAAAAGGAAGATATTCAACCCAATAAAGACCTACAGCAATAAAAAATGAACAGAAAACTTCCTTAGAGACTGCATGGCTGGGTACATACTTCCAAACCCATATAAAACATGCCCCATTTACATATGAACTTAACAGAGAAAAAGAACCCGCCATAAAAGAGGAAAGAGCAACTGTGTGACTTCAGTAAAGCCACTCAATTATCTGCTTTACATCCATCAGTGTGACAGAAGGTATGAGCAGGTTCAACAGGTACCTCTGAGAAAATGGAAAGCCCAGCTGTTTTCTTTGGAAAAGACACTCCATGTGATTATTGGACACTTAATTTTCCCTAATTTTATCAATTTGTCTGTTTCAGACCTTAGGTCGGAAAGCTGACTACAGCTAGTCCTATTTCTGAATCTAGTAAGGAAACAAATCAAAGCAAGTACCAGTACAAAGTGTACCCTGCATATTTCAGGTGAGTGCTGGCTGGCTCTGCCTGTGACACAGCCTCCCTCTGGCAATCCATTTGGTAGAAAACATGAATAAAAATAAATTATTTGGTTGAAAAAAAAACCATGGTGGAGATGATTTATCCATCAAGGATGCTGAAACACCTTAAAAAAAGAGCAGTTTCATCAGCATGAGCGGACACACACAGTCCTTGGTGCTGTTCTTAAAGGCTTTTAAAGTTAATTTGTTTCTTTAAGAAGAGAATATATTTTTCCAAGACTGTGACTTGGAGAAGGTGGAACTATTCCCAGCTTTGTCAAGTTCTGAAATAATGAAAAATCCAGCCATTCCCTCTTCTTCCCGACATCCTGGCACTCTGGTTTACTGGTTTGGTCACGCTTCTGAAACAAATGGTCACAAGGTAATACTCAAAATTTTTCAGCAATTTGGAATCATTTCTGTTGGTTTGCCCCCATAAACACTTTGTTATGCAGAATTGATCATTTTAAGTCATGTAGTTTGAAAGCATGGTTGTGAGGCTGTTAATTCCAACATTAATAAGTGGTTTTCCAAAGAGTGTGTACAGTAGGGAAACAAAAATGTCGTTATTTCTCCAGTGCCAATGAGAACAGAAACTAACTCACCTGAATTTTTGTGAATTCTCATATTTGTTCAGTTCAATTTAATGATCAATTCATGGTCACATAGCTGTTAAAAAAAATAATATTCATTCTCCTCTGGTTCTGGCACTCTCCATCTGCTATTCCTCTAAAACTGGCTTTTGTGTGCTGAATAATCAACCTTTTTTTTTTCCACTACCTACATGCCATGTTATGAAAAATCTCTAAATACAAGATTTCTTGTTAATTATTAAAATGCCACCATTGAGTATAATTACATACTTATTTAATTTCTATCACCACTTTTTTTTCCACTTAATTCAAGATTGTCCAACACCTTTGAACAGTAGCTTCCTGGACAGTTAAATAATAGATTAGGCTTCATTTTGGAATAACAGGAAACATAGCTTTAAATTATTTAAAGTGTTGGCTCTTCAGAGCAATGGATTTTCCCATTATGAGCTTTCTCAGTGTCTCAAACAATGTCATGAGCAATTCTGACCAAAACAACTACATGTTTTAAATAATAAAACAGAACACACAGAGAGTGCAATATCACAGTAGTTTCTAAAACACAGGTGCAAAGGCAATGATGCATCCCAAATTGTACCAATGATAAACTGGTATTTTGAAGGAGTCAAAAACTTTCTCCAGAACAGAAAAGATGGTCAGTGTGGAGAAAAGTAACCATGGAAAATCTGAACTTCTCTACAGAGTAACTTGGTAAATAGGTTCCTGCCTGGTTTCCTTCCCTCATATACAAACAAGACTAGTTTCCAAATACAGCTAAACTGAGATTACAGAGCTGCTTTTAGTTTGTGTGACTAACAGAGGGGAAACTATCTCTTACCACGAGTTGAAAAGCACTGGAAAAATCATGATGGCCCTATTATTGCAAAGGATATAAAAACTGGCCTGAGAAGAGTAGTAATTTCAGACTGACCACCAGCATGCACACTGGTATTTTCCTTTTCTGTTTACTATATTTATACAGATATTCACTAAGTGTTTATTTGTAAGAGTTCATCTGGCTCTTCCTCTACACCCTAAAATTTCATCAGCTTCAGTGGATGTGTTACAGGCTGCCAGCTCAGGCCTCAGGTCTTGAATTATGCATTGCTTATTTCTTCCGATCTGAATGAAAGCCTGTTAGTAGACTTCCCAATCTAAGCATCAGGCCTCTGGTGAATATTTACACTGGAAGTCAAAATCCTTAATCAAAGGAGAGTTTCTAAAAAGATGCGGCTGCTTTGGAAATTCTGGTCCCAGTGACATGACAATTCATCATTTCCCCGCAGTTTTGAATCTCACATAACAAATATAACACAATGAGGTCTCAATCAAAGCAAGTAGCCAAAGTTAGTAGGGGTGTTTTCCTTCCCATAATTTTTGCCAGTCTCAGTGAAGAATGTTTGTTACAAACTTTTACAAATTATACATTAACATAAACCCAAGCTAAGTCCTTGTCTGGAACAACCTCTTGTAGTACTCGTATGAAGTTGTCTAAAAATACAGCTCAGAAAAGAGTATGACTTGAAATGTACTCATTTCAAAGGTCATTTAGATTGTGTCTTCAACACACAACTGAGAAATCCGTGATTGCTGAGCAGATTAGGTTCCTGGCTATTCCTTAATTTGTTTCTATTTTCTAAAAGACCCATTGGAAATACTGTTAAGCTTGGGTTGAGCATTAAGTTTATTAGTGTGGCTTATTTCTTGGTAGGAGATGGATAAGGCCATCGTGATTTGAACATTTTATAATGTTTACAAACCATTTGCCCACAAAAATGTGTCCGGTAGCTAGATAAGAAGACCGGTCCCCCACTCTAAAGCCAGCCACAGAGCGGAGCACTGAAAGCCAGACAGGCAGGGCAGAGAGGTCCCTGCAGATGACATGGAGCTACCACACAGATCTTGCTTCTACATGTTGTTCTACCTTTTAAAGGGCATTTGAGAGGAAAGGACTTCAGAGGCCTTCGAGGCTGTTCCCCCATGTCAGACACTGCTGTATCACAGACCTTTACATTGAAAGCAATGGAGGTTTTCCATCCAGCCTCTGCAGTTCTTGAGGGATTGTCAGTCTTCAAAAACTGACATAATCTTCTGCCTTTAGATAAGTTTATAGCATTTTTTAAATCTGTGGTGTCGTCAAACTCTGAACCTTCCCCACTGGTGGTTTTCAGAGAAAGTACCATCTAAAAGAAAATGTTTATTGTGGAAATACTGCTCTTATTCCTCTTCCAGAGTTGATCGTAGTGAGCCCTTTTGATTAACACCTTTCAAAACACTGAGTTGGAAACAACTTCCATATTTACTGTTACTTGAAAGTCTTCCTGCAGCATCTTCTCTGGCCTTTCAGTCACCCTAGCAAAAACCATGAGCATGTGAATGCAAAACGTGCTATATCCCCGACAATTTCCATGCTCTGTCTCTCTTCTCAGCTAAGACATTGAAAAAATTTAAAAAAATAAAACATAGTAGTTGACATTTATTGAAGGGAAGAGGTTATGGAATTCTGTCAAACAGAACACTGCAGCAGAATAAAGCCTGCCAGTAAGTTTAACTCTTTCTAGAGTTTTATTGCTCATTGTAATTATTAACATCTTTAGTTAGAACACCATTTGGATATCATTAAAATAACTGCAAATGATCTTGGCCTATCCTTAAGGATCTTTTTTAGGCACACTTTTTTTGACACTCAGCTCACTAATGCATCATTTTTATCATAGAGTACCACATTACATACATTAAACAGTTTAGCAACATCCAGTGCCCCATTCAGCTGGAAATAAAACTGCACAGATTTATCATTCTATTGCAAATGACTCTCAATAAATGGTTATGAACTGTATCTTCACTCAGCAAAGACTTACCAATGTATTTTCAATGACCAGTCTTTTAAGTTCATCCTACGAACCGGAACCTTCTGGATCTGAAGTCAGTCTCAGGCAGAGCTTTGCCTTCATGTGGGTGCTTGGGTTCCAACATCCCCTCTACGTTTCTAAGGCCACGGAGCAAAAAGAGGAGGAGAGAGGGATTCAAACTGAAATGAAGTCCGTGCCCTGAAAAAACTAAACCACCAGTTTATAATTAATCTATTTTGCCACTGAAACAGGCCAGAAGCATTCACCAGGGTACACACCTGCTGAGAAAGTAACAACCGGTTGAGAGGTAAGAATGGAAAGCTGGGAGCCACACTTTCCTAAACTGCTTCCACTAAAGGATATCCGATTGCATGATCACCAAGGCTCTTGCAGTACTGGCTAATTACTTCTGCCAAAGCCAAGAACTTAGTCCATCAGGTTTTTTTCATATCACTTTTCTAGAAGTCCTAATTCATCTTAAATTGATTTCATCTTTAATGCAGCCAAATAACTAAATTACTTCCTTTCACAGAGTTTGCCAAATGGTCTTCCAAAGCACACAGAGACTCTGAATTATAGATAGGGCCACTTAGCAAACAATACATTTCAGCACATACTACAAATATGGTCCCAAAGGATCATTTTTGCTATTGAATGCAAGTCATTATTAATAAATTGCATTTTCATAGAATAGTTTTGAAGATAATGACAAATGAGGAAAACAAAATGTTGACAAAAGACAATATTTCCCCCCCCCCCTGTTTACATGGGAAAAGGAATTTGAGGAGAAAACTTTTGCCTCTCATCTACAGAATAACACCAGGAAACCTGTGTGGCAGGATCTTTGTGATCTTTTCCAGTTTGATTCCTCCATAAATATTTCCTCCCATAGAAGGTAAGTCAGAGAAAGACCAGGTTGGAATAACTCCCTTAAGCATCCTCTGAGCAGGAGTGCTACTTGCTTTTAGGGACTGGGTTTCTTGTTTTGTTTTGATTTTTTAAAGTTCAATGTATAAGTAAGAAGACCAAGCAGATTTAATGAGCAGTCTGTGTGCCCTCAGGGGAACTGCATGACCTACTCAGCGACTTCCAGGCTTTGTCAATAGGGCTGAAAAGTCATTGTTTCATGATCATTGTCTCAAAAATGTTAAACTGGATGAAGTGAAGATTTTCTGTCAGCTTGAACCTAAAACTGAAGAGTTCAACAGTTTGGGTCTGGAAAAAAAATACATCTGCTTAGCATTTGGTTTTTCTGCTGGCAATGTTGCAGATTCTTCCAAGGCAACGTTCCACAGACATTCGTAGCCTGTCATAAACAGGGTGCCCTTTCAGCCACATTCACAGAAACATTAAACTATTTACTCTGTCATGAAATAGCAGCAGAGTGCTACCTGTCCATGTGATATGTGCTTGGCTGGGCAGCCATTCCTCACTCTGCTGGGTGGTTACAGCCCAACTCACTGCAGAGACAGACAAAACAATCTCTGCCATTTTGCACATGTGGCTTTCTCTGTGCTTCCCTTAAGTAAAGCAATTTGCTAGGTTTGCCTTTTCACCTCAATACAATGGCATATTCCATCACTTTCAGAACTTACAAAAAAAACCTCTGAAAAGGCAGAAGTATTTGCTGTTACTTTGTGCTGTATACTGAGACAGATTAATTTGTGGTATACATGAAGAAATATTATACTTATAAGTCTCTGGCTGGATATTTTGTTTCCATATACATGTAATTGTGTTTGAATACTGATTGCACTGCTTTAGTTGATTGGCACAGTAATCCTGGCAGTTTGTGTCTATCAGGTACCAGCCTTTCCTGCTGAAGCATTTTTCTGCATAAGCAGTTGTTGCACCTGGAACCTGAATTCCATTCTCTCCTGTGCTAAGGAGTTAATTGATCAGCCACACTCTCCTCCCTATCCCTCAGAATATGCAATATATATACTAAGAGTTAAAATTCAGTGAAAAGAACCTGGCATACAGATAAATGTGCTTTCAAGTTAAAGCAGAATGGCTTTTGAAAGCAGGTCCACAGGTGAATGCTTTAAATATTGGGCTGGGATTTCTTTCAGCCAGTTTGGAGCTGTTTAATTCAAAGACCAGATTCACGGGGGAGAAACCTAAGCAGAGTTAAATGCCTTACTCAGGGATACAGCTGACATCTTGCTGCTTTCCTCTGGAAGAGTCCAGCCCGCTGCTCTCCAGTGCCATTACTCTGAGCTGACTGAGCTCTTCCCCTCCATTCATTACGGAAGAGATGTGCCTGATCTTGGAGCAGAAATTCCTGCTAGCTGGCAGGATGCCTTAAAGTTAGATCTTGTGCTAGCCAGCATTGTGTTCTCTGCAGATTTAGTCTTGCACTCATTCCATCCCCTCAAATATTAACCGGTTAAATAATAGTCAATTAGAATTAGCTTGCACTTAACATTCTTTAACGTCATTTTAAGGTATGAGGGTGCAGGTACAAATAACAACCAGCTCTATTCAGAAAAGAGGCGGTTTCCACCGAAAGCACAGTTAAGAACAGCCAATATACTTAACATTTCTTAGCCTTTCCCCATGCTAATGTTTTCTGAATAGCAATTATCCATGCTCAACACATTTTCTTCTTTTTGTGCAACAAATATTCTCTCTTTTTATTTATGTTTGCTCCATCACACTAGTAAAAGAATACTGTTGTTATTCTGATATTCTTGCCTACAATACTTCATTTTAACAGGATAAAACTGTCCTATCAGTATATAGGATAAAATTCAAAATTTTAATTGAAAATAGTTTTATTTGAGATGGCTTAAAGTCTAGTTTATGAATATGTGTTAGATATGCAAATGTTTTATGCATTACTTCATCATATCCAGCTGAAAGCAACACTGTTACTGTGTGAAGGTAAAACACAAGCGATCAATGCCACACTCAAATTTCTCCAACTAACTTGGAAAATTCTTTATATCAGCATCACATCTGTAGTTCTATTTGCTGTTCACATGATGTATTTGAAAAATATTTTGACTTGTGAATAGCTTGAATTTTTCTGGAACCTGAGTTTATCTTAAAATTCCCAGACTCTGATAATGTAATCGGGTGTATCCATCACAAGCTTATCCACTTAAATGAAAAAAATTAGTTTACCAATGTTCTTAGGAGTTTATCTTTCTTTTAATAAAGGATCTTTTGAGGGCATAAAGACCTTCAGTAGAGTCCCTTGAGGCAAGCAGTAGAAGCCTGAACTCCAAATATTTACCCCTTTTCGTATAAGAAAAAATACTACAGTGTGATGATCTGCTTATGTCTGACAAGTACTCAGAGGGCAGAATTAGCTTTCAGAAGCCAAATACCTTCTTGAAATATTTCTTGGCTTTTTTTTTTTTTTTGTCTGATCAGTAATTACATACCTTCTGATAACAGGAGGAAATGTTTTGTTGTGTCTGAGGATAGCTGAGGTCTCAAATTCTTACAGTTTCCATAATCGCTTCTTTCCTGTACTTGACTCCATTTCATTCCAAACCAAAGTTTTTAGCAATGAAAGGACATGTCAACTTCTGAACAAATCCCACATGACTGTATATGGCAAAATCTTATGAATGGAAGAGAATGACAAGTATTTAGTCAATCCTTGAAACATTGACCGTGTAAAGCAAAATGTGAGACTTGCAGGTTTTTTTAACCTCTCAGAATCAACTCAGCTAAAAAACAACCCAACATAAAAATTTCTTTCAGATTATGCTTGCCTTCTTTTTTTTAAGTAATAATTCAGATCATACAGGGTTTTTTGGGTTTTTTTCCCAATATTAAAGACAAGGGACATAATATACAGTGTAGCATTTAGTATAGATAATTATGAGTATTTTATATTCTTTTTCCTGTTCTTTTCCTAGAATGCTGTAAAAGTTTGGGGCCATTGCTTAGTGTGTAACTTAGGCTATTAAACAAGTATTTTGTTTTCCATAAATGCCAAGGCTCTGAAGGTTCTTAGTGTACTTCTGAGCATCAGCTTTCTCTGACAGCTCATCTCTGTCCCTCTTTTCAAGCATTCATGTTTTCATATCTTCACTTTAATCTCCCGTGCTTTACTTGTAAAAATACAACAACATTGCCATTGCCACCAAACACTTTGGGAGTCATAGGCAAAGAAAGTATGAGTGGAAAGGATGAATCAACAACTGGTGATCTTTCTTTTTCCATTTTCTGGCAAGAAATCCTCTTACTCAAACTGAGAAAGTGGTTGCTTACACAAGAGGTTTTGTGAGCAGACTTCTTAAAAACACTACTATTTGCCAAATGTGTCAAAAATCACTTTATGTTCATCTGATTTCCACTCAGCTTTTTTTTTTTCTAGATAGCCTACCCAAAAAAATCCACAACCTAGCAAATTAAAAAACATCAAATAACCTTTTGCCTTTTGTTTTCAGTGGGATTGAAGGGCAGAGATTTCAGGGATTTTCCCAGCATTTGGAAAGAAGGCAAACAGGTTGACACTTAGGAAGGCTGGTAATAAGGGTGGGATTTCAGAAGCTGTCAGTACTGGCCTAACTTTGGGGGTGTCAACAGTCAAAAAATTATCGACTGATGGCAAAAGAATCATGGTCCTTTCTTGAAAGCTCTGGTTTTTTCACTCACATGCCATGACTTTTTTGTTTCAGCCATGAGGGAGATGGCCTGGTACCCGTAGCCAGCCCTACACACTCCTCTCATGGCAACAGGAGGCCCTCACATGAGTTTAACAGAGGGGTTTTCTGACCACAGAATACAGGTGTTTAAACACCATCCTTAGATTAATCCTTAGCACAGATAGGTTCTTTTATTTCTGGATATTGTTGATAAGTACAATGGACACAAGTCCATCTGTCAAAGTCCTGGCCTTTGGGAAAGGTGGCATGCCTTTAAACTGCCAAATTCTTTAGTCAGAGAATAAAACTGGCATTAAGTATCTACCTGATTTCTCATCTGTGCTACAGGACATGAATGAGCAACGAAGAAGATGCAGCCTTTCATTTGTGAGCAACTGGGATGGGCAGCCCTGCAGTCAGCAGGCTGTAAGCAAAACTGACTGCCTGGAATAACACGAGAGTGTCACTACAGTAAAATATTGATTCACTCCCACTGCCTCCTTATCCTTCCTTCCTTTGCAGGCCATGCCTACAACTAACAAATTGATGAGATTTCAGAGAAAAGAATAACACCCACATTTTAAGAGAAGATAGAGGGAAATCTTTAAAGTGTAGTAGACAAAATGCTTTATGAATGTTGACCTTAGTGAACAATCTAGAAATTCAACAAGGGATGTTATCTGCAGCTGCTGCAAAAAATGTATTAAGAAAAGGCTCACATTTTGCTGATGCACATCTGTTATGCAAAATACAGAATTTATGTAAATATTGCAATGCAGTATTGAGCCAGGCATATATTAAAACTTAAGGACAGCACAAAAGTTTAAAAGTTTCCATTCCAAACTTTAGAAACTGTTCTTCTAAATACATACAGCAGATGCAAGTTTATCTCAAGGGTATCCATAATAATACAAGGTATGAGCAGACTTTCTGAACAAAATTCTCAATCTGTTTTGGACAGTGACATCCTTGGAGGAAAGAAAGAATTTAATTAAAAAACATGTACACTATTGCTATTCATAAACTTGTCCAAGCAAAACAAGTCATAAATTAATTTTGGCTTATTTATTAACTCTTGCAATATGTGTGGTAAACACATATTAAAAAAAAAAAAAAAAAAAAAAAAAAAAAAAAAAAAAAAAAAAAAAAAAAAAAAAACAACTTGCAAGCCAAATCATTATATCTAGAGATGAATTAAATTTTTTGATGAATACAAAACTAATTTAAAAATTAAATCTTTGACATACAAAAACCCTTTGCAAATTCTGGTCAGCTTCAGTGAGTGGCTTTGTTCCCAAAATGTGTAAGTGAACAACTTTGCTTTGAAGTGGAAATAAGTAAATAAATAAAAGTTTTGATTTCTTAAACCAGCATTACCATTTTGAAATAGAATTTCAGTTTTTAGAAAGGGACATCCCTCGAAACCAAAATGGAAATTCAGTCCTCTTGAACACACAAAGACAAAGCAAAGCTTTTCACTTTAACCCAAAGGAAACATGCAATGTGTTTAACACATAATGAAACAACTAATTTTAAGGGGTTTTTTTAATTCACTGCCCAGTTCACCTAACTTCCCTGGCACCCTCACATCCACACATAGTCCCATGCCCCCAAAACAAGGACTTCTCTTCCTTCTAGCTTGACCCCTGCTGATCTTTGTGAAGACCATCACATCCATAAACACATCCTTATCCACACTGCTCTAACTCTGCTGTTCTCTCCAGGAACACTCATAAGGATTCAACAGTTATATCATTAAACAAACAGTGCAATTATTTGACAACTTCCACACACAGATGTGTCTTTCTCCTTTACTTACACTTTTTGGCTCCCAAACACATTCAGATATAATCTTGACTCTTGTTGAACTTTGGAAAAGAAATTCATACCATGTAAAAAATCTGTTTAGTGCAAATCATTCTAGTGAATCTCCATGGATGTAATGTGGAGATATTTTATGATTTTTTTATGATTCATTATCTTAAGATGGAAAAAATGAAATTTCCACACCAGCTGGGTCAGTGTTTTGAACATCTGGATGAGAAGATACAGAAAATTAGATCACTAAGAACTATTAACCATTTTTATCTTCACATAAAGCTAGACATTTACCTGCAGTAAATAACACACTTTATTTCCCATTTTCCATTTTCTTTCCTATTTGATGATCACTTTAAAAGTTTCAGCCGACAATGTTCCTGCAATTATTAAGCACTCCATAATAAAAAAATGTAATTCTGGGAAGAATATGTGATAATAATACTTAGTAATTTAATTGTGTTCTTGTTTTAAATGCAAATGGGTCTTCGTGTTAAGCACGGACCACTTGACAAACTTCCATAATAAATGCATCAGTTATATCACCATGCACTTTGGAAACCTGCCAAGCAGTGATGCATTTAGAACCTAAAAATTAAAAAGTCAATTAATTCAGAAAATGTGACTGCACCATAAATCTTCTATATGTGACATTAGGACCTCTGTAGCTCAAAGAGACTTTAGAATCAGGTTGCTTACATTCAAGAGTCCATGCACCTCTCTTTTGGGGATAGATGCTTTTTAGTCCTTCCAATTTGTTAATGTATGCAACCATAGAAATTAGTTAAAACATGCACAGAATTTTTTTTAATTATGAATTAGATAAGGGAAAGGCATTAGTATTTAGCTGGGATTTAATTTCAGTGTTCTCTTAAGCAATTACATCTCATTAGAAAAGCTGTAATTACTAACAGGTACGGTAAATATAGAAAGTGTAGAAACTGGCTTGATTTTTATTAAAGGCAAAGAATGGAATGTTATTATTTTCTTCTGAAAGCATGATCATCTCTGAAAAGGACTCTTTCGAAGTCAAAGCCCTTTAGTTAGTGTTTAATGCTGGAAGATGGTCACGTATCAACATGAGCACTGCAAAAATTCCAATTTTTTAATTTAAACAGAGTCCATAACCAACTAATTCTCAAACAACATCTGCATGTTAACACTGCACTGGTAACAGGACATGGATCTTTCACCGTTAAAAACAGTCCTTGGACCCAACACTGTGCAATGTATTAAGCAATGTAATTATGCTGAAGAGATCAGGCTGATAAGAAAATAAGGAGTGATGAGATCTGTGAGTGAGACACAATATAGAATATTACTGTGTTTGTGAAGTACAGGACAATGGAGGGGGGGGCAGAATGTGGAAAGAAAAAAGAAAAACAAATTAGTCCTGTTACAGTCAGACAAATATAAGAAAAAGGGAAATGTATTGGAAAACCTTCAGCTGCAGAAAATCAATGCATCTTCATGGGATGTTCATGAATGTCCTATTCTTTTATATTCTTAGATATGACAAACTAATTCTTAGGAGACACAGGAAGGAAGAGCATTCAGATATTAATGACAGACGCAGAGAGTGCAAAAGAGAGCTCAAGAAGACCCACTGAGGGAGAGTAATACATCTAAAATGAGGGCTTTGCTTCACACAAAGAGGCATTCAGAGCACTGCAAACTTCAACATCATGTCGGGACCAAAAAGATAAGAAAAGCAGTTCTGTATTACTCAGTGGGCACTTGCAAGTCACCCTTCCTATGTTAAACCCAGAGCCAATTCCCAGACATCCGGAGTCTAAAGGGCCACTTGTACATAGCTGAACACTAAAAAGAAGTTCAGGGACATCTCCTGGCAGGACATAAGCAAGGGATGCCAAGTCAGTCTGGGAACAATGTGCAGGAGAAACCTGCTATTGAGGGAAATTTGGGGGCTGTGGAAGGAAGAGCTAAGGAATGTGGCTGGGAGGAGGACTGGGGGTTTTATGCTGTTCTTGGTTTGAGGGTCACAAAGGTTTGCCACAAGAAGAGAGCTGAGAAGCTGGCACATCGCTTAAGGTAATGTAAATGGGTAAATTGGGTTTATTCCATGAGTAAGAAATACTAGGATGGCAAAACTGGTACTGGTGAGATCTCTGAGAAGTGAGCAGTCTGTCATCATCTTCACTAAGTGCTGTTTCCAAAAACATCTCACAACAGGCTCCTTCCAAGCCTGTCTCTGCGCTTTCCAGTCGCCGGTGCCTCGGAACTGGGAAGCCTGGGGATGCAGCTCTGACTATTCCCATGTGCACGTGCCCAGCCAACTGGTTAAATGAGGGCTTTGCTTAGACACGTTACAGAGCCGCACACATTTTTCAAAGTGTACAATGCACAGGGCTGGCTTTGACAAGTCAGCCCTTCACAGCGAGTAGTTCAGTGTCTCCCCTCTCACCCTCCTCCCCCGTGCCTCAGCCCTACATGAAAGCAAAGGCAACATTTGGAACTAAGCTCGCTAGAAACGATTTGGTTCACTGCTACACTTCAAGCATATGTAAAAAAACCCTGTGCTGCTGCCTTGTGACAGCACCATAGCATGTCCTAGGGGTTAGTTGTAGTGCATTTACTCTTCCAGAGCACCAGATCTCTCAGTAAACGGGCAACATATGATGCAGTTCTGGTCTCATCACAACATGTGTAACATCTGGGAGAGCTGCCACTTGTGAAGCCAACCAGTGCTCTGCTGACAGACAAAGTGAGCATTATACTGAAATGCCATTCCTCAGCTGTTTGCAGAAGTAATTTCCCTGTAGAATTTTCTAATTAGTTGGCTCTTTCCAGCCCGTTCCCCACAGAGGAAACAGAAAGGAAGCAAAAGGCTAGCACCTGCTCCTAAAGCTCCAGCTGGGGGGAAAAAAAAATAATTAAATTTAAGGATGACATATACAGTAGGTATTTAGGCACTAGAAAGCCTTCTATCCATGCAGCTGTGGGGATGAAGTAACTCTGTTTGAAAGCTTAATGGAGATTCTTCTGTGGGGAAGAATTTCCAGTGGCTCACATTCCAGACAGTTAACCACATTACCGAAGGGAAGAAAAAGGGATTTGTTCAAGCATTAAGAACTGTCTTTAAAAAAAAAAAAGAAAATTCCCCCAAATCTGTAGAAAAGACAGGCAGATGAATCCAGATCCGAGGATGATTCCACAGGTAGCTCACTCAATCACCTATGGGTTATTTTCAATCATTCTGTTTTGCTATGACTTCAAATTAAAAACTGTTACTATGTTGGAATGCATTGTATGATATTATCTTAGAAGCAACAACTAACACAACGGAGTTTGTTCCCAACTGAAGTGAGTCATTAGAACAAAAGAAATAACATGGTTCTTGCTTTGAATTTGCCTGCAGTGGGTCACTGTAAGGAAAAAAACAAGAGAGGCATTTCATGAAAGATAAAAACAGAACAAAATAGTCCAAGAAAGGCACTTTGCCAAAACAAATTTTAAACATTGAATATAAAGGAAGATGATGGCCTACTAAGGTTAGAACACATGAGGGGGAAAAGCTTCCTTGTGGATATCAGGGTAAGCCATAATCACTTCAAGAAACAGCTTTCACTGTCTTTCCACAGTGACCTTACAAAATGGTAGACCTTACAAAGAGCTAAGGCTTTGGAATAAGATCGCAGATATAATCTATCTACAATAACTTGCTGTGTGTTTTAGTCTGCACAACATGTGATTTAGGCCCAGAGATGAGCAACAGTTATCCATTAATAAGGCAGATGGTGGTTTAATTGGACAGAATTGACTAATTTTTGTGTAATTCTGAAGCTTCCTGAAAGTTATTTTTTAATAGATTCAGCACATGTGTCACAGTGTTTGTATATATTTGGAGCAGGGGTATGTGGGATTGAAAGACTTTTTAGTTAATAATGTATTAATTTCATAGAGTCAATACACAGTGTTACATTTTTATAAACTCATAATTTTCCAGAACTATTTTAGATAAACAAATGCAACAGGGAGTGTAGGTAGGAGGGAAGGTTCTGTTAAAATCAGAGGTTAAAAAACAGAGATAATGTTGCCTGTCTGGGCCAAATGCCCAGACCTTGTTCCCCACTCAAAGAGAGTTTGGAAAAGGTAATGAAATAACAAGTGGAGATGTAAGGCAAGGCTATTCCTGCTTTTCACTGGCAATGCTTGGTACAATTCTCTGGTATTCTGGTTGTCTGTGGAAAATCTGTGTATGAATGACTGGCATTTATCCTTGTCACAGGAGGTGGCAGTGACATGTTAATTTCAAATGACTACAATTATTTCAAGTGGATTTCCCCCTCAAAGCCTACATTGGAGAGGATAATTTCAAACTTCAGAAAACCAAAGTAAACAGCATTTATTTATATTCCTTGGAAGTGGTGCAGCTAAATCCATCTGTGGCTTTGAAAATCTCCTGTGATACTTTAGTCTGCACCTGTTCCCTTTCTCTCTCTCTTCTTTTTTTGGGGGCATCAGGGGTGGGGGGAAATTATTTCCCCTTCAATAGCAGGTGTCTGGCTTTTAAAGGATGCATAGAATATTTTATTTCCTTACTGTCTAGGCATTTCAAATGAAATAATAATCCAAAACCCCTCATCCCATTATCTCCTCCTTTGAAATTAAACATGAATAATGGAAAGAGAGCATGTGTTTGGAAAGGAAAATGAGTGATAACTCACATAGAAATTTAATGTGAAACAGTAAATCTATTTTCCACAAATAATCATTTAAATGAATCCATTTTATAGGTCTCTCTTTATTTTTCACTTTGACAAAAATGGCAATATCATTTCTTAAAAGGAAAATGTTTCACGGAAATCATTTTGACTTATTTCTAACTTGAGTGTAGACTTTCAATAAATATAAGCATATATAATCTGCTACAGGCAGCTTGTCTCCAAGACCTTTACCCTCATTCATAGAATTGAGTTAAATTCAATTTACCTGTGGCTCACTGAAACAGGCTTTATTTTTTCCCTTAACAGGTAATGTGACAGTGAATAGCAATTTGAGCGTAAAAAAAGACATATTGTTCTCAGATTATTACAGGTCATAATATTTGACTTCAGCTAAATCTGAAGTCAAGAAAACAAGCTAAGAAAACCTTGGTTTGTTTGAGGAAATAACCTCTGTTATTCACCACGCACTGAAATTAAAAAAATATTAAAACTAAATACAGTTACATCAGTGACCTTTAAAAGTATGTTGGGGGATTTTGTGTTGGTTGTGTTCTGTTTTGCTTTTGATTAGCTTTGACTAGTTTATCTATAAATCTAAAACACATGAAGAAACAAAGTCAGTAGAACGGAAAAGAACGATTTTCTCTGGGAAGCCTCTAACCTGTTGCAGAGAAGAGTTCTGCATTATGGTGCAGCTGACTCAACCCTTGCTTCTCTCAGTTACCAAGAAAAGCAAAAAAAGGCAATTTCTGCACCTTCACAAAGGTTTAGAAAAACACTGCACAAATGGCTGAAGAGGAACGTTTGACTCAAGCCCCAGAATTCAGGAACCACCTTTTTCTGTTGTTCCATGTTACCTGGGGTTTAGGACAGCAAAATCCCACCCATGGTAAAAAGGAACGGCAGAAAATACTGCCTATGACAAATACATCAGTGGTGAGCATGGGATGAGAACCCCAAGGTAATTTACATGGTTGGATGGCAGTTGCGTGACATCTTTCATAAGCACTCTCCTTCTTCCCCCGTGAGCTGACAGACATTCTCTGCCAGCTCCACAAGCAGCCCATGGACACAGGGCAGGTGCTCCTCACTCCCATTCTTCCTTGCTTGCTCCCTCAGTCATCTGTTTCTCCATTCAGATGACTCTGACTGTTCTCCCTGACCATCCAGGCTAAGGTTAAACAAAGGGCTTGTGGCCAGATCCCAAGTCCCTGTGCAGACTCACTGACCACCTCTGTTTCCAACGCCAGGCGCGGCAGCCTCAGAGGGGCTCGCAGGTTGCAACATGCATATTAATATCGCTTTGCTTTTTCATATCCTTATCTCTAAAAGCAAATCTGTGTAGCTCAGGATATGAACTGCAAATGAGAGATGAGGAACTGGTTAGTGCTTATCGGGAACGATGGAATTTGAGATTCGGAGATGAAGGGGGTTTGTTAGTTGTGTTTTTTTTAATGAGAGGACTGGCTGATGTTTATCAGTTGACCCCTGTTTCAGGTAATGGAGCAGTTGGCAGGGAGCTATTCACACTGATTAGATTGAGTTGGTATTCTGATTAACTTCTGATTTCCCTAGTATTATTTGTATAAGCTCTTTATTGCTCTGGATAATTCTCCCCTTCCTGGTCTAGGAAGTGGAACTGACATCCTCCTGGAGCACTACTAACAGCTCACTAGATATTATTATGTGAGTTAACATGATGGTCAAAGATTAACCCAACCTCTTACTATTTTTCAGTATTAAAATTAGACCTCTGTGACATTTGCTTTGTTCTAACCAAGCTGGAGTAATGCACAACTTTATCATCTAAGAAAGATTTATGGTACTGAGACTGATCAGGATATTACTTTTACCCAACATTTCTGTGGCTAAGGCAACTGCTGTCTTCTTTCAGGGCTGAATATTTGTGTAACCCGAGTGGCTTTCATCCCTACTTGTTCTGAGAGTCCCTAGAACTCTTCTGCTCTTTCTGGAATGAATTATGATGTTCTTTCCTTCTCTCTCCACTGCTAAGCTCATTGCCTGAAGTACCTTTGGGTTTCTTTCCCCTTTCACAACCTGTAATTTGCCAGAACAGTCTGTCTCACTTGTCTGCCACAACAGATCCTTGAAGTGATCCATCAGAGAAGCAGATTCACAACCAGTCTTCCAAAAGCTCCCTCATTACATCTACAAGCCTGAACCCAACAGACCTTGCAACTACAGGTGAGACTCCAGGTAGAACAAGTAATGACTTATCACATATGTACATTAGCATTTCTACTACACCAGCAAACAAATTTTCATTGATGTTGCCTTTTCCAACCTGGCTATCAAGCCTCATATTTCACATATCTGTAGAGAAGACCAGGTTTGTTTTCCATGAATGGGCCACATTATGGGGTTTTTATGTTATTCAATCTCCTACAGGCTTTTGTCCAAACCAAGCAACTAAAATAAAACATGGCTTCCTTCCCTGAGATGGTTTCATAGCCCAGCTCTCCAACTTTCTCCCCTACCACAAACATGCAACACAATTGTGCAACAGCCGAGGAAGGAATGGTGAGATCAGAGCCGTGACTGCAGACATCCTGACATGGGGATCTGGCAGCTATTCAACACAAACACAATTAGAGGACTTACCCTTGCATGAAGTATTTGCTTTCTTGATAGTCACCAGCCTTAACCTCTAGGAATGCTTACGAATCAGATAGCGTTCCTTGAGGAGGGCGAGCCTTTTCAAGCTCCTCTGTCTTCCTTTAGCCAACACAGATATAAAGAAGAAAGAAATTCCACCACATCGTACAAGTTCTCCAAGGGAAAGCCTTTAAAAGGAGAGAAGAGCTGTGGTCTCAAAATCCCTGCCAAGGACTCAAGAAAAGAAGATCACATGGTGCTTGCTTCTCTTCTTCTCTGCTATTATCAGCAGGAAAAAGCAACACCACAAGAGACGAACTTTGAAATTTGCACCAAACACGAAAGTATGGGGCTTTCTGAGTCCTGCTCCCTGGCTTTGCATTGCAGGTTTCTCTGGCAGTGGTGATACCACAAAATGCTGGTAAGGGCTTTGGATGTGTTAGGAAACTCATATGTGTATGTGCATAGATCTTTGTGAGCTGGACACAGAAAAGGTTCGTGATTTTAGAAAATGCAAGCTAGTGTACATAGGTGTTACACAACTTACAAATTCCAAAGCGTGACAACACAAGTATTTCTGTAGATCAATTTCAATTAGTGTAAATCCTGGGCTTTTCAGAGTAACGTCATCTTAAAAGTGGCAGTAACAGGTGAACTTTAATAAAATATCTGCTAGCAAATAGGTCGTCAGTCTGGCACAGCAGTTACAAAGGGAAAGTCTTGTTCTGAAATACCTAAGGACTCAAATTATTCTCATCTCAAGCTGCATTGGTGACATGAGAGAACTGGATCAGTGAAGGACCCATTGGTGTAACCCCAGGAGTGTAACACAGTAGCACTGAGGTAACAGTACTGGTATAACTGGTATAACTGGCATAACATAAACCAGAATAATAATAAAAGACAGTGATAAAGATATTGCTGCAACTCAGCAATACTGAGGGGAACTGAGAAGTGCTGAACTATGTGACTGGCCTGAGCAAACCCACCACCTCACTGCATGAGCACTTACCCACTAGCCAGTTTGAAACTGCACCCTTGAGCAGCAGCCTAACAGCTGCAGCAGGAACAGTTGTGCAGTGCTATGCCTTCCCAAGTGACCAGATGCACTTTTCCATTGTTAGCAGCTTTCACAAATATCAACAATCTGAAAAACAGAAGAGAATGCCAAAATATCAGATATCTGAATCCAGTCAGAATGAGACACTCCCAAAAATATTTCTAACACTATGAAATTCACACACACACCTCCCGAAATATCCAGGGAACATTTTTGCATGGGACCAGAAGAAAAACAACAATAATGGCTCAGCCAGATATCAATGGTCACAGAGTTCCAAGTAAAGGAGCTGATTGATGTTATGAGGGTGTATGTGAAACAACCAGGCTGTGCTCAAGGGACAATCTGGGACTAAACTACTGGTAGTAAAGCAATTGCATCAAGCAAGAAAATACTGCAAATAAAACATATTTCTAGGGTAGCTCTGTTGACATCTGCAGACCCACCCAAGCCAGGCATTCATCCCAAAATAAAAAATTGGCAACCAACTATGAATGGTTTCTGGTCTTGACTTTTTGTAACTCCACTAAAGAAGCACAATATAAATCTTCAACCCTGTATCCGGACAATAATTGAAATATATCAAGAAAATGCTTGCAGTCATTCCGGATGGGGGAGGAAAAAAAAAAAAAAAAAAGGATTTCAAAATCTAACAGTGCTTATAAACAAGGATGTTACTTTCCCCTTTCTTATCCACAGCCACCCTTAATTGAAAGGATCAGTATCTAAAGCAACTGGTGCTGCCCTGCACATGAATCCCCTTTGCACCTCTTCCTTCTTATTTCTTCAGTGGTTTTATTAACATTAGTTACTTATCTAAGTATTAGAATGCTTGGCTGCTTGGAAGCTTATCAACAGCAAATTTTATGGGCTGTTTAGTGATGGAAACAGGAGGAGTTGGAGCTCTCCCCCCCCAGCTACCTCGATATGGAAGTCTTCAAGAAGCCATGGAATGTGCTCTCTGGTATTTTTGGTATCTTTAAAGTGTCAAGAGTGCAGAATTTCTCTTGTCAGTTGTCACAGTGTGACTCACAATTAGAGCCATCTGCTCTGCATTCACCTCCCCAGGGGCACCGCTCATTTTTCACCAGCTTCCTGTTGTTGACAGCACAGTTCCTCCCTGTATCACTCTCCACCAGCACCCATACTCCTCACGGACATTGCAACAGGCTTAAGCAGATTTCCCTTGGGAAAGCCTTTACCCTTGTTTTGCTAGTGGTTGGGAAAAATATAGACTGTTGAGAAAGCTCTGAAGGCAGAGGCTGCGTTTCTAAAGCAACTGAACAAATTCCATTCTTTTTTTTTCTTTTTTTTTTCAGAAGGGCTCCATTGTTTTTAGATGGCTTTCAAAAACTCAAGGTTACTCTACATCCAATTTTTATTTCAAGTAGAAGAGAAGCTTGAAAAATAAAACATTATTTGTGCTGAGTCCTTTTCAATAGTTGATGGAAAGGGGAGTAATACTATCTAAATATTACGCAAATATTTTTTTCAAATACTAGAAATAATTTCAAATAACAAATTTCAGATGGGGAACATGCTGCCTTCCCTTCCCACTCCACTCAATTAAAAATAACAGTTCTGCTACAGATTTTTAACATCAAATACTTAAGATGAGTGAGACTGACTACCCCAAACACAGATCCATGCTTGTGAGGGGTCTGTGCCTGGGTTAATGCCTGGACCATGTAGAAATACCACCTAGGTTGGTTATGGCTGCCCAAAGCACAGCTGTATTGTGTGACCCTTTGCCCCTGTAGACTGGAAGTTTCATTTCTTAGGCTCTGATGAGGAGTAACAGATTTGAGATTCTGCTTTCCCTGAGAACTCAGTTTTATTGGAATGCTCTTCCGTCCTGCAGGACCATTAGATCTTCTATATTGTCAGTTACTGTAGTCATTATTCCCTGTTAGGCCTGGACTTGGTCAGCTTCTCTATTCTGTGCACTGCACAAGGAGCAGCCAAGAGAAAATTCAAATATTCAACATAATATAAAATGCTTCTTCAAAAACGGGACACAAATTTTATGCACATAACACTTTTTCCTGAGCCTTTAGGGAAGCTCCTGGGCCCTGTTCCTGACCTGACACTGGTGATAACTGCTCATGTCTGTCATGTTCAGATACCCCAAATAAAATCATAAATCATCTTATTTTATACCACATCCTACTAATAAAGATTAGTTGCATTACTTTGTTGTGATTTGCTGGGATCTTTCCAGAACCAGTGGTTGGCTTCTCCCAGGAACAGACTCTTTCTTATATATTCACACCCTTCCAAACACAGCTTCAGCAGACTTCAGATCATGATGTGTCTGCACTCACTCACATCACATCAGTACAATGCACAGAAGCCTTTCATTTGCCTGCTAAATCAGGATAGCATAACAGCTGAAATATTTCACACTGACCCTGCTCTTCGGCACAAAACTCAACTTCTCTTTGCTATTTCAACATTTGCTTCACCAGGATTATATTGAAGGTCAACACAAATTGGGCCCTGGATCCAGACTGCTTAAATTATTCAAAAAAATATGAACCCGTGCCAGTCAAATCAAGAAAATATGTTCTAAGGAAAGATAAAACACATCCTCTGTTTAAAAACACGTTTCCAAAAAGCAGCTCTAAACTCCTCTCATAAAACTGTTATGAAATCGCCAGTTCCTGCAAACATGAGGAGAACTCTCTGCAAACTAAAATATTAGCTCGTATTTGTTGGGTAATCTAGTAAACCCAGATGGGGAGAAACTGGAAAGAGAAAAATGGATTCTTTCAGTGTTGCCTCAGATTGCTCATCTATTATACAGCTCAGGCACATATCTGTATGGAAGGTTTTCAATGTTCCACAGCTGAATTCTTACTCAAAACCTGAATTTATGAAGGCATGAAAACCTGGATTTGTAATAATCTCTATTTGTAGCATCTGTTGTGGAGCTGCCACTAAAATGCCTTAAAATGCATTTGCCACTCAATAATTATTGTTCCAATACTCTGCAGCAAATTCTTTTTGCAGATTACAAACCCACTGAATTGGCCACCCATTAAACACAATCCTCTTGGGCTGAAAGGCTCTTTCTGATAACTGTTAAGTTGTTCTAATCATTCAATGCAAGTCAAGGTTGGGTGATTTCCATTTATGAGGTTAGCAGAACTGGGTATGACAACCTGATCCTCAAACTTCACTCTTGTTATCTGTATCTCTGTTCACTGCTCATTATACCTGTAGCTTCAGTCCATTTGTTGTGGTAGTGTCCGAGCACTTTAATTAAGGAACCATAAGCAAAGCCACAGAGCTAAACAGCTTATTCTTAGCAAATAAAGTTATGTTTGCACCCGAGGTCATACTTGCCACAACACGCATGTTTTAAAAGGAACATCCAGTCATAAAGACCAAGAGGTACTTTGAAATTTAATGGAAACGCACTCACATAATAGTGCTTTGCAGAAGAGCAAACTGGTAATAAGATGGACTAAAAAAGCAAAATTATACCGAAGGACAATATAATTCTTCTCAAGCAGAGACTGTTCAGTGCATAAAAAATTATTGTGACTGAGGGAATCTGGTTTTGTGCTGGAAACCTCAAGTGTTACACCATAGATAGATCCGAGGCCTTGCATTTCAATAATTAATTTCATAAAAGATCCCAAGAGCAATGGAAAGGTCATGAGAGCTGTTCCAATCCATGGGCAGTTGAGCAGGAGAATGCCTCAATGCCCTTTAGCCTTTGAGTGTGCTGCAGGACAGGGGAGTTTGGTGCTAAACGACAAATTGAGTTAGAAATATTTGAGTCATAAACCATAGTAAATCTTTTAGCACTTGAAACACTGTATGACACTCCAAACTGAGAGCAAATGAAGTGTTAGCCTATGCATGTTTAAAATGCATGGAGTCTGTGTTTACTGCATTATCCATTTCTTAACTATGTCTCCTTTAGGAGCCTTCGCAAGCTGACATCCAAGGGTTTCCCACCAAAAGAACACATTTATGAAAAGCTTCTCTATCATGGTTTAAGAACAGAAAATAATATGTATCTCTCTGAAAGCAAAATTATGTAGGTTGCAAAGTCAAGGACAGCTAAATTAGGAAGTGGCAGATTTATGTGTGTCTGCATAACCTCTACTTGGCCCTCTTGTAGGTCCTGTGCCCCAAGTAAGACAGAGGTCTTTTGGAAAAAATAGTATGTGATTATGCAATTAAAGACTATATCTTAACAGAAAAAGCATCTGAATTAAGAGTCTGCTGGCAGCTGTGAATAAAATATAACCCAACATTTAAATTCTGGGCTTTACAACCTTAGCACAGAATTTCTGTCAGATGGCATCTCCAGTCGCTTTTATGTATAGGTGGAAATTAATTCTAGCCTGATTACTGAGCCTTTATTGCCACATAACAGTTGTCTATTTGCCTGAGTTGAAGAAAGAATATCAGGAGACATCTGATGCTCTTCGTGGAATGGGAAGAATCACTATGACCCCGGAGAGCAGTCAACAGAAACTTTATATGAAATCAGTTCTTCTTCCCTTGTTTGAGGGCCAGTGTTGTGATCAATATCCAAATGACCACACTGAATCAGAGATTATTCCTGCCCAGATCTGAATCTCACCACATGCATTTTGCTGATGTTGGATTCATATTGGCGGGAGCCCTAAGTATTCCTACCAAAAGCCTTCTGATCAACAGGACTCTACACTTCTAGGAAGGAGAAGGTCTGCAGGAATTGCCACCACACAACTACCACCTCTTCATGCCAAGTCCCTCAGGGCCTGTCCAGTTCTGACATGACCCTTTCACAAGAGGGGAGAGCAAACATTTTGTTTCTCTGCTATAAGTATACAGCAGAATCCAGCATAAACTTTGAGCTGAATTGAAGTCAACGTAGTTCTTGTTATTTTAATCTCTCCTTTCTTTGCTTTATGGATTTAGTCAGGGAATTCAAATACTGAAAAAGTGTGTTAAGTGCAATGCAAGCTGAGACTGTAAAAGTGCCAAGTTGATTAATGAAGTTACTATAAAATTTGCCACACTTTGCAAGTATATGATGGTATAAAGTCATCGCCACACATAATAATAGAATATGTCATATATTTCTGAGTCATCTTAGTTGCAGAGAGTCATCACTTTTCTTGCCCTGACTTTTACACTTCTAGAACCTTAGACCTTCTTCTTTACATATGACATTTTTGGTTTAAAAGTTAACTCAAAACCTGTGTTTTCTGAGAGTCATATGAACAAAAAAGTGTCTTTTGTTTTAGGTCTTAAATGTCAAGTAATTTCTATCCAGGAATAAATATTTACTTACAGAGTTATAAATACCTGGGGGAAAAAAAAACTTAAAAAGAAAAAGATGGAAAAAAGGAAGACTGCTCAGGTTTGGAAATATTTCTATAACAAAAGCTGCTCCAAAATACTGTGTGGTCCAAAATACTGCAACAAAGAGTACAGGTTCAATTAGGACACTGTTGTCTTGACAACGTCATGCAAGAAATGAAAGAATTATTTCTGATTCATTAAAGAAAACCACAATATTATTCTTTTAAGTCAGAATATTCCACTCAGGGATCTCAAAACCTGTGCTCAAAATGAATGAGCCAGAAAGCAAGACTTCACTTTGAGACTACAGTGTTAAATCCAAAGTTCTCTTCTCTGAAAAAGCAGTAATTATCACTATGGAAAATGTGGGTCCTGGGGACTGTTCCCCTTACCCAAGTGCCAGTCAACTTTTCTGATGGGTTTCAACAGGCCTCACTTTTGTCCATATTCTCTTGTGTTGTTAAAATAGAGAAGGGATTTAAGGCAAGTCCAGGACTAACAGCTGGGCTCCCAGAACAGCAGATCCAGCGTCAGGGCTGTTACCAAACTGATCCTTACAGGACAGAAAAATGTCCTGTCGATGAGGAACAGATGGAAGAGGAGCGGTGAGGATTGCATCTCATGAGAGGTTATCACAGGGTATTCCGCATTGCATGGTGTGGACAGGAAGCTCTGGAAGCCTTTGGGCCCAGATGCAGAATTTACAAAGAGCTCAAGGACCACCTCTGGGTGCAAAGCGGAAGGTGGCAAAGTGGTACCAAGCACAGTCCCACCTGTGAAGCTTTTTAAAGGGGTCAGTGTGATGCTGTGCTGCAGTGAAAAGACCCGATGAGAAAGAAACTGGCTGCCACTCAAAGAGCAAGAACTTTGCTCTGCTAGAGAACAGCTCAGGAAGAGGTAGAGCAATCAGCTCCAGGGTGTGCATCAGTGCCCAGCAGGCAGCTCGACACAGAAGCCCTCAACTTTGAGAATGCCTTTACTTCAAAAGATTTCACTTGAATGCAAGGATACACACTGGCAGCAGTGGGCTCCTTTTAGGTACCTTTCCCTTTCTAGGTATATTTACCTGAGAAATTACATGCACAGAAAAGAATGAGTGAAAGAATATTCAGATATATGACAGGAATGGTCTTCCTTGTAATTTCTTTTTCAGCCAGTGCTTTGTTTTCTTTTTAGTCAAAGTCTGACAGTCATAGAAAGCTATTGTAAGTGCAGCTCACTGAGAAACAAACCACAGTCCTCCCTGCAATGCTGAGGGTAGGGATCATTATGTTGTTGCTGTGCCATTTGCAATTCATGTGATGCATTCGCTTACTTTATTAAATTAAAGCATTTCCTGCAGCAATTGAGGAAGGATAAAGAAAATAGGTGCTATTATAAAAGCATTGTCTGATTGGCCTTTTTCTCTGCAAGCCATTAGAATGCAGTAGTTTATAGCTTTGAATTGCAGGATCTCTTATCTCCCACCCATTACCAGCACAACATAGATGTGAAGGGCTGGAGCCAGCAGCGTTGCTGTACATATACAAGCTGTAAATGGGACAAGGATCTGTCTCCAGTGTTTTACACACTGTTTCAGCTTCCCCACTGTGGGTTCCTTTCTCTCTGGTTAGTCACTCTGTTTTTCAGCCACTGCTCTTCCTGTGGGACCCTCCTGGGTGTCTGCTTCTCTCTGCATTTGATAAGGAGATTATTTGGAATGGAAGTAGACAAGCACAGGTGGTGGGACCACCTGCTACAATCTCTTCAGTGCTTTTGGACAGCATAATAGTGCTTGGATTTAATCTTCATATTTCCTTTCTCTTTTTTCTTTCTTCCTTTTTTTTTTTTTAACACAAAGTTAGTTTTCAATTCATTTATTCAGGGGTCTGAAAGGAGGAAATAGAATCAAAGATACAATTCCCTTGGTCCTGGAAAAGTAATTTGCTAGAATATTGTTCCTGGGACAACAAGCTCATCCTTTGCATTATTTCAAAACCCTTGGTAGGCCCTACAAAAGCACAAATGAAAAGCTCTTTTTAAGGTGCATTCCCCATCTCTCTTTCACTGCCCAGCAGTTTCATGTGCCTTATTTCCTGTTTCTGCCAGCTCCCAGATTTTACGTGGCTATGCACAGCAGTAACACTCCATCATTTGGCTGTGTTACAGCCAGGCATAGCCTCAGCCTCAAAGGGCATCGCCAACAGGGATGTATTATGGCAGGGGGTTTCTTCTGAGTGTAAAATAGAGGGCTCAGTTTGGTCAGGTTCTTGTTTACCCAATTAGAATAATAACTAAAAAAA